>CM077509.1:25326450-25461450 GCA_039654745.1 Houttuynia cordata | reverse complement strand
CCTCAAACGTTCCAAGTGTTATTTTGGCTGCAAGCAGGTGGAGTATCTCGGCCATATTATTTCTGCATCAGGTGTATCAACCGATCCTTCCAAGATTGTTGCCATGAGTGATTGGCCTACGCTAAAAACTGCTAAACAACTTCGTAGTTTTCTAGGTTTGACTGGCTACTACAGGAGATTCATTCTTAGCTATGGCATTCTAGCTGCCCCACTTAATGCCTTCCTGAATAAGGGGGCTTTTGTATGGACGAATGAGGCTCAACACGCATTTGATAGGCTCAAGGAGGCAATGACATCAGCCCCTGTCTTGGCACTTCCGGATTTCACCAAGATCTTTGTGGTGGAGAGTGATGCTTCGGATGTCGGATTGGGTGTCGTGCTTATGCAGGATGACAGTCTCATTGCCTTCTTCAGCAAGGCTTTATAGGATCGCTCCCTCCTACTTTCGGCCTACGAGCGCGAGATGCTAGCCATTGTGCATTCAGTGACAAAATGGCATCCATATTTACTTGGCCGACACTTTATCATTCGGACTGATCATAATCCTCCTAAATATATGATGGATCAGCGTACTTCTACTCCGGCACAACAACGATGGATCACGAAGCTGCTATGGTATAATTATGAGATTGTCTATAAGAAGGGCACTGACAACCGAGCAGCGGATGCTTTATCTAGACAGTTTGATAGCTCTTCCCTATTGAGTGTCCCCACTTTCCCCTTCCTTGATGATCTCCGTATCTCCTACAGTAAGGAACCAAATGCTTTTGATCTTATTGCACGCCTTCAAGCAGATCCTTTATGTTTACCAAGTTATGTTTTGTAGGATGATTTTCTATTATACAAGGGACGCTTGTGGGTACCCAAGGATGACCAGTTGCGACATAATATCCTTCATCATTTTCATTGCACACCTACTGCTGGTCATGAGGGTATTTTTCGCACTTATAAAAGGGTGTCACAAAGCTTTGCCTGGAGAGGTATTAAGCGTGATGTGCAGCTCTTTGTTGCTCAGTGTGATGTGTGTCAGCGTGCAAAGGCAGATACTACTACACCCTTGGGCTTACTTCAGCCACTCCCTATTCCTGAGTATATTTGGGATGACATTTCTATGGATTTTATTGAGGCATTACCATTGGTGCAAGGAAACTCAGTTGTCCTTGTGGTTGTCGATCGACTTTCCAAATATGCCCACTTCTCTACTCTTGCTCATCCTTATACAGTCCGGTCTGTTGCTGAAGTTTTTGTGCATGATATTGCTTGCCTCCATGGGATGCCACGCACCATTGTTTGTGATTGAGATAAGGTCTTCTTATCAATGTTTTGGCAAGAGTTTTTAAAATTACAAAACACTAGCTTCCATATGAGCACTACATATCATCCGCAGACTGATGGTCATATCGAGGTGGTCAATTGGAGTTTGGAGTAGTATTTACGTTGTTTTGATGGGGACCGACCTAAGACATGGCTGTCATTTTTGCATTAGGCAGATGGTCCTATAACATTGCTTATCACACTGCCGCTAGTTTTACACCATTTCAGGTTGTGTATGGTTGGCCTCCTCCCACCATCATGAATTATGTTCTATTGTGGTCTCCTGTTAGTGAAGTGGACAATGCTTTGCAGACTCGAAATGAGGTTCTCCGCCAGTTTTGCCAACATCTAGTGGCTGCCCAAAATCGTATGAAGCAGGTTTATGACTTTTCTACCTATCTCCCTACAGATGTATAGTCGTCTTATATTTAGTCGTGTACTCGACGACACGACTTATATATTTTCGTGTTTTCCCGACACGACTTTTCTACCTATCTCCTTGCAGATGGATATAAAAAGGGATGAGTCTATGGAGGAAATACCAACGGAAGAGGATGATGATCAAGATTTTCTGTTTGCACCTCGAGAGGGAAAACGGAGGGGCAGGAAGAGGAAGGCTCTGATGGACTCATCATGCAAGAGAACATACTATGCGCGACCGGTTCTTTGGACGTTTTGTCAACCAAGGTGCTGAAAAAGTGTGCGGCCCTCCTGCGTCGTCACCAAAGATGTGGTCAACTCATCAGAGAAGCTGGTTTCTCTGTCATTTTTTAAGGTGAGGAGGTCATAGTTTCTCGGAACCTCCTGGACCATTTGTTTAGGTATTGGGATGAGTCGGCCAAGGTCTTCAATAGCAAGGGGAGACCGCTACATTTGACAAAGCAAGAAGTTGCTTTTATCACTGGATTGAGGAGACCGGATATTCTACACATTGAGGAAATCATTAAGAAGCTTACAATTGGCAAAATGAAGATGGCAGAGGAGGACATGGCGAGGATGATCATCTACCTCGTCTTCTGCAAGATGTTGTTTTCACACAGCACTAGAGCAATGCTGCCCTGTTTGTACCGTTACATTGAAGACCTCCCAAGATTGAGCTCATACAATTAGGCGGGGGCTATCCATAACATGTTGGTTTCTGGTATAACCCACACCAGCAGACAAGTGGGTTTGAGATCTGAAGGAGGGTCACTGGGCGGTGGACACCTAAACGGTGCCTCATATGTCACTCAAGTATTTATTATTTTTATGTTTTCAGTGTCTTCAAAAGACACGACACGACGACGCTAAGTGTCGTATCTTATGCAACACGACTTTATATATAGTCGTGTACTAACATACACGACTAAGTATATAGTCGTGTTGCATAAGACACGACCAAATTTTTAGTCGTGTACTATTATAGTCGATTATAATAGTACATGACTTGCCCGTATCTGCACATTTTACTAATATTTTCATCTGCTTACTATGCATATTTGGTTTTTCTAGTACATGACAATCTTCCATGCTGTCGTGGGCCCTATGTAACACCCGGAAAATTTGTACGTTAACTAAAGGTTTCTATTTTAGGTAATTGTTCTAAAATAGGAAAGTTCATTGCCTGATTTGATTTTATGGTTGTGCTATGTGCTTTGATGTGTTATTTGATGTTTATGATGTGGTATGATTTGTTAATCGCATGACTATTAGTAGTAGAAAACCAGGACACGAGGGTTGGTCCTGGCGCTAGGCACAACCTGGCGCTGAGGCCAGCCTGGCGCCTGGGTCTGAGAACACCTGACGCCAGGAGTGGGGCCAGGCGCCAGGGCATGTGTTCAAGTGGATGAGACCTATTTAAATTTCATAATTAATCAGTTAATTTTGGTTTTATACGTGGTCCGTGGTCTACACGAGATAGTGTAACGAGTAGTACAACCGCGGGACACTAGAGTCATGGGTGCGCAGGACTCTAGCTTTAGACGCACAGACCTGGGCACAGGGCCATGTGGCACAGGCCCAGGGAGTCATGTGAACGTGGGTAACTAGCCACAAGGAGATCTTTAGAGGATTGGAGTGAATCTTGGAGCAAAATCTACGATTTGACCTAATAGCGGTAAATATGGTAAGTATCGCGGAGGATCGGGAAGTATCAGTTCGGTTGAGATAATTAGGCAAGATAAATCTTAATTAAAAAGAGATAGATATTTCACTTTTAATCAACCAATAGGAAGGGGACGTCTAGTTGGTTGGCTTAGATATGGTAGTTTCTTAGTTTGGAACGAGATATGTAAAGTATGATTAAGATTGTAAGCTCGGCCAGTAATATTTCTGTGTCGACAGTCTGTAGTAAATAAATCATAACTAATTCAAGAAAAACCGGAAAAATATAAAATTAGTATGTTTAGAAACTAGACACATAAGGCTAACTCCAATAAAAATTTCAGAGTCCATCTTTAATTGGACTGACCGTGGGAAGAGTCGGAAGTGGACTGTTATGCGTATGACAGTGTGCTGTAATTAGGATTAAGATAGTAAACGAATCTTATTAGAGATTTGAAATCCTAATTAAATAAGGAAAACACAATGGATTAACATGGCTGAACGTCCCTTACTAATGAGGGAGACCTTTTAATTGGTTAATTAGGATTTGGGATTAGGAAGGATCTAATTAGGAGATATCCTAGTTGGAGGAGGCTTTGGCTATAAAAGCCAAGGAGGAGGACGCCCATATGCTTCACTCCAAGCTTTGGACGTCTTGTGCAAAGCCCTAGCCCTTCTCCCTTGCCTTGACACTAATTCCAGAAACCTTATACCTCTCCCCTCAACTTCTTTTCTCGTGCGATCGAAGGAGTGGAGGCGTCGTTGCGAAGGAGAAAGAACGAGCTACGCGTGGAGGTGTATTTCGCATACATCTAAGTGGTAGGATGGTTTTTCCCAACCAATTCGGTTTGCACTTCTTTGGTTCTTTCATATTGTGATTAATTTATGATCCTATTCATATTATCTCAGAGACAAGAGTGCCTAATATTTGTTTCATGAGAGATTCCTTGTTGTTTGATAAATAAGAGTGCTCATAATGTCATACCTTGTTTAATGCTTCATGTTGATGTATATATGCCTACTTTTGATGGGAATATATATAGGTCATGTCTCTTGAACGTGGATGGTCATGAAAGTTATCTTCTTTATTCTGATATGTCCTGATTTAATAGTTCAATATAGTTAAGGGATGTATTAATAATGTTAAAAGCTTAATTAGATCAAGGTTGATGCCTTGAATCTAGTTTAAGGTATTATCATCAATTAGAATCATTATAATCATTAAGTTCCAGAACATACCAGAGTCTAGAATTACTCTAGGAGGGGAGTAATTAAGGGTATTAATGTTATATTATCATGGTTAATGGGTATTAGTACATGATTACATATTATAAGTAAGTAATGTGCTCTCGGCCAGAACTGTTTCTGCGCCGACAGTGCTCAGTATAAAAATCATAATTAAATGTATAAAAATCATAAAAATATGCCGTCAGTGGGGTTATAAACTAGACTCATAGAGCTATCTTTTGTTAAACTTTCAGAGTCAGATTCCTTCTGTGTTGACAGTGGCGTCAGTCGTAAGTGGGCTGTATAGTATAAGACAGTTTACTGGAATCAGGGTTTTAAAGCACTAGTAAGTATTATTACTCATAATATGATATAATCTGATTAAAATAATATTAATATAGTAAAACAAAACTACTTATGAGTCACTCTAATAAGTGAAGAAGTTTAAAAGATTAAGACTTTGGGACGAGTCAGCGTGCACAAGAGTCAATTTGGTCTTGTTTCTATGGTTCATCGTGGTGTTGGTTTGAGTATCCAATTGGAGATCAAACTTTCTTAGAAAGGTATCTTGAGATTAAAAGTAATACAATTCCATACTTAGAGATATCCCTATCAAAGGTAAGACATGATGCATGACGTGTAATCTAAGAGTGAAATTCATTATTCCTCAGATTGTGAGTCTTCATTATTCTCTTCATTATGCGAGATATGTGAATCTTCTTGTTACTCCTCGAGAGAGAGCCATATATTGTTGAGAAACCTTGATTATCTATTTCATACTCCATGAGGGAGTCATTGCGGTAAGAGTTACCCTATTCTCAGAAAGTTGAGACCTTTGTTATTGTTGAATTATTGTCCAGTTTGACATTGACCCATTTCTCCACTTATTAAAAGGTGGAATCATAGTATGCTCACGAGCCATTGCTAGGTCATGAGTGACCTCCGATATTTATGGAACATGGGTTCCCTATTGGCCGAAAGGAGGCAAATACGTACGTTTAGGCTGTATGATATTACAGAAGGTCTGCAGTCTCCGCCCATTGTGCCCGTAAGCACCGATGGGGCCAGCATGTCTAGACGCGTGGCCGGGTTCCAAAAAGAGAACCTCTAGCATGATTCTGGTATAGTCACTTGCGGGTGATCGGTAAATTCAGCGAGCAGAAATTGTAACTCCTTGCACTTTAGATGCCTGGAGCCTTTGGTATTTTGACCATTCTCTCCTTACACTGATATTTGTTTGGAGTCATATTGAGATTATTCTTTCCGATAACTTTTCCATTGGAACTGTTATCATCTGACCTTGCTATTCTTGCAACATAAACCTATGAGTGGTCTTTCAGAGAGTGTTTATTCCTGTTTATCCGAGTGATCTATTCTTCATAACCTATTTTATCTTCCTGGTGGGTTTTTACATCCTACTGGGTATTTCTACGAAATACTCACGCATCCTCTGATGCAGGCCTCAAAGATCAGTAAGTCAGGATTTTGCAGTTCAGAAAGGCGTAGCAGATGCGTGGGAGATGTTTTGAAGAATTGCTTTATTTATTCTATTGCACTTTGTTAGAACTTCGTTAGTGTTGGCCAGTGTGTGCCTAAATTTGATGTTTGCTTTGTTTGATAGTTTTTATTTAATCTGCTGTAATAATTTCAGTAGGATCCATTTGTTACATTGACAATGTTACTTAAAATTTGATGAAGAAGTTCTTAGTTCTCAATTTCTAAGTTTCGTTATGAGTTCCTGGTGACGTCGATTACACGTTCTTTTGTAACGATGTAATTGACCCGAGTGATCGAGTATTCGGTCGCGTCCCAAGGTTCCTATCTCGGCTTTTATTTAGGTTACTTAAAGGCTTCCGCACTCCGATCGAGGTCAGGAATTTTGGGGCGTGACACCCTACCAGTCCACGGGTGAAAAGGTGGTCAGGAATTGGGGCCCTAATTACAAAGGTCAAGGAGGGTGCATAGAAGAAGCACCGTATGATGGACTACTAGAAGGGACTATTTGATAATCTCGACGTATGGGAAGAAGTCGTCGATGTAATCATCCCCATGGCAGAAGAGGCATCTCTCATTGCTTCTCTCCCTCTGTGGCCCCTCTTCCATGACGACAGAAGACGGAGACACAGGAAATGAAGAGGGCTCTCATTCAACCTTCCCCCTCTGACTCAAGGACGGCTGCTCAGTCTACTGCAATGGGGCGATTGGAGGGTTCGCTTCAGGGCATACACTCACTAATTGAGATTGCTTTGTCTTCGTATGAGAAGATGGGAAGGAGTGTCAGACCTCTGCGAGAGGTTCTTCACTCTATCAAGGCATATCCCGCCACATCGTCATTCCTATTAGACGGTGAGTACTTTGAGGATTCCAATGAGGAGAAGACTGAGGAGCCAAAGGAGGAGACGAAGCAATCAGACAAGAAGGAGAAGATGAAGAAGTCATCGGTGCATCAGAAGGAGGAGCCAAAGCAGAAAACCGATGACAAGGAGCAGATGAAGAAAACTCTGGCGCATATGCGGAGAAAGGAGCTGGCGCACAAGTCAGCCAAAGACTCCTTCAAATGGGGCAAAGGTAAGTTCTACACGATTATTTAATTTTTCGTGTTACATTCTACACGACTAGTTAATTTTTCATGCTACTACTGACACGACTCTGTAAAATGTCAATTTAGCTCCCATCAAGCACGTACATGAGGAAGAGAAGATTCAACGGGCTACAAAGATATCATCTGCGAAGGTGTTTCTGAAGAAGCTCCAACCAGACTTCGATGAACATATAGAGCGTGCAGAAGTGGAAAACCGTCAGACATACAGACGGGACCTATTCCCCCCAGGTGTAGTGGTAAGGAAGAGAAGGAGGGCTGTCTCCAAGAGGGAATTGCAGAGGATACGGGAAGATGAGCATATACGGAGAATGGCAGAAGAGCCGAAAGCCGACTCCGATGAGACCGTATCTCATCAACAAACGACCTCTATCATCAATGAGGTGATCTCTTCCTTGTAGCAGTCGGATATCAGGGCGGCCAAGGAGGAGGATTTGGCAAAGGAGGAGGCGGAGAAGAAGGAGGAGGAAGAGGTAAAGGACGAGGAGGAGGAGGAGAAGGAGAAGGAGGAGGAGGTGGAGGCGAAGGAGGAGGAGAAGGAGGCCACAGGCTTAACCTCATCCCAGCCTGTTGATGTTGATATCCTCCAAACCCCTCAAAAGACTAAGACTACAATTGAACTCCCAAAAAACTATGCGAATTTGGAGTTATGCTTCGACATGGGAGTATTGTTAGAGCGGGATAGAGTGGCAATAAATGGATGGATCGCGAATCCGAGGAAGGCTTATATAATCCCAATGCTATGTGATGACGACTACATATCCAGCCTGCAAACCACAGAAATAAACACTAATGTAAGTATACATTATGTTTTCGTTTTCTTCGTATGTTTTCCTCTTTTCTTCTGCTTCTTCCTCTTTTCTTCTTTCGAAGACACGATTATTAATGAAGTCGTATATAAAATACTCGACTATTCATGATTAATATCTTTCCTTACTTCAACTGTTCTGACTCCTGTTGTTGTTTTCTACAGGTTATAGATGAGTTTTAAGTCTCTTGCGGTAGCGCAATGAGAGAGAACGGATGAAGTATCCATTCTATTTTTTTTATGCCACGCATTCAAAGAGATATTCGACAACGTAAGTGTTCACTGCATCAGTAGCGATAAGTTGACGTTCCCAGCATCAGTGTCTGACTCTCTTGCCTTTTTGCAGGAACACAAAGAAGGAAGCAATAAGGAAGCAATAATACGAAATTGATAAAAAAGTTTGGGAGGATGCTGAAGGGATTGAACAGGAACATGTTCTACGCCTTTTTCCCAATCCGCACCGGCTCCCATTTCTGCCTCATCTATGTAAACTTCCTGAACTGTGTATGGCGCTTCTACAACCCGCTCTCCGGCAAATCCCAGTTGTACACACATCAAAGGGTCGCAGCTGATAAATTCACGAAGTTCATGAACGTTGTGATAGCACACACGTTGGGGTGGATAGGTTGCATCGACTGGAAGATGACTCAGATCGCCAAAGCGCTCGGCGAAGAAAACTCAAAAGACTATGGCATTTTCATCATGATGTACGTCGTGCACTTGGCGTCCAATGTCAACCCACCCGACTTTGATCAGGCCCGAGTTACACGTTTGTGGCACCAAATCATTGTTGCATCTATGATTCGCGAGGAGATTGACGACGACTCAATTAAAGACAAAAATCAAGAAGTCACAGTTGCCGATTTTTTGAAGTTGTCGGATGAAGCCTGAACTTCTTTTCTTACATATATGCCCATTAGTGGTTATATATTTTTTTGTACTAAGATTATTTGATGTACATACATTATTCTTTCAAAAAATTCAAATACATTATTTTCATCTACGTCAAGAAACGATGAAAATACATCTTTCTGTTTTTAGTGTCTTTGAAAGAGACGACACGACGACGCAAAGTTTCGTATCTTATGCAACACGACTACGTATATAGTCGTGTTGCATAAGATACGACTTTATATATAGTCGTGTCAATGGATGATCTTTGGAACTTATCAAAGTGTCACATGTATGCCTTCCTTCCCTCCTTGTTACGCTGACTCAGTCAAGTACGTTCGAAGCCCGTATGTACCACTTGCACCCTATAATCTTGCAGGTTGCAACAAATGTGTCCTTGTTTTCATCCACCACATTAAACATGAATTTCCTCTTGATTGCTAAATCAATAAGAACCATCTTGAACTGCTTCACGCTTCGAATCTAGCCCCTAAGGCAAGTTGTGCCTCATAGTCTTCTGCTTACAAACTGCGGGTCAACAACGTCTCCTCCTCATAATGTTTTGAATGACCGGCCTGTGGTGAATAGGTACCCCAATCCCAACCACCGTCACCATCAATATTGCTGTACTCATTGTCGTCTGACTCTTGCGGCTCCGACGCTACAAATTTCCCTTTAGAAGTGGATGCTCTCGCTGTTGGTTGGAGTTCTATGCCTGGCAAAGACTGGTCTCTTCCCGTGGGATCTGGCTGGCGAAGAACTGGTAGTGTAAGAGGCTCATCCCACTCATCCGTAGACCACGTTAATTCATCATCAACCAAGAATTCTTCTTCATCTGCATCTGCATCTTCATCTTCATCTCCATCTTCATCTTTACCATCTTCACCATTGAAGCCATTGATTTGAAATTGGTTATCGACTTCTTTCGGAAATTCATCCTTCATATTTTCATTACCATCTCCCAATCTGCTAGACCAAAATTGTAAGAATAGAATGCATATTGTCACAACACGTATAAATGACTTGACTCAAGTCATGTAGTCGACAACACGACTTGAAGTCCAGTCGTGTCTCATACAATACGACTTTAAGTTCGGTCGTGTATTATACAGCACGCCTTTAAGTCATGTCGTGTTGTATATAACATGACTTTAAATCTGGTCCAGTCTTTAATTTCAAACCTCACCTCGCAGCTTGAAGTGAATAATTTTCATCTCTTCCTCCTTCAACTGCTGATGCGGGTGTCTTATTGCCCAAGCTAGACGGCCTCTCCTATGGTGTCTTACTGGTCGGGTTTCCTTCTGCCTCCGGCACTGAATTCTCGTCGTCCGTATCTGCACTGGAATTCTTTTGCTTATTGCCAGTGGAATTCTCCATGTTGTTATTTCCAGCAGAAGTCCATACCATGTATAAGTTGAGTAGTGTATCTGTGTATTGCCTCGTCTTGTGAAGGAGGAATATTGTCTACACGTCTTTATCGTCTTCAAGGATGTATAGGGATCCCTGATGAACAAGATTTGACAAAGACAATGTACCAGATAAAGACTTCAGCGGTAATCTTCCTTCCACTGGCTGCAACAGTCCCAAATACTTTACTTGTGTATCAATAGTCAGGACCTTCAGTTTCCCGCCAACATACCCATCAGATTTTGTAAACACTCCATTGTAGCGTAAGCACACGGGTATTAATTCCATCAGTACTGTCACACCCCGAAATCCCATACCTCAATCGGAGTGCGGAAGCCAACAAATGAGATACATTTCGAGGTAGAGATCCCAGGCATGCGACCGAACAGTCGATTTCACCACCGGTTACAATCATCTCAAAAGAATGTGTAACCGATTATGCCCGCAATCAGTGTAATACAATAACAGACATCATCGAATAATATGAAATGAATTTACTTAATAATAATCCAGTATGATTCTTCAATGAATCTTAAATAGAATAAAATTATAAATCTATGGCACACAATTGCCAATAATGTCATAAGCATCATTAAAAGCAAAGTAAATAACTAGATAGTATTTAAAACTCTTCACGGCTCCTGCCATCCGCATTTCCACCACTGCACTTCCTGATCTCAATTTTCATTTGCGCCTGCATCAGAGGATGTATGAGTATTTCATAGAAACACTCAGTAGGATGTAAAAACCCACTGAATTAAAACAAGCAGTATGAAGAGAATAAGAATAACAAAGGATTGTGAACATTCCACAACATCTGGACTGAACTAAGGTCTATTCACCTGAAAGGTTAGTCAACAACAATTTCAACTCGCAAGTATAGGAAAACATCAATAAGGCTCCTACTACACATATGAGTAAGGAGAGAATAACAATCATATCAAAGGCTCCAGACATCTATAGTGAAAGGAGTTATAATTTCTACTCGCTGAACTGGTCGCTCGCAAGTGACTAAAATAATATACCAAAACCACCCTAGGGGTCCTCTTTTGGAACCCTGCCATGCGTCTAGGATGCTGGCCCCACCAGTGCTTACGGACACGATGGGCGGAGACTGAGGACCTTCCGTAATGTCCACAATCTAACATACGTATAGTGCCTCCCCTCGGGCAGTATGGAATCGCAACTCCACAAATATTGGTGACCTCGCAAGATCTAGCAATGGCTTAATTGAGCATACTATGAAACCACCATGGGGAGAGTCTCGCAAGATCTCTAGTGGAAGAAATAATCATGTAAACAATATGAGCAATATATCAAAGGAATAGAGGTCACAACACTTTAAGATCATAAGCTATTTCTTACCAGAATAGACTCTCCCATGGAGTATGGATAGAAGTGTCAAAGTCTTTGGTCAACACATAACTCACTCATTGGAGTAGCATAGAATAACAAGACAACCCAAACACTTCGAATAATAACAACTCACTGAAGGAGTAACATACAATCAATACATATCTTTCATTCTCAGCCCTAGATAGGAATTCCTTATACACATTGAAATTCTATAATACAAATATCAGAGATAAGAATCAAAGAATTCTTAGATGATTTGAATTCCAAGTGGAATATCAAACCGACATCAACGCTTTTAAGATAGATAGTTATGAATCACTTGTTCAAAGGATTATCCCTCCTAATTAGAGTTGGGGGAGAATCCCTTCTTTAACTAATTTTCCAAATCATGGACACTTCCAACCAATGGGAAGGCCTCAAGATCCCTATAGAGACGTGCAAATCAAGTCTCATTGGGATTTAGTATCTTTCCCAAGCACATCCACCCCAAAAATAAACTAGAAATCGCAAAACCGTAACCGATGATCGATCATCGTATACGTTGTTCTACACTACCGCGTTACAACCGATCGATCGCAATTATTGCTGATCGATCGCATTACGCGAAACAAAACATTCAAAAATCACAGTAACTACGATCGATCGTTTTGATAAGGTGTCGATCGGTTCAACTTGCCGATCGATCGTTTCTTATGGCGATCGATCGCAGCCACGCTCAATCAAAATTAAATTTCTAATATCTTTTCACTCCGAACTCCAAATCGTGCATAATTAGTGGCGTTGGAAAGCTCTTCTCACCAACTTTAATTCCCATAAAGCAAGACATGACCAAATCAAACAATAAGAGGGTCAAATTTCGGTTTTAAAATACTTACTAATTTTTCGGGTGTTACAAGTACCTAACATTACAATAACGAAATAAGTAAAAAAACACCGTAAAGTGTTTTACCGTGAGTGAAAATCATCGTCTATTAGTCGTTTTGCATAAGACACGATATTACAAAAAAGTTGAAAACTTTGCAGGTTTTCAACTTTCATCTCTAGAACAAATTTTCATTATATAAAACATAGAATTTCAACTTGACGTACATTTTTTTAATGTACGATACCTCCATTGCAGTGGTTTTTGCATACAGGCCGATTTCTCATTCATTTTTCGACTTTTGGCATCAAGACGAGCTTTCCCAGTTTGGATGCCGCCGGCGCCGGCGATGATATTGGCGAAGATGCTGGACGAAACTTCTCCAGAACGCCTTCTTCTCCAAAAACTCAAAATTCTGTGCTGCCATGCTTATACACGCCGAGGGGGGTATTTTCGATAGTGTCCAAGTCATATAGAATGAACGAAGATATTCCAGGTAATATGAGAAAACCATAGTGGCGCCAGGTAATATTGAGAAAGCTCGGCATCCACAGGACAAAACAACTTCACTAGAAAAACCAAAAGATACAGTATCAATAAGAAGATTTAGTGCTAAATATTATTTTTTTGTGATTTTTTTATTTTCTTTGTAATGTTATTCAAATTTTTGTTCCAAAATTTTTTTTCAAAAATCTCGCCAAGATCATCAGGAAATCTCTGCGTGACAAATGATTTTTTTATTATTTTTTTCTATTTTTGAATTTCATTCATATTTTTTTCCAAATAAATACTTTTTAAAAAAAACCTCGTCCGCATCATCGATCTCGGCATGATTTTTTTCCCCATTTTTTTTATCTTTAACTTTTTTAATACTATTCACATTCCTTTTTTCAAAAAAATTTACTTGCACAAAAAAGAATCTCAGCCGCATCTCACTGAGATCAGTCCCAAATCTCGGCATGTTTTTTATTATTTTTTGTAAAATTTTTATTTTCATGTAAATTTATTTAATTTTATTTTTCGAAAAAAATTGAAAAATCTTTGCCAAATATCGCGGCCACATTAATGATTTTTTATTATTATTTTAATTTTATTCAAACTACCCTTTTCAAAAAATAAGGTTAAAAAAAGAATCTCGGCCGAGATCTCTCCGCAATCTACCCATGATTTTATTATTATTTTGTGTAATATTATTCAATTTTATTTTCCCAAAAAAATATTTCCAAAAAATTGCTGCGTTATTACATTATTTCTCTATTATTTTTTATTTTTTCGAGTTTTATTCACATTTGCTTGTACATAAAAAATACGTTTCAAAAAAAAGAATATGGGCTGCATCTCCCTCAGATCAGTCCAAGATCTCGGCAATTTTTTATTATTTTGTGTGAATTTTTTATTTTTTAAAAAATTTTATTAAAAAAGATTTTCAAAAACACTTTTTTAAATATTCTGGGTAAAATCTCGCCGAGATAATCTCGAGATCTCGAAGAAATTAAATGATTGTGTTTATTTTTTAGTTTTTTGAATTTTCTTCATAATTATTTTTGTAAAAAATACATAAAAAATGAATATCCTCCTCATCTCGCCGATAACAGTCTGAGATCTCGGGATAATTTTTATTTCCCTTTTGGATTATATTATTTTCTTTCTAATTTTTTTAATATTTATTTTCCCAAAAATTATTTTGAATAAATCTAGGCGAGATTAGATGTGCTTATTATTTTTTATTTTTTCAAATATTATTCCCAAGTATTTTTTTAAAAAAATACTTTTTAAAAAAATCTCGATCCGATCTGGCCGAGATCGGTGCGTGAACTCGGCATGGTTTTTTATTATTTTTTGAGATTTTTTTATTTTCTCTAAAATTTTATTCTAATTTTTCAAAAAGTATTTGAAAATTCTGCTGAGATCATCCCGACATCTCAGCGAGATTCGATGATATTTTTATTTTTTCCTTTTTTGAATTGAATTCATATTTATTTTTTCAAAGAAATACTTTTAAAAAAAGGAAGCTTGTCCGCATCCTGCCGAGATCAGTCCCAGATCTCGGCATATTTTTTCTTATTTTTTTTACTGTTTTTTAAATTTTTTTCATATTTACTTCTTCAAAAAATACTTTAACAAAAAAGAGACTCCGCCGCATCTCCCCGAGATCAATCCCAGATCTGGGGATATTTTTATTATTTTTTCTGATTTTTTATTTTCTTTGTAATTTTATTAAATTTTATTTTTCCAAAAAAAATTTAAAAATCTCAGCCACCGATATCTTGGCGAGATTAAATATTTTTTATTATTTTTTAACTTTTTTGAATTTTATCCGTATTCATCTTTTCAAAAAATTCGGTTAAAAAAAATCTCGATCGCAACTCCCCACGACCTGTCCGAGATCTCGTCATGATTTTTTATTATTTATCGTTATTTTTTTAATTATTTTTTACTTTTCTTACGTTTTATTGACATTGATTGTTTTCAAAAAAATACTTTTAAAACTAGAATCTTAGCCGCATCTCCCAGAGATCAGTCCGAGATAATGGCATTATTTTTCATTCTTCTTCGTGATTTTCTTTTATTTTTACCGTTTTTATATTTTATTAGCATTGATTTTTTTCAAAAAAAACTTTTAAAACGAGAACCTTGGCCGCATATCCCCGAGATCTGGGCTTTATTTTTTATTATTATCTTTTTTTCTTTGTAATTTTATTTAAAATTATTTTGCCAAAAACAATTTTTGCAAAAATCTCTGCGGGATTAAATGTTTTTCTTATTTTTTTAATGCTATTCGTATTTATTTTTCGGGAAAACACTTTAAAAAAAGAATCTCGGCCTCATCTCGCCAAGATCAGTCCGAGATATCGTCATGAATTTTTTTTCCTATTTGTGATTTTTTTGTTTTCTTTGTTATTTTATTCATATTTATTTTTCAAAAAATATCGGCTAAATCTTGCCGAGATCATCCCAAGATCTCGTTGGTAATAAATGATTTTTTATTATTTTTTTTGTGGAATATTATTCATATTTTGTTTTCCCATAAAAACATTTTATAAAAATTTCCGCCGGATTCATTTATTTTTTATGATTTTTAAATTTCATTAGGGTGCGTTTAGCAACCTTGATTTAGATTTAGAGTTGTGATTTTTTAAATCCCGTCATTTAAAGAATCTCGTGGGATTTTGTAAATGAAAAGATAGGGCCTGTCATTTTGGGCGACCCTTTTTTAAGTTATAACAATTTAGGCAAATCACGTGATTCTTAACATCACATAGTCTAAATCCAAGTTGCCAAACGCACCCTTATAGTTTTATTCAAATTTATTTTTCCACAAAAATTCTTAAGCAATTCAAAAAAGAAGAAAAACAATATTAAAATCATTATATTTCCGAAGATCTTGCCGTGATTCTGGCCGAGATTAAGGGGCTGTTTGGATAGTGAAAGAGGGCTGAATTCACTGTCAATTCAGCCCTCTTTCAGGTGAAAGAGTGTGAAACAGGTTTGTGTAGTGAATTTCAGGTGAATTAGAAAATTCACCTGAAAGAACAAATTCAGGGTGAAAGACCACTTTCAGGTGAAAGTCCTCATGAGGACTTTCACCTGAAAGTGAATTCAATTCATCTACGAAAATACAATTCTGCCCTCATCATGATTCATGAACAGTATTCCCTCCATCCCAAATTTGTACCAAGATTTAATTTTCTAAATTAAACTAAAATTAATCCATTTTGGAAAATTATATGTTATTACTAATGTCGGACGGAGTGTAGAAAAGAGGTCATGCAGGGGTAAAATGGTCAAAATGTAAAAAATTACTTACTGTATCACATTCACTATCCAAACACATGACCAAGTATATTCATCTTAAAATTTTCACTATCCAAACGAATTTCACATTCATCATGAAAGTCAATGAATTTTTTCACCTGAATTTGATTTCACATTCATTACTCTTTCACTATCCAAACAGCCCCTAAAAATATTTTCTATTACAAAATATTCAAAGACAATCGGAAAAAAATTTTAAAAATGTTTAATCTTCCGAGATCTCGGCCATATCTACCCAAGTTTATTTTTATTAAAATTATTTTAAAAAAAAATTCAAACAATTGAAAAATATCAATAAATTATGACGAGATCTCGTAAAATCTCCTAGCTATCTCAGTAAAATCTGGGCGAGATTATTTTTAAAATAATAACTTTTTTGTAAACCAAAAGTTCCCAAAAAAATGAAGAAAAAAATAAAAACAAAAAGCCGAGATTATTTCTAAAATTAAAAAAATATGATAAAAATTCATTAACAACTCGTATGGCAGTGGAAAAGCTGATCGGAAATGGGAAATCTACACAGGCATATAAGCGACTTAGCAATGGTGAAGGTGACGCGTAGGACGCCGGGAAGCTGACAAAGGCATGCAATCCAGCTTCCGGTGCCAAAAATAGGATCGACATAATTGTTAATAACAGGAATAGCATTCACGGTGGTGCCAGCAAATGCAGGTGTGGATGGCGATGTCGATGGCTGCGATTCTATGGGTGGAAAATCTATTACAGATAGTACCATTGCTGACGATGATGACCCAAGCTACATCGCTGGGCAGCCAGAGGTATGGTCACCCATATGCTGGGAAACAGTGTGACTGCCGACAACTCCACCTGCATGTGAGCAAAGGCGTTGGAAGTCGCAGAAACATCGAACTCGGCTGGTGATCTCTTCTCGTGAGCATGGCAGCAGAAGCACACAATGATACCCGTGAAGGGTGTAAAAGTCTCAACTGCACTAGTCATTGTGGACACCAGCTCCAAAACACCATTTAGAGAAGCAGCAGGCCTATCTTCAGACGTACCTGTACAGCAAATAGCAGCATAACTTACTGAGTAATAGTTGTATAATTTAACAGTAGAACATACATCATTCAAGGACAAAAATTAGATATCACACAGTATTCCATATTATTAGTCCAATTTAATCTTTTCAATATGTACTAATGTACTATACTAGTTCATTTTGAAAAACAAATCAGATTACTTATATGGAATGAGGAGGTAATGAATAAAAACCACATGGAATCTAATTTATGCTATTACTAGGTTAATTGCAAAAGTAAAGGTTATTACTAGGCTCCAACTTCTTCTACTTGTTGTCGGTAGCTGCCCCAAGCTCGTTCCTATGAATATACACAGAAGTCTTATTGCACAGTTTAAGTTCTACCAACTCACCTAAAATTTACAAAAAAGTAATTGAAAAGGACAGCATATTTCAAAACAGAGAGGAACCTAATAAGCACCAAGAAGCACAATTACATAAGAAGCCAATTTTCATAATTTCAGTACTAATAGAGCCTACGAACGGTCTCAGCATTTCTTGAAACGAATTAAGGCTTTGAACTGGGAAACAGTGGCCAAACAATTGAAAAGCTTCCGCAGATACTGATGTCTGAGCAGGTGCAGGAAATGAAGTCGACAGCCCCGACTGCGGATGCACATCATGTTAGAAGATGTGAAAACAAGGGATCTAATGAAATGTTTGAGCGAAAGTTGCATTTGCAGGCATTATTGAGAGCAGTTTTGGAGTTCAATCTATTCGGTGAACCCTGTTTTCATTCACATTAAGAAAACTTGTGAGCTCGATGTATTTTCAGCATATCATAGGTATGAGTTTGTCTTTCCATATCTCAAAACGCTCCAAAGCCTGATAACAAAATCTCCATTATGTAAATATTCAGCTCATTGTGGAAAAACTTACCGTTGTTTGACCGGAAGGGGAAGGATGGTTGGCATTAAATAAAGAGGGGGTTGAATTGCTTGTGAACAAGTTTTACCAATCCCAGTTGAAGGACCAAATGGGTTTGGCTGATAAAAGGAAGATGCCGTGGTTTGATCAAACACCATTGTTGATGAAAAAACAGGTGTTGTCTGCCCAATGGAAGGAGCAGGTGACTGGAGCAGCCCCGATGATTGACTGTTGCCAAAATTCAAACCAGGTCCAAAAGTTGAATTTGTTCCTGGTGCTGGTGCGGAACCAAATATAGAGGGGGACGGGGTGGTCCCAAAAGTCGTAGGAGCGGTTGATGAACCAAAGAGTGAGGGTGAAGAGCTAATTCCAAATGCAGAGGGAGTAGCTGGTCCAAACAAAGTTGAAGCTGTAGAGGGACAGTTGAACCCAAGGGTTTGGAAGGAAAAAGGTTTGAATTTATAGGAACTTGAGAAGGGGCTTCCAGCTGTATGTCCAAATGTAGTAGATGCAGCAAACGGGCTTGATTGCAATGATGTACCAAAACCAATCCCACTCACGGGTTGACTGGTTGGATTCGGACCCCTTGAGATATATGGAAAACAGTCACAAAATAACAGAGTTTAACTAAAATTTTTACTTAAATTTCTTCGAAGTATGGACCTCAAGATATTACCCGTGTCCCCTCTCTGATAATCCTCCCACCGTAATTCCTCATGGCTTTATCTTTGTATACAGGCATTGCAGATATAGACTCCAGCTTCCCGGCCGGCTGGGTACCAGCAGTGCCACCTTCTGCCTCGGGTGATTACCAAAAGCTGCAGAAATGTCGAATTGTATTTAGGCATGGTCAAGCTGTTAGAAGTTTGTTGCATGTGCATAATGTCGAATTGTATAGACTAATTAGAACAAAGTCATTACAGGTCGAATGCAAGGGTGCTCATTAAAGTATTGTGCAAACAATTACTACCTCATCCCTTTGATATTTTTTACAAAAGGAAAAAAAACAATGTCCTCAATTATATGTGTAGCCCACGTTATGTGTTCATCTGCAATGCTTAGTGGTACTTGGACGTGTAGAAGAGTGTTGCAAATATTACAAGTCACCCTTTCCCCAATACTGTAAGCTTTCAGGAGAAGTGCTTAACTAAATTCGTTAATAAAATGAGGTCCTAAAAGTTACAAGTTCTAGATATTGTCCAGCTACCTGGGCAAATATATACAATCTTCAGCTCTACGTGCACATGCAATCTCAACATTATGCTAGGCATACTACGGCACTCAGCTAATTCAGCATACTAGACACCAAGTTGACCGGCAAGTTGCCTGGTCAAACAGAGAAAAATACACACATGGTACACGAAACATGCTAGCAAAACGTTAAACAAAAAATATATACTTGAGACTATATGGCATCCGCATGATGCCACAAACACAATAAAAAATGCATGATGTGAATATATACTTGCTATTAAGGGGCCGTTTGGGGCGTGATTATTGTAAAAATATCCAGTCTGGATTTTGGATATCTACTGTAGCATCCATGTGGATTTTTACATCCAGCTGAAACACGTCCTGAGGTGTTTCAGCTGGATATATAAAATATCCAGATGCTACAGTGTAGCAAAACATCCCATCTGGATGTTTTGCTTTTAATCACGCCCCAAACGGCCCCTAAGGTGCATTTACCTTAGTGAAAAGAATATCCTTGTTGTATCTTTTTGTTTATGTTACCTATCCAAAAAAAAAAACAAGTTAATATCTTCGTACGGCATTCACATCAAACCTCCTTACCAAAAATGAAAAGCAAGTTTCAGATGTAAATCCGCATGAAACCTTATCAAACTGAGCAAGAAAAAAATGGTGTATCAAGTTCATCATCTCCTTGGTCAAGATCATTCTCGTGTCTTCATTGAGTGGCAGTTCCTCATCTTCTGCAGCCTCGTTTTTTAGCTGCTTGGGTGTACCAACAATTGGGGTAGATGGGGTATCTATCACCAGGACGATAGAAGAAGGGTAAGGAAAATGGCACAAACAGCATTATTACAGGTCCAAACTATGTTCGGCAATCTTGATGTCAAAATTACCATGATTAGCTGGTGTACCATAATCTTCATTAGTACCTGGCAAATGAAAAATTAGGGAAAATGAATACATAAAAAAAATATAAGCAATTTGTTTGTTAAAATTTGAAAGAAACAAAAAAGATTACATGTTTCACATTATATCATCATGCACCCCATCCTGTTGTGGAATGCTACGAAAAGCTCCACTCTCCTGCATCAACGAAACGAGACCATTCATTCTCTATTCTTTCTTGAGGAAAATAACATCACTTAATTTGACCTTCATTTAGAAACTGAGAAATTAACCATAAGGAGACAGTAGGCACTAGATCAAATAGCTGGCTGCGGAAAGTATTCTGACTGGAAACTTTTTAAAAATTAAAACTAAATGATTGGGCAAACATCAAGCATCTACCACACATTCACATAGTATGACAAGGGATCCAACTCATAATTAACACGAAATACATAATAATACTACTAAAAATAAAAATAATAATAATAATAAGGATAAAGTGCACATAACTAACGATTAATAGCTTTTACAGCAAATAACTGACACAGCTACCATCAGGGTTTTGCATTTAGATACATGATCCCAGAATGAAATCATTTATCACCATATCAGACCACAGAGTAAAGATCGCCAAGCATATAAGGTTGTATCACTTTGTGCCCACCACAATAAGGGTTGGCTTCAACTAACCATTGGTATCCCTCAAAATTGAGGAATTTTTGGTTGCAACATATTAGCAAGGACAAAAGGTAGGATTTCATGAGATTCTTCCCACATATGTATCTTGAAAGAAAGTTCTGTTAAAAGAAAGGCCAGGAAGACATTTTCTATATACATTTTCTGTTCCATATATATTATCAGTGGAAATCAGAAATTATCTAATTTTTGTTCGTTAACGTGGGATGAGGGAGTATAAAATTGGTAGCTTTTAGCTACTTCACAAATTATTAATGTTGGTGCATATGAGATGACCTACAAAATCCTTCATCATGATTCTAGTTTCATAAGTCAATAGTAGAGGCTTAATTGTAATCAATTACTGACACCCTGTTGTATATTAAGATTATTCGAAGTAAGTTGCTGTATACAATATACAGGAAGTAAGAGATCGACTGGACATTCAAAATATTGATTTTTTCCTTCATTACATAGCTTGTCTCCATTTCTTCTTCTGCTCTTGTCCAAGCCTAAATTACACATAAAGATAGTTTAACCTACTTGCAGGAAAAAAAAAAGGACAATCATAAAAATTGAATTTCCAACCAACTTCAGATGAAAAAAGAGATTGAAGAAATCAAAACTGACCATCACATTTATCCCGCTTCATAAAATTTGATAACCCTAATAAAAATCTAGGAAAAGTTAGAAATTCCAGCATTTCGACAAAAAAATGGAAGTAACAGGAAATTGGTGTTCACATGGAAAAACAGTAACATAATGCCGTTTTCTTTCATATTGACTTGGGTTTCATTGATCATAGCACAATTCTTTATATCTAACTTGAAGAAAGAAGCTTTATATATATATATATATATTATATATATATATATATGGGAAAAGTTTAAATGAGATCGTTCTCATATAGCTTATATGATGCCAATTCCATTCGTAGCCGTTGAATCTTGATCTGACGGCTACAAACAGCTATATAGAACTCTCCTATATATATATATATATATATATATATATATATAGAGAGAGAGAGAGAGAGAGAGAAATACTACAATGAGCAGCCTATTTTGATGAGCACAATGAGCAGTTCACTGTAGGACCATTAATGGACGATCTCACGTCCTACAATGAGCTGCCCATTTTGATATTTTTAATTTTTTTTATAAATACCTATCCTACCCCTCCCCCTCTCCCTCTGGCAGTGCATCCCTCCCTCCCCGACGACACCGTCGCCCCGCCGCCCCGCTGGCGACCTCCCTCCCCGGCGACCCCACCGCCACGGTATCCCCTCCCTCTCCTCTCCTTCTCCCCCTCCTCTCCCTCTCCCTCTCTCCCTCTGCCTCCCTCCCTCCCCGGCGACACGTCGCCCCGCCGCACCGCAGCCCCGCCCTCCGGGCGACCCCGTCGCCCCGCCAGAGGGAGGGGGTGGCGGGGCGGCCGCCGCCCCCCTTCCCTCTCCCCCCTCTGGTTCGAAAGGGCGCCCCTTTCGAACCAGAGGGGGAAGGGGGGCGACGGGACCCCTTTCGAACCAGAGGGGGGAGAGGGAAGGGGGGGCGGGCCCCGCCACCCCCTCCCTCTGGCGGGGCGTCGGGGTCACCGGGAGGGCGGGGCTGTGGCGCGGCGGGGCGACGTGTCGCCGGGGAGGGAGGGAGGCAGAGGGAGAGAGGGAGGGGGAGAGGAGGGGGAGAGGGAGAGGAGAGGGAGGGGGGTACCGGGGTGGCGGGGTCGCCGGCGGCGCGGCGGGGCGACGGTGTCGCCGGGGAGGGAGGGATGCACTGCCAGAGAGAGAGGGGGAGGGGTAGGACAGGTATTTATAAAAAAAATTAAAAATATCAAAATAGACAGCTCATTGTAGGACGTGAGATCGTCCATCAATGGTCCTAGAGTGAGCTGCTCATTGTGCTCACCAAAATGGGCTGCTCATTGTAGCATTTCTCTCTCTCTCTCTCTCTCTATATATATATATATATATCATGTCTATTAACTTGGAGAAAAGTTAATATCACAACTTTTTGCACCAAATTCACTATGGGTGTGCATTTTAAAAAATCGGGTTTAGGGTGGGGCTGTAGTACAGGCTTATTGTCAACCACTTGAAATGCATCTACTCTGGTGTCACCTAAGAACAATGCAAAATGCCCATGGAAAGCAAAATACGGGAGAAGCAATATAATAGCTGAAGAAGAAGCAAGACAAGTAATATGGACAGCAATTGTCAAGCTATTGAATGTAACTTCAGTTGTTGATAGTGGTTTGTGATAAGTTGTAAAAACTATAAATGATCCAGCTCAAACTTTTGTAGCATTGAAAGACTAAGTTCTATTCAATTTCTGTGCATATAGAGACGTGAGAACATGTGGTGAAATATACTTACCGGGGTGGGGAGGTACTTACGGAGACGGAGGATTATTGAACAGAAAGAGAGAACACAGAAAGGAAAAACGTCTTTCGTGGATGGCGTCACCGCGTGTAACTTAAGGAAGCTAAGTGTTCGAGCTCGATGTCGCAAGCGCACGATCTTGGTCGGCCTCTGCACACCAAAGGGTTTCTGGTTGCAGTCGGACCGGTGGAGAAAGGAAGGAGGGAGACTGGATGCTTGAACATAGACGGTGAACTCAGAAAGGAGAGACGTCTTTAGTGGCCATGGCGATATCAACCTTCCCCGCAGCCTTGTAATCGGAAGAGCAATCATTTGTGTCCGAGTACCTGTCCGTCCCGCAGAAGAGATTTCCGCACCAGCACCGGAATCCGGTCAGGCCAACCCTCCTCTGGCAGCTCGACCACCGGTTAATGAACCATACTGGCTTTGACAAATCCTCCTTGCGCGTTCGGCGGCAGGACGACTCCGGATCTGAAGATTCCGCAGCAGGAGTCGTAGTTTCGGACCGATTCGGCAGCCTCTGATGAGCCAAATCCTGAGAAGGAGTCTTGGTGCGCACGGGCGGAGGGACCGGCATCGGCGATGCTGAAGTCTTGGTGGAGAAAGGAAGGAGGGAGACTGGAAGCTTGGGATTTTTGGTGGGGGGCGGGAAATTGGAAAATCGGGGGGACCAACGCGCGGGAATCCAAAAGACTCCGAAAAGAGGTCACGTGAGATATCACTCTAACTCACATGAAAACTAGTGACTGAATTCTTTGTCATTAGACTTGCCAGAACTTATACAAAAAAGCACCCAAAGTCTATCATCCAAGGTGATTGTAATAGCTCTATGTGTTGGCCTTGCAGCATACTTTTAAACTTACTGCCATTTTCAGAACCATGCACCTACAATTTATATCGTAGCCCCTTCACCGGAAGCAGCACAGAGGGTGCAACGTGGAATTAGAAGACTGGTGGTTAATTCTTATGGACTCTATTAGGCTTTCTTAATTTTATTAGGAATAGGATTCCTTATCTACTTATATTTCCTAGTTAATAATTAATACTTATATTAGGATTAGGTTATTTTCACTCTTTAAATATGTGAGGCCTATGGCCAAAACAGGATATCAGATGTAGGGCTGTCAATTTTGCTTGATAGCATGATGGCCCGACCCTACCCGACCCGCAAAAGAGCGGGTAAGGGCATGGAATTTGAGGCCACGGGTAGGGCTCGGGCCTCAAATGACATCCAGTGGGTCGGGGAGGGTCGGGTACCGTCCTGGCTAGAAAAAGCCCGAAGGCCCAACCCTACCCGAAAGCCCGGTGACCGGGTCCCCGTATATATAAAAAAAATCTAACCCTAACACTTCCCCCGACCGGCGACCGCTACTCTCTCCCCCGACCGCTCTCTCCCTTGATGACCACTCTGAGCAGAGCTCTCCCTCGACGAGCTCTGAGCCTCTCCCCTGATCGCCTTCTTCTCCGACTGCCATCTCCTCTGCCGGTGACAGTAACGTCTCTATTATATCTTCTATTTGGATTTGTCATATGTTAGCAATCTGTGATTCTGTTATTTATTTACTAATTGCCTATAATACTTGTCTTCTCTTTGTTATCTGTTGTCATTTGTTGTCATCTGTTTAGATTTGTCATCTGTTGTCATATATTTGAATTTGTCATCTGTTGTCATCTGTTTGGATTTGTCATATATTGTCATCTGTTTGAATTTGTCATCTGTTTGGATATGTGATTCTGTTATTTACTTATTAATTGCCTATAATACTTATCTTCTCTTTGTTACTGAGTACTTGATTTCTTATCTGCTTGTTGGTCGAATTTAGTGTAGTAGATATGTCTCACCATGATAGCGAATCTTTGCCCTTCCCACATCTATCACCAGCTGCACAGGCTAGTTCTTCCAATCCTTGCACCTCTTCAACACCAATCAATTCTTCTACACAAGAAGCCTCTTCAACTCCCACCCCTCACACCTATTGTGCCCCGAACCCCTAGCTCTACAACTCCTCTTTTTGCTCTCCATTCAGAATTAGGAGCATCTAATGAGCAAACTAGAAAAAAGCGTAGTAGGGGTCGATCATTTGTTTGGGATCATTTCCAGAAAATCTTTGATGAAAATGGGAAAAGAGCCGGGGCAATTTACAATTATTGCAAGAATACCTTTGTGGGATTGGGAACTGATGGCACAACTCATCTTGCAAGGCACTTTGATAGTTGTCCAAGAGGACCAAACATGGATCCTAAACAACCACTCCTTACTACTGCTTTTGGTAAAGTCTCTACTTTTAAATTCGATCAACAAGCTTGTAGGGAAGCTCTTGCAAGAGCAATTATAGTGCATAAATACCCTTTTAATATTGTCACGCATAAGGATTTTATTCATTTTTGTCAAGTTATGCAACCTCAGTTCAAAATGGTTTCTAGGAAACAATTAAAATAGATTGCTAAAAAATTTATACAAAAGAGAAAGCTGCATTGATGAATGTTTTCCAAAACCTTTCTTCTACAATTAGTATTACTTTTTATTTGTGGACTTCAAATCAAAGGTTCAATTATATTTGTGTTATCGCGCATTATATTGATAGGGCTTGACATCTACAAAAGAAGATTATTAATTTTACTAGAATTTTATCCTGTCATACTGGAGTGGCAATTTGTAATGCTATTAAAGCTACTTTAGTAAAGTGGAAAATTGATTGTAAAGTATATACTATTACTTTAGATAATGTAGCAAACAATGATGTTGCTCAAAGAAATCTCATAAAGGACCTTAAAGATAACGGGTCTCTTCAATTAAAAGGCTCTCTTTTTCTTATACGTTGTGCTACCCATGTGCTAAATCTTATTGTGCAAGTTGGACTGAAAGAAATTTCAGATGTAATTGTTTATGTTCGTGAGTATGTAAAATATGTGATGGCCTCCCCTTCCCGTCATCAAAAGTTTGCTGAGCTGATAACTGAATTGAGAATTAATGTGGGAAAGGGTGTTAGCTTAGATGTTACCATTAGATGGAATTCTACATATCTAATGTTAGAGTCTGTTTTGTCATATCGTAATGTGTTTAAAAGATTAGAGGAGGAAGATTCATCTTATAAACATAAACCTTCTGATGATAAGTGGGAAAATGTCGCCACTGTTTGTAAGTTTTTGAAGAGGTTCTATGATGTAACAAAATTATTTTGTGGTGTTGATTATCCTGCAATTCATCTATTTTTGAAGGAAATATCTACAATAAAAAAGGTTATACTTGGAGGTATAATTTCTATAGAGTATTTTCTCAATTCTATGTCCTACAAAATGTTAAGTAAATTTGATGAATATTGGAGTGATATACCTGTTACGTATGACATTGCTTTGATCTTGGATCCTATATACAAGAGGAAGTTGTTGAAATTTTACTTGGCCCAGCTATATGGAATTGAGTTGGGGGCACTACGTTTTGAAAGGAGTATAGCTTTGATGCAATTGTGGTTTGATCAATACATGAACAAAATATGTCCAGTTGTGGATAGGGCCTCAACTAAAGTTGTCATTCATTCAAATGATGAAGAAGAAATTCAGCAATGGTTGGAAGAAGAAGGATATCTTGTAAACAATGACAGCGGCAAATCTGAGCTGGATTTTATGTGACTGTATGCTTGTGCTAGGTGTAACTATTAGGGTGCTAGTTGTTGTTATCTAGGATCGATGTTTGTTAGTTGTGGATATTAGGATTGTTAAAAGTGTTTGTTATAATTTTCTTTATTATGCTTATTGTTTATTTTGACACTATGACCAACCTAAAATGTGTTTTAAAAAATATAAAAATTATCGTATTGTATCGCTATATCTGTATCGGTGCTTCCTAGATTATCTAACACTTATACATGTTGTGTCTGCTGAACAAACGATATGAAAGAGGCAATGTTGCTACGTGAAAATCTATGTATGATGACGACACTTTAGTTCACACTCTAAACAGTTATGTCTAGATTTTTTAACATGCTCGTCGTCTCCTTTTGGCATTAAATCGTGTATAGTTTACTATATATCATTGCGTTCTTTTAAGCTCTCCAAAAGCCCAAAAAGCCGTCAGGCTGAATTTCGGAAGTCAGCTTAGGGCTAGGGTCGTGCTAGGGCCATGGTTAAGTTTGTTAGGGCTAGGGCTAGGGCCAACCTCTGTCCCGCAAAAGCCTGACCCATTGACAACCCTAATTACATGAGAAATACAGATTAGTTTATATTTATTTTATTCTAGTTTGCTTTTCCATTTTCCTTTGTTTTTCTCCGTTGTAGACTCGATGTAGACCGAGTCTACAATGGAGAAAAACAAAGGAAAATAGAAAAGCAAACTAGAACAAAATAAACATAAACTAATATGTATTTCTCATATGATATCCCATTTTGGCCATAGGCCTCACATATTTAAAGAGTGAAAATAACCTAATCCTAGTACAAGTAGTAATTATTAACTAGGAAACATAAATAGATAAGAATCCTATTCCTAATAGAATTAAGAAAGCCTAATGGAGTCCATAACACTATTGGTGTGGCGGGGTTTTTTTGAAGGATGATAAATTCAATGTAAATGAATTGTTCTTTTTGTATGCTTCAATGTAAATTAGATGGGAACTTTTCTTTTTTGGAGGATGATAAATTACATTTGTTTGCATAATGAGTGTTATCTGAGTTCATACCATTGATGATAAATTACATTTGTTTAGCTGAGTACATCATGAAGACCAACTTTTTGTCAGCAACATATCCTTCCTTGGCCATTAGATCGGCCAGTCTTTCATTTGAATTCAATTGCATAATTTGTTTAGAAGCTCGTTCTGCTATTTTGGTCTCACCAACCTGTCGACAAGCTTGCTTCTCATACTTGTTGTCGAATCCATTTGGGCTGTAGAATCGAGATCATACTTGTTTCTCATTTGTTGGGTTTAACTCCAATCCCTACCATATCTGAGAAAGCTCTTAGAGCTGCCCTACCGTAAATTATTTGGTAAAAAAAACTTCCCTTGATTCCTCCAAGTCCCCACATTTGGCATACATAGTTATCATAATATTTTCACCAGTAGTATCTAATCCATACCCATTACTCACCTATGTATTCATGTATTTGCCATCCTCGGTCCAAGGAAATAGAGCTCTCTTATGGAAATAGAGCTCTAAGGCTTCTTCCGCTTCACCATTGAGCCGCACCCACATATCATGGAATTCGACGAAACCAAGTCTTTCACAGGAATTGTATCGGACACATGGCGTGCCAGGCCCAACCAACCAAGTGTGGCGTACGTTGCCGCATTTCCATGTCAAGTCGAGGGCTTCTCGAAGATAACCATTCTGATGATTGAGTTCCACAAAAAACCTTGGCATTGAGGAGGGCCTTGGAGATTGCAGGAGAGGAGATTCGTCGTATGTCAGGCAACTGCTCGACAATGGTGGAGACTTTGCGAACAAAGACATGAGTTGCTTTTGCTGCTGCAATGGGGGCATCCGGCAAGGCGAGATCCCGGTGGTGGTGATGGTGGCGGCAATGGGGCATCTGGCAAGGCGAGCTGCCGTCTCAGACGCTCATCAAAATATAGTTAACCAAGGGTTAGACATGCGTTTAATCCCTTTAAAGGAGCAACTTTAGATGCTCACCGTTGTATCACAATCTGACCGTTGTCAACTATTCTATTAGAGAAAATGTCTGTCCCCTCGATTGGAGACTACCTTTTGCCAAAAAACAATATCACCAATAATATCTCTATTCTATTTTGACTTGGCCGCAAAATTTCCCTAAGGTACAAGTGACCATTAATGGGTGAGCATACACATTTTTCCTTCACTTGAACAATTATATTATATACTTCACTCGATTTAATTTAAATTTTTTTCATTATATAATTTCGAAGCATCATATCAGTGTTTTAAAATCCAGATCGGACCGGCCGGTTCGACCAGAGCCGGTCGGGTTTCCCAGCCAGGTCAATTGACCCAGTCGACCCAGTTTAACCCACTCAGTTGAACCGGTCGGGCCGGTCCGAGTTTTAAAACTATGACCCATGGGTTGAGTCACGTTTAAGCTATTTTTAACACAATTTCATTCTTCTTTTGTAATATTTTTTTACTTTTTTCGACATAGGTAGAATTTCATACCTCAAAATTTATTTTTTTATTTAAGAGTTTTACCGTTTATAATATAGTTATTTTGTTCATTATATTACTAAAGAAGAAGTATTAGACTTTGTAAAAATTTTATATCATATAAAATTTTGGTAAAAGGAGTTTTTTTTATATTAATGATATCATCGGACCAACCCGGATTGGCCCCCAGACCGGTCAAATTCTTAAAACGATGTTATATCAAATAAAAGTAAAATGTGAAATAAAAAAATCTAGAAAAAAAACATCGGTTGTGCCCTAGCTCGTTGTGGACAGAGGCTCCTCCTTCCCCTTCCAGAGAGCCCAGTACTGAGCTACCTGGCTGAGAATTCCTCCTTGTTCCTTCCAATTTTATCTTCTACTAGGCTATTTAGATTAGATAGATACTTGTATAGAGTTGAGAGGGGGAAGAGTGAAGAAACGAAGGCCGCCCACGAAAGGAATGGAGAAGTAAGTCGGAGGCTCTGGTGCTGCGGCACTTGCTTCTTCGATTCACGCTCTGTACCCCTACACCTTATCAGCCTCGTTCGTATTTGTTCATCTCGTTCTGCTTTGGGAGGGGAGGGGGAAGTGATTTAGGGTCTTGTAAAATGCGATTGGATGTCTCACTCAAAGCGCCCAAACTGCAGCTCCTCCACCAATAACAACGGCTCCGGGTCGCACTCTTTTTCGAGTATGAAGAAGGTCAGGCCTCAGCAGGCACTACATCCCTCGCCTTTCGGTGACCAGTACGACGACGAGGACGACGATTCTATGCTTGTGGATGGCGACTTCGTTCTCAAGGTTGACCCAAACCTTGGCGGGGTTGGCTCCAGTGGTCACGCTACAACCGCCAATTTGTCCCGGAAAAAGGCCACTCCCCCTCAGCCGCCTAAGAAACTCATAATCAAGTTCAAAGGCACGCACAATCTCTCTCCTTTCCTTAAACTTTACTGTCTCCCTGACATGGGTGTAGAGTCGGACAGAGATATTTATATCATTGTGTGAAATAATTCTCTCTTTCGAATCTACGTTCAAATTTACATGTCATGTTTAAATCGCACAGTTTTTCCGGAGGTCTCAATTTTAGGAACCTATGATTGTGCCCTGAAGTGCAAAGGCAGAATTCTCCTAAAATTACCTTTTTTGTTTGCCAAAATATCAGGACATAGGGATAATTCGTTGCTTATTTTAGAAAGATTCTTTTTATTTGGATGAGAGTAGGGGTCCTCTTATTCTGGTCTCCTAGGCCTCCTCATTACTCGAACTGATAACTCGTACAAGGCATGGTTTAGAAAATTACATCTGGTGCAGTCGAGGTGTTCTTGGGTAGGGCTACTCTCGGAGGTTAAAAATTCTCGGTTTAAGCTTACTTCTTAGAGATAAAGAGTATTCTGGGGTTCATACACAGTTTTTGGGTGCTCTTTGGTTTATTTTTGATAGTCAGAATTCACGCCTGCTCACTCACTCTAGATGCCACATAGAAGCAGTTTAAAGCTTGGAAACCTCTATAACCACAGGAGTATCCGACCAGCATACCGCATGCTAGAGTGGCCAGATTTCCATTCCCTTCTAAGAGATACGATTAGGATGTTATAACTCAAGGCATCCTACCTGTGAAAGACCACTCACGTCTGGATGTCATACATTTGTCCATTTTTTTGAGACGATAATCTCTTGAAATAGTTTTGTCCCTTTCTTGTAGTTGTTAAATCATTCTGACAAAATTGATAAAATCATATCATAATCATAATCATAATCATAATCAAGTAGCGCATTTTCCCAACTATTTGGGGTCGGCGACATGGATCTTACTCCTCCATTCAGGCCTGTTTTTGGGCTACCTCTTTTGTAAGAGATAGGAAAGTCAAATCCTTTTTTATTAACTCCATCCAAGTTGTCTTAGGTCTCCCTCTCCCTCTTTTAGCATCGTTTACATGCATCACTTCTAATCTTTTCACAGAGGCATCTATTGTCTTCTTTGCATATGCCCATATCAGCGCAACCTACATTCCCTCAGCTTCTCCCCTAAAGGAGCTACCCCTAAACTCTCACGACTATATTCATTTCTAATCCTATCTCTCCTAGTTATCCCACTCATCCACCTTAACATTCTCATTTCGGCTACATTCAACTTATCTCTCCTACATTCAACAAAATTGATAAAATGAATCACAAAATTTGTATGAAAAACCGTAGCACTTCACCCTTGTAGAAAATGACAGTGGCTTCCTCCATTTTCTTTTTTTCTTTTTTTCTTTTTTATACAATATATGATGTAGGATATTACTAAATGGCTAATGCCCATTATGCCGCCCATTTACTCTTCCTTCTGAGTGAATTTCTTCTCAAACTTACCTATCTTCAACTCCCTTTTTTTCTTTGCCTTCCATCCAATTTTTCTTCCTAAGGCTGTAGTGAATGTTTTTTTGTTGCCATGAATTCTTTGCTAGTGACATAGCCTAAATGTGCCCTATATTTTTTTGGGCTGCTGTAGACAAACCGAAGTTGCCAATTAATTTTGAGGAGGATACGTGGGCAAAATTGAAGTCAGCTATAACTGCTATCTTTTTGAAACTGCCCGATTCTTGTGACCTCGAAGATCTTTATCAGGTGTAGTTGCATAACTACTCCTTTTTTTCTTTATAATAATATTCAAATGTGGTGTTTTGCTTATATCTTCAAGAGTGTTTTGCTTAGAACAGAAAGCTGCTAATTTTGGACAGGCTGTTTATAATCTTTGTTTGCACAAGATGGGTGGAAATCTGTACCAACGAATACAAATGGAATGTGAAGCACATATCTCTATAACTTTGCAGTCATTGGTGGGTCAAAGCCCAGACTTGGTGGTGTTTCTCTCTTTGGTTGAAAAATGCTGGCAAGATATTTGCAATCAAATGTTGATGATTCGTGGTATAGCTTTATATCTTGATACAACCTATGTCAAACAAACGCCAAATGTATGTTCATTATGGGACATGGGGTTGCAGCTGTTCCGCAAGCATCTTTCTTTGTCCCCAGAAGTTGAACACAAAACTGTTACTGGCCTTCTAAGGTTGATTGAGAAAGAGAGGTGACTCTTAAGACTTTAGCAACTTTAAATCTTATCATTATTGTTCTCATGTGTCTTGCCTATGATATTTGTATTAGAGCTCATTTATGAAAAAGAGAGGTGATTCTTAAGACTTTAGCAACTTAAATCTTGTCATTATTGTTCTCATGTGCCTTGCCTATGATATTTGTATTAGAGCTCATTTATGATTGAAAAACCAATTTAATATGTTATTTACTTGTTGGAGATCTACATTTGCGAGGGTATCTGGTGTTAAGCCTTGCCACTGTGTTCTCTGATAAATTTTATGCTGTCTCATTCACTGTAGAAAGAATAAATGATGATCTCTTATACTTCTATTTTTTTTTTGATAAAAATACTTCTATTTTTTTAGTCAGGCTTTTTTTTAACTTTCTGCTTTTTCTACATGTTCTCTGGCGTCAATGAACTTATTGTTCAATGCATGTCTTTAGTGCAGCCAAGTAGTCATGCTTTAGGCCTGTAATTGCTAGCACATGTTCTGCATATCATGGTGAGCATATATTTTTGTATAACCGTTTGGCATACATACGTCTAAATTTCTAAAGAACATGATTCAAGGGGCCAATGAAATTTTTTACCCATGGGTCCTTTTTAACCTACTGCAATGAGACGATACCTTCTATTTAGTATGATTTTTGACATCGTTGGCCAGTATAGTTAGTTGGAAAGGATGAAAAGGCTGACAGGGAAATCAAGTGATAGTGAATGATGGATTAAGAAATTTGAGGTTGAGGTTCCGAGAAATAAGTAAAACTCGATATAAAATTCAATAGTTGAAGGTTTTGGACAATATTGTCATCTACTTCAATTTTGTGCCAGATCAATGTCTTTTCAGGGGTGTGTATCAGAATCTCCATTATAGAAGTGAGATGACCCAAGAAATAACCAACTTTTTAAGGGCTACTTTATGTTTTGTAATCTTATTCATTTTCTTCTGTAAGTTAATTGTGAATATACTCAAGATGTAAGAAGTTGTAGTAAATGTTGAATCTTCATTGACAGATATAGGCATTTGGTATTGTAACTTTCCTACATCGAAGATTATCAATTCATCTAGTATTTTTTGTAATCTTATTCATTTCTTTAAGTTGATAAGTTGATTATGAATATATACAAGTGCACACGAAGTTGTAGTAAATTTTGAATCTTCATAGACACATACAGGCATTTAATATTACTATGTGTACATAGAGGGTGAACTACATTGCAAGATAGAATACGTCAGTGCATGCAGATGTACTATTAATTGATGAGACTAAAGTAGGGTTAAATGCAAAACTAGAATTGTGAAGGGAAGCTCTAGACTCTTAAGGGTTTAAATTTAGTAGGACTAAGATGAAGTGTATGAATTTAGCTCTAAGGTAGGTGGAACCTTTTTTGGAGTATATGGCCAAGAAGTGTCAAGGTGTGAGCAATCCCTCTATTTAGGCTCCATCCTTTATGAAGAGGGAGATATTGATAGTTATGGGTACATAGGATAAATGCAGGTTGGATCGTCGAGAGTATTGTGTGACACGTTCCGGAAAGGCTAAAAGGCAAGTTCTGTAAGACAACTATTAGGCCTGCAGTACTCTGGATTGTAGACTTTTGTTCAACCTTGAGGAAAGACATGTTAAAAGAAGTACGGCCAAAGAATCATTTATGAAAGGATAACATACTTTAAACTGCTGAAAGAAGGTCCTTGAAGTTGTATCATACATTGGTATGATCCAATTACAAGTGCTTAAATTTTTTAGACCTTCTACTTTGGAGAAACTGACTTTCCTATGCTTCTCAAAAATACGATATTCATAGAAATCCAAGTTCAATAGCTTCAGCCCTGGTAGAATTCCGTTTGACATATATCTTGTATACCTTTCTCTCTCATGTGGTCAAATGCATCATTAACGCCTTATGATGCGATTGTAATGGCAGTGTGACGTCCTGAGAACACGTACGGTCTCCTTTTCACCCCGAGCCAGGACTATGGCTCCTTTAGTCATCTTCCTTGAATCGCAAGTGAAAGAAGTACTACACTACTTTCAACAAATTGACCCTACAAAATTGAGTTTCTCGTTTAAGTAGGCACGGCCATCTTTTAGCTTAGCACTATTCCACCTGATTTATTTGGACTTCACCTTTACCAACAATGTTGTAGGCCTCATCATCACCTAGGTACACTGATTCAAAATTTACCGGCATAGTTTTTTAACACCTCTTTCCTCGAGGTTGCCTAAAAATCTACAATCCAAGACTCTCAGATGAATCTAGGGATAGAATCCAAGCATCATTATACGGTTTACTATTGAAAATTTCCCTACGTAGTTTTTTAACATGTCTTTCCTCGAGGTTGAACGAAAGAGTCTACGATCCAAGACTTGCTACGAGAAAGCACCATTATTATATTGCTCGATAACGTTTACATCTTTAACCCCCTGATTTTGTCTTGTTGTTTCTTTGGTGCTGTGCAATCTTTTTTCATGCGATTGCGAGCAGACGTCAACTTTTCCTTGGAGAGGTTTTGACTGTCATCTTCTTGGTGATTGCATGCCTTTCTTCCCTCTAGAAGCCTTCCTGCTTCTCTCAACATTAAATGCTGACATGGTGCTACATGAATGAATCCAATAATATCCTCCTTTCAACTTTGCAGTACAGTTGCTCACTGCTACGACCAAGTCACTGCCATGGGTTCAATGATAAGAAGAGAATCCTTTCTGCTCTTATTCGGTGTAGAAGATTTCTCGTACATCTTCTATAAAGCTGCAAACAATGCTATTCGCATCTTCACTGGTGACATGTAGTCAATCACAAGATCCCAAGGGATATCCGATCAATTACTACCGCTCTTCATTTGACATTCTCTCTGATATCTTCTCTTCTTTACCATCAAGGGTTTTATGACCAAGGTTGCCACAAACTCTGTCCAGAAACTGAAGTTCCATCTATTGAACTTCTAAATTTTCACCCTCCCTTCTTCCACCTTTACTTGGACCTCAGATCTGCTATCATATGTTGAGCCCCAATAACCCACGAACCATGAAAAACCACACAATAGCTATCAACAAAGAAGAAAAGGGGACATATGGATTATGTGGAGTGTCCATTGACAACCAATTTGCTTATATATGAGGACCCCCATCTTGTGAGACACTCCAACTTGAAGGGACTGTAAGCGTGATTCAAGTCTCCTCCTTGGCTCAAACTTGGCAAACAACTCGAGCAATTGGCCCCCTTCTCGTTTTACTGGCCAAAGTTTTTATAGCACTCATATTGGGACGACTTTGTTCAATTTCGTGTGTGTTTATAGCACTCATTTTAGGACTGCTTTGTTTAATTTCGTTAAGGGTGAGTAGATCACATCCTGTTTAGCCAACCCACCCCAGTAAACATGGACGGTGGATATGTATTGTCTGTGCTAAACGAGGTGAACTGGCGCGGTAGGAGACTACTCATCCTTTCATTCATGAGTTGTCGACCACAACTTCAAGAACAAAGAAGTCCAAATTCAATGTTTGCATGATTTTGATAATCAGAGCATCTGTGATGTTGTGGTAGCATTTTGTATTTTGATTTTGTTGTGGAAGTTTGGCTTAAATACAGGAGATGCGCCATTATGTGAATATGCTGAAGGCTTGACACAGTTATATGTACAAAATATCATATTAGATTGCATTTGTCTATTTACTGTACACCCATGCTGCTACTACGAAGTAATGCCTTTAATGTTTTCCCTCCATATTATCACCATCATGGTGGAGAAAATCAGCAAGTATCTTATGTTGTTTTTATTGTAACTTTTAATCCATCATTCTCTTAATAACATTCACAGTCTTGTTTGGCCAGATTAGGGGAAGCCATTGATAGGACACTTGTTAGCCATCTTCTGCGTATGTTCACTGCCTTAGGGATCTATACAGAAAGCTTTGAGAAGCCATTTCTTGAATGCACGTCTGAGTTTTATGCAGACGAAGGCGTGAAGTACATGCAACAGTCAGATGTTCCGGATTACCTGAAACATGTTGAGGTGGTTATTTTGAATTACTTACTATCAGCAGATATTTTCTTAAGTGTCACTTAATTCAAAGAGGATAGAGACTTTTCAGTGTCTAAATTGACACAACTATTGCAGCTACGGTTGCATGAAGAACATGAAAGATGCTTGCTATACTTGGATGCAAGTACTTGGAAGCCCCTTGTGGCAACTGCTGAAAGGCAACTTCTTGACCGTCATATATCTGCCATTCTGGATAAGGTGATGACTGTTCTTATATTTGTTGATAGCCTTCTTCCTGACTACCCATCCCTTACCTAGCAATTAAGTCCATACTCCACTCCACATCCATTAATCCTATATGTGGTTTTTATTTGGTTTCTTTTTTGCAGGGATTCACATTGCTTATGGATGCAAATCGCATCGAGGATCTTAAACGGATGTATGGACTGTTTGCTAGACTTAATGCACTTGAGTCACTTCGGCAAGCTCTTAGTTCTTATATTCGTGGAACTGGTCAGGGGATAATTATGGATGAAGAAAAAGACAAAGACCTGGTGTCTTATCTTTTGGAGTTCAAGTCATCTCTTGATACAATATGGGAGATAAGTTTCTCCAGAAACGAGGCATTCTCAAATACCATAAAGGATGCATTTGAACACCTTATTAATTTGCGTCAGGTTAGCATTACTTTGTCACTGTATATCATCTTTTAAATGTTATTACTTCTAGTCTTGTACATCTAAAATTGCTTTACTTCCAATTGTCCATTGTATTTCATTAGATTTTTATTTCGAATGCATTGTTGCAGTCATTAGATGTGTCGATTTTAAACTAATGGTCAATTAACAATTTATGTTGGATTGGCTATAGAATCCATGCCGCCAACCTCAGATAGCTTGGATAAGGCTATTGTTGTTGATGATGATGCTAATACTAGTGTTCACATCTTGGTAGTGCCAAAAAATGGTTCACATCAAATAATGGTAATCTCATTTATTGAGTATTTACCATGGTTTGTAATCTCGGTTCTCGAGCTCATCTCGATCACCCAAAGAGGAGATCTCGGAGAGAACTTGAAGAGATCATGTAATGTGATCTTGCCATCTGGGTTATCTTAAGGTTTTCACATATAATTTGACAATTCAAGTACCTATCTACATATACAAACACTAATGACTCTCAAACAAGTATAATTTCTTGCAAATAGAGATTAGTCTTAAATTAATTAGAAACTTTGAGAAGATACACCTAAATAAAACATGGAAGTACCAATACTACTAGAGTGACGTGGAGCAGCTCCATCTTCTTGATCATGATATGAATGAGCATACATGGAATCTTGGTTTTTTTCCTGTTTCATGACCCGAGATGGCCTAGAGATCTCCAAGATTGACCGTGATGTACGAATCTCATCGAGACTTCTCCGAGATCATGTGAAATTGGAAATGCACTGCATACATGGTTTTGTGCCTCGCCATTTAAATCGAGACTGGTATCTCGCTGAGATTGCGAACCATGGTATTTGCTCAGTCATTGTTATAATAAAAAAAGGTCAACAATTTGAGGTTGGTAGCATGGATCTTACACCCACTCTAGCATGTTTTATGCTAACTCTTTGATAAGAAATAGCATAGTCATATCCTTATTACCTCCATCAAGTCCTTTTAGGTCCCTCTCCCTCTTTTGGCCCCTTCCACTCGCATCCCCTCCCAAATTACTAACTGGGCCCTCCCTTGGTCTCCTTCGAACATGCCCATGCCAATGAAACCTTACACTTCCTAAGCTTCTTCTCTAAAGGTGTTACCCCTAAGCTCACATTTTTGCTCATTTCTAATCCTATTTCTCCTAGTTATCGCACACATCCACCTCAACATCCTCATTCCGACCACATATGGTTTATTTATATAACTTATCTTAGGGGCGCAACAATCTCATAATCATAATCATAATCAAGTAGTGCCTTTTCCCAACTATTTGGGGTCGGCGACATGGATCTTACTCTTCCATTCAGGCCTGTTTTGGGCTACCTCTTTTGTAAGAGATAGTAAAGTCATATCCTTTTTTATTAACTCCATCCAAGTTCTCTTAGGTCTCCCTCTCCTGCTTTTGGCATCATTTACATGCATCCCTTCTAATCTTCTCACAGGTGCATCTATTGGTCTTCTTTGCAGATCCCCATACCAACGTAACCTACATTCCCTCAGCTTCTCCCCTAAAGGAGCTACCCCTAAACTCTCACGAATATATTCATTTCTAATCCTATCTCTCCTAGTTATCCCACTCATCCACCTTAGCATTCTCATTTCGGCTACATTCAACTTATCTATATGACTTCTCTTTGGTGCCCAACACTCCACTCCATAGAGGATTGCAGGCCTAATGGCTGTCCTACAAAACTTACCTTTAAGCCTTTTGGGAACACGCCTATCACACAACACTCCCGAGGCTGTCCTCTACTTTACCCACCTTGCATTTATCATATGCACCACATCACTATCAATATCCCCTTCTTTATAGATAATGGATCTTAAGTAACGGAATTAATTACATCTCGACACTTTTTGCCCATCTATTTCAATTAAGGCTCTACCTATTGTTCTACCTTAAAATTAAATTCCATGCACTCTGTCTTAGTTCTACTTATTTTGAAATCTTTTGATTCTAGAGACTCCCTTCGTAATTCTAGTTTCACATTCAAACCTACTTTACTCTCATCAATTAAAATTACATCATCTGCAAAAAGTATACACCAAAGTACACTATCTTGTAAATGTATAGCAAGTTCATCCATAGTAAAGTAAAAAGATAAGGACTTAGGCTGACCTTTGATGAAGACCTACCGTAATTAGAAACTCCTTGTTTTTCCTCACAATAGTTCGAACACTAGTCACAACCCCCTCATACATATCATTTATGATATCTATGTAACCTCTTATGATTCCCTTTTTCAAAACACACCAAATGAACTCTCTTGGCACTCTGTCGTAGGTTTTTTTTTAAATCTATGAAGGTCATATAGAGGTATTGTTTTCTATCCCTATACCTCTCTACTAACTGCCGTAACAAAAATATAGCTTCTATTGTTGACCTCTCCGGCATGAAACTAAATTGATTCTCTGCTCCATGAAATGTCATAGGTTTAACTATTGTTCTAGACTTTTCCTTTAAGCGTATTTGGGACTGGTTTATCACAACACTCTTGACGTTGCTTTCGTCTTTGCCCCCACCCGCATACTACTTATATCTCCCCCTTTGTGTATTAGGGGGCCTAAATTGCAAAATACTCTCCTCTTGGGGCGCAACAATCTGCTCCATAAAATGTTGTAGGCTTAACTATTGTTCCAGACTTTTCCTTTAAGCGTATTTGGGACTTGTTATCACAACACTCTTGACGTTGCTTTCGTCTTTGCCCCCACCCGCATACTACTTGTATCTCCCCCTTTGTGTATTAGGGGGCCTAAATTGCAAAATACTCTCCTCTTGGCATGTCTTACCCGTCTGTTTCAATGAAGGGTATGTTTGGCATCAGGGATTTGGACCTGATGATCGGGTCATTTGGTCCAAATCCCACGTTTGGCAACATGTTTTCCGGCGGGATTTGATTTTGGACTAAATCCCGTCATTTGGCTTATAACCCAAAAAAGGATGTGTACAAATCATACGTCTGACCCTGTCATTTACACAATCACACCTCCAAACACTAACTATTAGAATCTCACTCGTAAAATCACACTATTTCCAAACACTAAACTTCTCAAATGCAAATCTCATCTACCTGTGATTTAACAGAACGAAATTTTATGAATCACACCTTTAAATCCAAATCAAGCCTAAGGGTGCACCTAGAGTTCTACCTTCCCTGAAGATGGATTCCATGGTCCGTCTAAGTTCTACTTGTTCTAAAATATTTTCATTCTAAGGCTTTCCTCCACATTTCTCATGTTGCAATTAATCCTACTTTAGTGTCATCAACTAAAGATACATCTACCATATAAAGTGCACTCCAAGGAACGTTATCTTGGATTGTTGAAGTTCATTCTTATCTAACACAAACTATATGGTTTTGAGGTTGTTCCGTTATGAAGATCTACTAGAACCACATTGTTTTTTCTCATACTGTTCTCACACTACTCACTGCATCGTCATAAGTATTTTTTTATAATTTCTATGTATCCTTTTATAATTCCTTTTCTCAGTAGCACACTCTAAATAAGCTCTCTAGGAACCGGAAAAAAAAGCTCTCTAGGCACTCAATCATAAGCCCTTTCTAGATCTATAAACTGGATATAAAGGTTTTTATCTCCTGTCCTGATAATTCTCGACTAATTGTTGTAATAAAAAAATAGCCTCAGTAGTAGATTTTTCTGGCTTAAACCAAATTGTTTTTTTCGTTAGTCACTTTCCGCAAACAACCTTCTACTACTACTAGCTTCATGGTACAGCTCATCAGTTTGACACCCCTATAATTTGTACACCTTTGGACGTTCCCTTTATTTTTATTTGGAGGTACAGGGATACTGCTCTACTCCTTTGGCATCCTCTTTGACTTCCAAATACTTTTAAACAACCTAATCAACCCAAGCCAATATCCCTAAGAAGCTTCCAAAGTTGATTAGAATTCCATCAGGTCCTCAGGCTTTACCTTTCCTTGTCTTCTTTAAAGCTACTTGTTGTGAATCAGGTGGCTGTCAGCTTTGCTGAGAAGATATTTGGTCCAAATCAGAAGTTAAAGTTCATAACACCAAACCCAGATTAATATTAAAACGTCGAATATTTGTGGGATCCAAGAAAAGACCAAAGCCCATGAAGAAAGGATCTGAATAGCACATTTTTCAATTCAGATTGTAATCAATTATAGGCCATGTTAGTTGGGACCAACTAGAGTAAAGGTGGCTCCAATCTCAGCAGCTGACCTTTCACTTCCCTTTGTAAGCCTAGGAGCTGCGATTTGCGACTTTAATGCACCTACCATGTAGATGAACATTATGTAATTATCACCTACTCATTTTGGGCGAAATTCAAAATTATGTAAGCCTTTGAATAAGCCTATTTTGTAATAACAAGGGAGCTTGTTGATTTTAAATTAGAAATTGTTGTCTGTTAATTGTGTGTCTCTCCGACTACTTATGTTTGTTGAAGGTGTGCCCTTCCAAATACTTTGTTGCCTTTCCCCATGCTTTATCCTGGGTGAGTGATCTCTCCACTTAAGAGATTCAGTTTCAAAAGCTTGCTTGCTAGTTGCTGAATTTACAACATCCACCACAAGTGGTAGGCATTGTTTCAATGATTTTTGTTGGTTCTCCATTCATCTCCTCCATCGAAATTAGCTTCATAGTTACTTCAGCTGTACATCATATCACTACTCCTACCTCCTCTACTCTACATATCCTCAAATCGGCATGTCTTTACACTAGGCTACACCCAATATCATGGCCGTTACCATGATCTTCATTTAATAAATGTTGTGTATACCCATCCCACTTTTCCTTGATTTCCTGATCTTTTACTAGCGCCCTTTAATTTTCACTCTTAATGCATCTAAGTTAATGTAAGTCTCCAGTCCCTGCTTCCCTCTCTCTTAATTTCCCTTCTTTGTCCCTAACCTATTGTCCAAGTCATCAAAAGCCTTAATTCTAGCTTCACTAACTACTTTTTAGCATCTAATCTAACCCTAATGTGTCTCTCTCGATGCCTACTTCTATTTTTTTGCCATTCCTTAAAAGAACATTTCTCCTTCTTTGTTCTCTAAGAACTTCTTTTCCTATCTTTTTAATGCAATTAGCCATGTTGACCCACATTGTTGCACCTTCCTCACCGAACTCCAATTTTCTTAAATCGATAAAGGTGTTGAGATTTTGGCCTTTTAAATTCCACCCTTAATCCTAGTATCAGCTTTGTCGCTCCTATGCTTCCTCCATCCCTTCATGTGGACATCTGAAGCAACTTTTCTACTCCCTCCGTCCAAAATTAGTATAAATATTTGACTTTCTAAATTGAAGTGATTTTAGTTCATTTTGGAAAATTAAATGTTAATACTAATTCTCGGTGGAGGGAGTATGTTGTTGTGCTAAGGGTTCTCCAGAAATAACCTTACAAACCTTACTCAGATATCTATCTTTCCTTCTAACTAAGAAAAGTCTATTTGGCTACTATTGGGTCCATTTTTGGACATTGCTAAATGCTCCACCTTCTTACAATAAGTATTTGCAATACCTGGTATTTGCTATCGCAAGCGCAAGTTTATCTTCGCCCATCTCATTCCTCTCCCAAATACATGGCCATTTACACTCATATACTTTGCTCCTCTCCCATACATGACCATCTGAATCTTCCCCTATGATAATCTTTTCCCCATAAGGTTTCCCTTGCATTAAATCTTCCCCTTTGACTACTTTTTCCTCCCAAAATTGCTTCTTAAGTTTCTTTACCAATTCTACTTAAGGGGTGCATAAGCACTTATAACATTACCAACGTATTCCCCTAACACTAGTTTCACGTACAATTCTATCGCTACATCTCTTGACAGTTGACACAATCAAGGTTTTTCTGAAGTCCTCTATAACATTACACCTACTCTATTCCTATTTGACTCTTTGCCTGCATGAAAAAAGATTAAGACCCTCACCTAACTCCTTAGCCTTTCCACCTACAAAATTTGTTTGCTGCAGGTTATGTTAACTCATCTTCTCCTGAGTTTCTTTACTAGTCTCATACCCTTACCTTTCGAGATCCCGACACTCCAAGTGGCTACCTTAATCCTTCGCTTATGGACAAGTTTCTTTCCTCACGTCAGTCCAGTCCAACGTGGAAACCCTTGGTCACTTTTTAGTGTAATTAGGCATTGTTGCAATGTGCCGCTTCTTGGGAAAGACTTAGCCAACCCGTCCTCAGTTATCATTGCACTTGGTTTGACGTAATCTAACTATCCCAGCCCCACCACAACGGTTTAAAAATTTAATTAATTGTATCAAGCACTGGCTTTTCAGTCTCCAAGTGTCTACAGATGAACACATCACAGTCGATTTGCTTCCATAAACAGTGGATTGGTGAAATATGGCAAAGCAGAGATATCTTTGATAACTAGAATGATTAAGTAGCATACCTGCCAAGAAAAAAAATATCAGCAAGAGATTAGGAATACATTAATTCCCTTACAGGTCAGGAGTTTGGTGCCCGCATCAGACTCCAACTTCCTTCCAGTCATGGTGGGTTGACAGAATTGTTGGGCAGCCTTCACATGCCCATCTCTTTCAACTAAGGGGCACCTAGAGTTCTACTGTCACTAAGATGAATTCCATATACTGCGTCTTTATTTTACTTACTACATCCTTTTTGTTATAAGGCTTTCCTCCACTCTTCTTCCTTTTGATAATTAATGAAATAGGACCATGCCTTTCACTTTCTCACTAAAAAGCATTGAGGAACGATATAATAGATTAGTTGCAAGAGTCTCATTAAATATATTGACTTGTAGTATAGGCATTAGTTAGTAAGGTTGTCATCCTCTTGCAGATTCATGATCGTTCCAATTGTTCTCACATGTTGGAAGTCGATCAGATGTGTTACCAGTGGGGTATGAATGTCTACAACGTGGCATGAATGAGAATGAAAATAACTTCTGTAAGATCATTTCAATCAGATTAATAGCATGGTTCCATTAGTGAAAGATCAGAAGGGGAATCTGCTATCAATTGGACAAAGCTTCCATGAGATCTAGGAGGTTGGTTGAAGGTAGACGTGGGGGAAGTTTGAGATAGAACTTGGAAGATCTAGCATGATCTCCATGTAGGTGTTTGACTATTTTAACCCTCCACTGTCTAATAATCTGGCGAGTTCGAAAACCATCCGCCGGCCCATAATTGAAGGCTAATGTGCCATACCATTTAAAATCCGTTCATTCATTACAGAGCCAATTTTACCCACCTTTAGATTTAAAATTTACCTGCACGATACAAGGTACTCGCTGTAACACAAAGGCACGTGTGACCTACTGCAAAGTTTATTTAAGCTTATTGGCCTGTTTGGATTAAGATTTTAGGAGGATAAATCGAGAATATAATCAAATTGGTTTTTCTTAAAAGGACAATTTTGAGGATAAGCAAATACTGCCATAATCTTGTTGACAACGCGGGTTTATGCGATTTGGTTGTGAAATTTTCTGAATTTTGTCCCAGTATCCTCAATTGAAAGACATCGTAAATGCAGGCAATCAATTTTTCCAAAATTCTGGTCTAACTATTTCTTTTTTATAGTATCGGGCATGCCATGTATGTCCTTTCCTCTAAATAGTAGAAAGGACTATATCTATTCATGTAGTCCTTTCGACTATTAGGGTTTAGAATACTATAGAATAGATGTAGAAAGTAGAATAGAAATAGGTATAGATTAGGAGGCGTTTACTAAGAAGGCTTTGGTTATTTATAAATTGGTCTGCAGATATACGTGCCCTAGTGATCTCCTCTCAGTATCAAACATACATGTGTGAATGCTGTCAGAATTTTAATGTAGTTTTGGTATCCAAGGCAGGATTCTGATTGAGGGTTTTATAATTTTGTGACAGTTGTTTGGAACTAGTTATACCTGCCAGGCTTAGGTGCCGTCTCTAGTAATAAGTGATTCTGCATTATAAATGAACTGCTACACTCTGATTCACAACAAAGTGCTTTGTCGTTATCAAGTTATCCTGTTGTTTTCTTATTTCAGTGCTTTTGGAAATTATAAAGTGATTATACGTGAAAAGGAAGACCTAAATAATGCTGAAGCGAATATTTTACTTGTGCATGCTCCTCTGTTTGCAACTAATTGCAACTCTTCATATCTTTAACAGAACCGACCTGCTGAGCTGATTGCGAAGTTCTTGGATGAGAAACTTCGAGCTGGTAACAAGGGGACATCTGAAGAGGAGTTGGAGGGTACCCTTGATAGAGTGCTGGTTTTATTTAGATTTATACAGGCAAGTTACTTGAAGTCAACTTGTGTTTATGATTGACCATGTTTTTATTCAGGCAACAATTGTTTGATGAAGAGCACATAATCATGGAGAGCATATCTTGATGTTCCATGTTGTTATTCTCGTTAGATGTTGTGTCAGGAAGGGCATCTGAGATTAAATTAGTATATAATTTATCCTCAGTCGAATTGTAATGTAAACTCTGTGTTACTGAGCCCAATAGCTGGGATGCATTGTAGATCATGATGATGATTATTGATGATGGCGATAATGAGGCGAGCTTTCGTCCTTGTCCTTAATGGAAGCCTTGGGTTGCTGCAGGATCTTCTTGTTTTTCTGAAGCATAATCCAATTCCTATTTCATATAGATTTGTACTGTCAAGCTCTTGTTTTGCCACCTTTGATATCACCATTGAGTTCCTCGATGTTCAATTAGGATCTAGAATCTATGTCACAATAAAGCTGGATAAGTTGATTTGATGAGGATGATCTTGGTGAGCTTTTGGTGCTAGTGCTATGGGGAAGCTGTAGTTTATTTAACAGTTTATTATGGGATTCTTCTTACATTTGTGAACGTTTATGTCATCTTTGCTCTTTTCCTTTTCATGTTTGCTTCTTTTAGATTCAGAAATATTTGTTGCCTAATGGTGAATGTGTTTTTACCTTAATAATGAAGGGCAAAGATGTGTTTGAAGCTTTCTATAAGAAAGATCTTGCGAAAAGACTGCTTCTAGGAAAGAGTGCCTCCATTGATGCAGAAAAGTCAATGATCTCCAAGGTAATTTGTTCAAGTTTGATGCAAGTGCATATACGTGTAGTTTACTATATAATTACATATATACGTGTTGATCATCCAGTACTTGTATTGTTATGCAGCTCAAGACTGAATGTGGGAGCCAGTTCACCAATAAACTTGAAGGGATGTTTAAGGTGGATTTCAAGTTACGACAATTAGCTTGAGAGTGGTTAATTTTGCACTATGTGGTCGTAATTACTTAGCATTTGCATATGAAAATTGTTTCTGATCTCGGTTGAGGTAGCAGGAACTTGCTTGAAATGAAGGTTTTGGGTTCCCGGGGACAAGAGAACACTTACACGAGGAACTAAGATATAAAGAGTCAGATGCGGCTACTGACTGAGATGTTAGTGATGGCTCATTTACTAGTCCAATGAAACTGATAAGTGGGGGCTTAAGCCAAGCGTCGAGCTTCTTCCCAGCTTGACTCGAGCTAAGTCTCTGGTTTCAAGCCAAGCCAAGTTGGTTTATTAAGCCTCCGAGATTGAGAAATGCAATATTATATGAATTCTTTACCCAGAATTTATGGAAGTATAATAAAAGAATTATTAATAAATAAGTTTCTTGCATTTTACATGCATAAAACAAAAGTATTATGAAGTATGCTAGTTGAGTTGATTGAGCCAAGATTGAGCTTCGGCTTTGCTTGACGAGTCCAGTTTCAATCCATGAGTTGAGCTGAGAGGTGTTTCAGCTCCTGATCTGGCTCTGCTCAGTATTTCCTCCTGTGCAGGGAGATAGTAAAAAAATCAGTTGCCAACAATTTGAGGTCGGTGACATGGATCTTACTCCTCCATTCTAGCCTGTCTTGTGCTAACTTTTTCGTAAATGGTTCACATTACTATGATGTATCTGTTAGGATTATCGGTGTGGGATAGAGAAAATTAGGTTTTAGGGTTTAGAAGCTTTCTGGACACTGGTGAGGGGAGAATCTGCATCATCTGCTTCCTAGAAGATTTTCTGGACAACGACGCATAATTCTAGGGACAAGGATTGTTCAGCATTACTAATAATATAATTCTTACTAATATCAAATCCATATCCTGGACGCATACTTCTAGGGACAAGGATTGCTCATCATTATTAATAATATAATTCTTACTAATATCAAATCCATATCCTGCTACACGAAACTATGCGGTCACAGCATTACATGCATCTGGAAGTGGTTCATCACGTCTTACACGTTTCTTTGATGTTTATAACTGCCATGGGAAGTGCTTTGTTTTGGCCTTGGGAAAGAAAAAGGGAATTGATATATAGGTGTTCATATTTAACCTGGTCAACTAAAGAAGGCTGTTTAGCTACCTGCATATTGCAGTTTGTCTGTAAATACTGAGGTGGGCAATTCATGATTTCTATTGGTCTCAGGATGTCGAATTGTCTAAAGAAATCAATGAGTCGTTCAAACAGTCATCTCAAGCCAGAACCAAATTACCAATGGGTATAGAGATGAGCGTCCATGTATTGACAACTGGGTGAGCTTTTCTTATTGAATTTATAACTTTCATGATTGCATAACCAGAGTATTGATCTAGCTGTAGTAAAGAATTGTATGATCCATAGGTACTGGCCGACCTATCCACCAATGGATGTTCGTCTCCCACGTGAACTAAATGTTTATCAGGTTTATCTTCTCAGCTAGCCATAGCCATAGCTATAACCTAAATTGCATTTAGCATTTGAATTGAAGTTGCTTTTATCTGATTGTTACATGGTTTCCTCTTGTTGCTGTTGGGTATGACAGGATATTTTTAAAGAATTCTACTTGAGCAAGTACAGTGGAAGACGCTTGATGTGGCAAAACTCATTAGGCCATTGTGTACTAAAAGCCGAGTTCCGGAAAGGTAAAAAGGAGTTAGCGGTTTCTCTCTTTCAGGTTGGTACCCCTTCTTTTGATTGCTGCTTACATATAGAACACTTAAAATGGTTCCTATTTGCCTTCATAATTAGTAGTCCTAAGTACTGTGTGCACGTTCAACCTCCAGACTGTTGTTTTAATGCTGTTCAATGACACTCCAAAGTTGTCGTTCCAAGACATCAAAGATTCCACTGGTATTGAAGATAAAGAGCTGAGGAGGACATTGCAATCACTTGCATGTGGCAAAGTTCGTGTACTTCAAAAGGTGGGTGATTTGTTGGTTACTTACTCTTTCCCATTTCCTTATTATTGATTGAATTATGATGGACTTTTTGCGAGGACAATTTTTGTTTCCCTGTTTGTGATGTTGATAGTTCCCCAAGAGTAAAGACGTGGATGATGATGACTCATTTCTATTCAATGAAGAATTTAGTGCCCCTCTCTATCGCATAAAGGTACTTTGACTGCTACTGTTTGAATTTTGTGTGGTATATTGAGTTGACCGGATGTCTCCTTTTCACTTTCTTGCCGTGAGTTTTATGATTGAGGCTCTTCATTCTGCATGTGCCAAACACTTCTGAACCGATGCCTACCCAGGGTAAAGGGAAAGGAGTATCATGTTGGCATAATCATTGGACACATTGTTCGATATGCTAGATTTTAATTGCTGCAGAAATCCAGACTTCCAACATCTCGTTGTGACTTACTCTAGTCCTCATCGCTCTGCAGTGATTTGGAGAGTGGAGGGTGGTATTGCCATTAGATTGTGCAGGACTTGCATCTAAATTGGTGCTTTTGTAGTGTAAGTGGTAAGCAGAAAGAAAAAGATTGATTTTTGGTAGAAACTATGATGTGGTTTAGGTGAACGCAATTCAGATGAAGGAGACAGTAGAAGAGAACACAAGCACGACAGAAAGAGTTTTCCAGGATCGCCAGTATCAGGTTTTCATTTACTTTATTTCTTTTTTTTTCGGTAAATCAAAAAGCAGTATTAGCACAAGAGGAGGGTACAAAAGATAGAAACCCCCCGGGACCATTTACTTTCTTCCTTAATTTGATTGAATTATGTGAATCATCTATCTCTTCCTTTCATACTAATCTTATGAGGGTAGAGCTTGCTGATTATGTTTTGAAGCAATAGATGTCATTTAAACTTGAAAGCCATATTAAACTAATAGCATATTAATACTTAGGACATGCCAATCACAAACACTCCTGAAGCGGTTTTTTGCTTTACTTGCCATTATTCCGTGGCATATCCCTAATTATATCTCCTCTTGTGGATAATTGATCCTAAACAGTGACCTGGTCACGCCATTTAATGGACATACGTAACACATATAAATATAAAAAGAGGTTCTCTAAATTATGAAATTGACATGTGAAACGGATTTTTAATAGGATCTTCTTTTACATTAGGAAAATGCTGCCATTTGGATATGAACTGTTGATTTTAACTTTTAAGACTTAAAGACACTGTTGTCATTTGAACATCTTATAAAATAACGAGACAAGTGCATGCGGTCAAACTATGTCATATTTCATGAAAGTGTCCATGACCATCTTGGTCAGTGGGACTTATTCCTGGTCAGTTAGTTGAGCACTATCTCGCGTCCATTGTGGTGCAGGTTGATGCTGCAATAGTTCGCATAATGAAGACGAGGAAGGTCCTCAGCCACACACTCTTGATAACAGAGCTCTTTCAGCAGGTATTGCACCTGTTATCAGATCTGTATAAACTTGTACACTGCCTTCTTTTGATTAGGAAAAAAAATGTATCTGAATTTTTCTATGTGCCTTCTTCAATTACCGAACATGAATATTGCATCTGCTACAGTTAGTGTCTTGTTGCCAGTTACTTTGTTACATATGCCAATTGTCGATGTCTTATAAGGCTAAACAAAGCAGATTTTCATTCGTAATGTACTCCCAATCTATGATAGCAACCCGTTACTTGCAAATTAAATTATTGTGGACAAACTTTTTATGATTATATAACATATCTGTTCTTGTGCTTCTGGCGACAGCTTAAATTTCCAATCAAGCCTGCAGACCTGAAGAAAAGAATTGAAAGCCTCATAGACAGAGAATACCTGGAGCGGGACAAGAGCAATCCGCAGATATATAATTATCTGGCTTGATTTATGGACAATTTTTTCATATTTAAATTGAATCATATTCAGGTATTTGCCAAGAAATGCACTATTGACAACGTATAAGGCGACTTCACGTAAGCATCTCAGTATATGTACAGCAACTTCATGTTTAAATTTTCTGCTTTTCGGACTGTGCAGTCTAATAAGTGCCCCCCTGTTCCAGCCAGTTGTCCATTAGGCACGTAATTTTCATGTGGATGAACTGGTGATACCCCCATGAGTTTGGAAGGTCCGCATAATTTCAGCTTATCTGCATGTGTGCACATCTCCACCTGATTACTTGGGGCTGCGGACAAGAGCTGGAACTGACCAAACCGGGTGGAACCAAATTTGAGTTGTACTGCTTCGGGTTTGGTTAGTTTATTATTCGGTTCTGACCGTTTAAGAATTGAGAATTAGAAGTGAACCAAACTGAGATTCACTATATAACAAAACCCGGTTCAGACAAATTAACTACCTCGGTCCAGAATTATTATCACCATAAGATTTTTCAAAATGGAGATAATAATTCCTGACGGAGGGAGTATATATTTATGTTAATTTGTTCCATTCAATACGATCACTATTTTCTCATATGGAGATATTTAAATAAGATGGAGATTTTAAAAATTCTCGTTTCTTATTTAGTTCTAGTTCCATCTTTAGATTCAGTTCCGACTTTTATGTTCTTGCGTGTGTATCTGTTTTGGTTACCGCAAACCGAAATGTAGCCTTCTGGATTGGAAAGGGTTCTATTGATAAGAGTACTTTTGAAGGAATTTTGCGTGTGCATCTGTTTTGGTTACCGCAAACCGAAATGTAGCCTTCTGGATTGGAAAGGATTCTATTGATAAGAGCACTTTTGAAGGGATTTAGTGGCTGTTTGGCACTCCTTTGGCCATTGGCTTAGGGTTTTTCGCTTTCCTTCGCTTTACAGGCCAACCTCCACATGGGGGGGGGGGGGGGGGTGGGTGGGTCCTTTAAGCCTTTTTTTTTTTATCGAAATGGAGATTTCATTGAACCAACCAAACAGCCAGAGGCACATACAACCGGTTTACCGGGTTGTCATTACGCAAGCGCTCGAAATAAAATGAGGAAGAGTCCCGCCTTTCTCGTCCAGAGGGAGCCTCCTTGCCAACTCTCGCAAGAATATGAGCTACTTCACTACCGGCACATCTTATGAAGGAAAAGCTAACCGACTCAAACAAGTTGAGAGATTTGGAAAGCTTTGTGAAAAACGTTGTCTTCCCAAGCACTAAAAGCACTCCGGTCCTTGAAGACCTTAATGACATCTGAGTTGTCACCTTCCAGGTGCACTTTGTCTCCCTTAATAGGCTACAACAAACACAATCACCGTCAGGGCCACTTGAAACCTGGGAAAAACGTCAACACCGGGGTAAGCTCTCACCGGAAATCATCCCTCGCCGGAAATCACCTGCTAGCGCTCTCCACGGGGAAGGAGCAAGCTTGTGATGCTTTTTCAGCATCTTCTTCGGCCCTAAGACCTTTTCATTGAAAATCAAAGGCGGCTTTCCAAAAAGAAAAGAAACCAAAGAGGTACTCCAACAGCCCTAAATGTTGTAAAACTTTTTTTACTCATCTTTTATGCTGAAAAAGATAACTTGACTAGGTCAATTATTGAAAATGGGCATGAAACAAAAACACCTTTCATTTTTATATCAATTTTTTTAAACCTAGCCACAATTTTGAAACTTAAGCCATCACCCACTGTGGTCGTTGACCTTGTGACAATCCTATTTTTTCAAGATAAAATAAGTATTAATTAACTTATTTACATGTTAGTATAAGTAATTTTACATGATCGCATTTATTCATAATTCATAGATCTTAGAACTTCATGACTTCATATCATTCATATCACATTCAAAATAATTGGGAATACATAACTTGAGCCATAACAAAACTTTGAAGAGATCCAAGCCTCCGATGAAGAAATTGGTATTTCTCCCATAACTTCCTTTCAGTTCCACGACACTTCAATTCGTGATAGAAAATAATACGCTGTGTTTCATTTATAAGCAGAGAGATGACCAATTTATGGTAACGCCATAATTATATTTTTCTTTAAAAATCACGTTAATGATTAATCTTCCTGATTTAATAAACAAACATAATTCGCATAATATAAAGATAAAATTTTACATACACTGATCATACCATAATATCATCATTAAGTATAGACTAATACAAGTCATAACAGTTCCACACCATTAAAATGACATAGTTCTTTCCATATACCACAATATTAGTTTTCTACTTAATATGACCTATAAGTGAAAAACTCAACAATGGTCTACTGTAATGTCTCTATTATAGACTAAATCTTATCAAATTTTATATAAAACATTCATGTATATACCAATAGCAATAAAAAATAGGATATCCATAAATATAAGAAATAATATACAAATAAGTTCAAAGTGTCAAATACATAAACATTATAAACTCATTAAAACTGTTCAATAATGCCCATCCTCTCGACATGTCCAGTAAATGTCTTTGGATGCAATATCTTGTTCGACGGATCCACGATCATGAAATTGATGTTAATATGCTCAATTGACACTTTTTGTTTATGAACTTCTTCCTTAACGACAAGGTATTCCAATTTCATATCTTTAGCATCCTTGAAATACTTGTCGTTTTTGGAGAAGAAGATTGCTGCAAAATTATCACAATAAATTTTCAACAGCCTGACACTACTATTGACTATTCTAAGTCATGAAATAAAGTTCTGCAACCAATTTCTTTGAATTGTGGCCTCAAAGCATGCCACAAACTCAACTTCCACAGTAAATGCAACAATGACATACTGTTTCACACTCTTCCATAAAATTGTTCATCTAGTTAATAGGAAAAAAATAGCCAAATGTGGACTTTCTTGTATCAACACATCAGTCTGAATATGAATATTCAATCACCTTAAGATGATCAGATATCCTATAAGTGAGCATGTGATCTTTTGTTCCTTGGAAGTATCTCAATACTTTCTTTCCAGCCTTCCAGTGATCCAATCTAGGATTACTCTGATATCGGCCAACCATTCCAACATCAAAATTGATGCCTGGCCTGGTACAAGTATGAGCATACATCAAGCTCCAAACAATTAATGCATAAGAAATTTCTTCCATTTGTTTGCGTTCCAATTCATTCTTTGGGCATTGCATAAAGCTGAATTTATCTCCTTTTTTAATGTAAATAACACTTTATGAACATTTTTTCCATTCTAAATCTCTCTAGAACTTTATTGATATATGCTTTCTAAGACAACCCCAACAATCCTTGTGATCTATCATGGAATATTTCTATTCTAATCGCATAAGTTGCCTCTCTTATATCCTTCATTTCAAAGTTCTTAGAGAGAAATTTCTTTGTCTCATATGATAAGCCAAGATCATTAGTAGCAAGCAAGATGTCATCAACGTATAGAATAAAAAAATAAACTTATTCCCACTGATCTTCATGTATATACATCGATCAACAATGTTTTCCTTAAATCCAAAAGAAGTGTTGGTATTATTGAGATACCATTGACGAGAAGCTTGTTTAAGTTCGTATATTGATTTCTTAACTTTACACACCATATGTTTTTTCCTTTAATGGAAAAACCCTCAGGTTAATCAATAGAACTTCTTCCTCTAAATTCCCATTGAGAAAGGCACTTTTCTCATCTATTTGGTTTAGCTTTTAGTCATAATGAGTTATCAAAGCCATAATAATCCTAAGTGAATCTTTCTTAGATACATGTGAGAAAGTCTCCTTATACTTAATACCATCTATTTAAGTAAAGCCTTTGGCAACAAGTTTGGCCATGTATCATTCGATATTGCCATTTGGGTCGCGTTTGGTCTTAAAGACCCATTTACACCCGACTCTTTTACAACTTTCAGGCAATTCAACAAAGTTCCAAACTTCATTCCGTTCTATAAATTTCAACTCATCTTTTATGGCATATACCCATTTATGAGAATTAATACATTTGTCAAATTGAAACTGGATGTTCATCAATTCTTAAGTCAAATTTTGACTCTTGTAGATATACAACATAATCATTAAAAATAGTAGACCTTCGTATTTGAGACCCTAATGTTGTTTCTTGTGTTTCTTCTATTGTAGATCATCAACATTATCTCTATTGTGAGTTTTTTTATTATTCATTTGTTGTTCTTGCCTATTGTTCAATTGTTCAACAATAAGGGGAACAACAACTTTGGAAGAAGTTAAGGGCAAAAGAACTTGTACCATAACTTCTTGAAGTTCCACTTTTCATGGTTCTTGACTCCCACTAACTTCATCATTCTCAATTAACTTAGCATTTCTAATTTTAACAATTCTTATACTATGTCTAGGACAACAAAATCTATACTCTTTAGACTTTTTCTGGATAACCAATGAAGAAATCACTGTTTGTTCTTGAATCTAATTTCTTTTCATGTAGATTATAGATTGTTACTTCTGCTGGTCAACCCCAAATATGCAGGTGCCCTAGACTGGGTTTCCTACCAGTCCATAGTTCAAAAGGAGTCTTAGGAACTGCCTTACTAGGAACCTTGTTTAACAAATATATGATAGCTTTCAATGCATGCATTCACAATGATATGGGTAAAAATGAATTGTTTAATATATTCCTAACCATGTTCAATAAGGAATGATTATGTCTTTTCGCTACACTATTTTATTGCAATGTATCTGGGATAGGGTATTGAACACATATGCCATACTTCTTAAGGAATTTAGCAAATGGGCATGGGAATTGCACGGTTTCATCATATTTTCCATAAAATTCACCACCTTTGTTATACCTGACAACTTTCACCTTTTTATTTAATTGTCTTTCAACTTTATTAATAAATATCTTCAAGGTATCTACCGATTGAGATTTTTTATGCAATAAATAGACATAGCCATAACGTGAAAAGTCATCAATAAAATTAATAAAATATCTATCTCCACTAAAAGATAAAACATCAACAGGCCCACATATAACTGTGTGTATTATTTCAAGGAGTTGTGTTCTTGTGGTTCCTTTCTTTGTATGTTACGTTTGTTTTCCTTTGATACAATCCAAGCAAATACCAAGATCGATAAAATCCAACTATCGAAGGATTTCATTATTTACTAATCTTTTCAATTTTCTTTGAAAATATGACCCAAACGTCTATGCCACAAGTAAGCAAAACTTTCATTCACTAAACCATGTTTAGTTCTAGCATTATGATGCAAGATTAGAAGAGTTTCAACAAAAAGATTATCAAGTTTCAATTTGTATAAACCATCACAAAGAATACTAGAACTAATGAAATGATTTTACTTTAACAAACTGAAACATCCATTCCCAAATTCAAAAGAGTATCAAGTTGAATCAAGTATAGATAAAAAACTAAATTGCAAGAAACAGAAGGTACATGAAGAGTTTGAAGTAAATCTACGTGATGTCCTGTGTCTAAAATCAAACGATAAGTTCCAATAGCTTCAATTAGAGCTTTGACTCGATTCCCCATAAAAATAAACTTTTCATTTTGATTTGTAGTTTGGGTCATAATGAATCCCTGCATCGTATTTGAAACATGAGTGACACAACCAGAATCAAGCCACCAAGTATTATAAGGAACTTCAGCTAAATTTGATTCGAAACATATGAAAGCACTAGGCTTACCTTTCCTTTGAAATCATGCCTTACATTTCAGGCAATCTTTCTGAAAGTGTCCAGGTTTGCCGTAGAAACGACACTTATCATTCTTGTATTCCTTCTTTTGGATTTGGGTAGATGACTCATTCATCTTCAATGGTTCTTGCTTACTCTTTCTATGATTTTTTTCAGCTTTCTTTCCAACTCTTCAATTATTTATAAGATGAATGGAATGAGTTTATTGATTCTTAAGCCTCGTTTCATCCTAAATGAGCATACTGTGGAGTTCATTTACAATCCATTTATTTTTCATGGTGTTATAGTTCATTTGGAATGGACCATATTGAGAAGGAATTAAGTTTATAATAAACTGCACAAAGAAATTGAATGGACCATATTGAGAAAGAATTAAGTTTATAATAAACTGCACAAAGAAATTCTCATCCACATTCATTCTGAAGGACTTAAGACTTGTTGCAATATTTGTCATTTCAATTACGTGCTCATGCATGCTACGAGAACCATCAAACTTCATGGTGGTTAATGTAACAATTAACGTCCCAACAAGTGACTTATCAACAGTTTGGGAACGCTCTTCTACAAATTTTATAAATTCTATAGCACTTTCATTTTGGGGAAGAAAAGACTTGATCTTATTTGTTATACTCATTCGCATAAATATTAATCTTAGTCTGTTTGATCTTTTCCAAGCATTATGAAAAGTCTTTTCATCATCACTACTAGTATCAGTAATATGTAAAGTCTACTCACATAATCAATCAATTCATCCCATATGTCCCCTCCATTACATAGGAAAGGAAACTTAAAAATACTTTAATTGTAGTTTGATACATGAAGGAGACCCAACCACCCATTTAGAACTTTAGCCATCACCCATCGTTGTCGTTGACCTTGTGACAATCCTATTTTTTCAAGAAAAATAATTATTAAGTTACTTATTTACATGTTAGTGTAAGTAATTTTACATTATCACATTTATTCTTAATTCATAGATCTTAGAACTTCATGGCATTCACATTCACATTTGGAATAAATTGGGAATACATACCTTGAACCATAGTAGAACTTTAAAGAGATCCAAGCATTTGATGAAGAAATTGGTTTCTCTCCCTTAGCCTCCTTTCAGTTCCATAGAGCGTTTCAATTCGTGATGGAAAACAACACGTTGTGTTCCATTTATAGGCAGAGAGAGGACAAGTTTCTGATAAGGTCATAATTGTATTTTTTTCTTTAATAATTACGTTAATGATAACCACCCTCAACTACACGTTCCATTAACGTGTATATTTGATCAGAAAACTATCTTTTCAATATTGACTAATAAAATCATGACACGTGGTATCTGATAAAAAAAACTATTTTTTTCAATATTGACCAATAAAATCATGGCATGTGGGCAGTTAGCTCCACACCATAGTTGACTATGTTGAGGGAGTTGGGAGTTTTTTCTATATTGCTTGATCAATGAACCAAGAATTCCATATTACTGGGAGTTTTTGTGAAACATATCACCTGGATATGCCACCTATTCTTTTAAAAATGCCCTTCTGACCACCCTTAATAATTTTACACACTCGGAGACATGCCCCATGCCAAAATGTTGCAACTTGCTAGTGAAGAAACTCTTGTAATGACCACCCATTGGTGTTCAAACCACTTGTGGTTGTTGGAAGAAATGAGAAAAGAGTAGCGGAGCTGTGAAGTACTTGTCGTTGAGCCGCAAAGTACTCTTTGCAAATTCGTCATCCTCACTAATAGGTGTCTCAAAATAATTAATATATCCTCATAGGGATAAAGATGAAGAAAAATAAATAACACAAAATAAATTGGTGAAAACGGATAAAAAATGAGTGATTTATTATATTTCCAAGCATTATGAAAAGTATTTTCTTCATCACTACTAGTATCACTAATAAGAGTAAGTTTCTCAACTTAAAGTGACAAATCAAGATCCAAAACACCTAGGTGAAATTGGATTTGTTTACACCAATCAGAGAAATGAAGCCCATTAAACATTGGAACAGACAAAGCATGCAAATAAAAAGAAATAGGAACAAATGCATTGGTGTTCAAACCGTTTGTGGCTGTTAGAAGAAATGAGAAAAGAGTAGCGGAGCTGTGAAGGACTTGTCGTTGAGCTGCAAAGTACTCTTTGCAAATTCGTCTTCCCCACTGTTCAAAACAATTAATATATCATCATAGGGATAAAGATGAGGAAAAATAAAGAAGAACACAAAATAAATTAGTGAAAATGGATAAAAAATGAGCGATTTATTAAATTTTGAACTTTGCACTAAAAGCGTGTATTTACATACATGACTTCACTTCAAATCATGTCATTGTGCACCCGATAGCAATGTTATCGTGTGCATGATTGTATCTAAATACATGATTTTAGGGCGAAGTTCAAAATTTCATAAATCACATTTTTTATCCGTTTTTGCCCATTCATTTTGCATTCTCCTTTATTTTCCCCATCTTTATCCCTATAAGGACATCCCAAATTTCTTAATCACATCCACTAGTGGGGATGAATAATTTATGAAGAGGGAGCATGTAGTGAAGTTGTATATTAGATCTTTCTTTTGTGAGATATTTGTCAAAGTAAATCTATTGCAAAGTGGGCTATTCATCTTTTCAAATTTGTCATTCCACTATCTGGCATCTCAAATTCTTTTAGTTAGTCAGAAAGAAATAATGAGATTATGAAGAATAAGAGGAAGTATTTAAGGTTCTAAAAGAGGACCAGCATAAGAAGAATGAATGGAATAGTAAAGATATGTTACAGTATAATATTGTAGAACATGTGGAGACATGTTAGGGTGAATGTGAGAGTTAATCACTCATGATTCAAGACAAGAACCTTAAATGAAATGTATAAGTATGACCTTAACTTAGACTATGAAGGATGGAATTTGAAAAAAGAAATTACGAGCCACAAGAGCAACCATGTCAGTTGGAAGACATAAACACAGACCGAGGTTGGCCACCTCAGGGGTTTAGATCCACAAGAGATCAAAGTAAGTATGCAAGATTACGGTGAAGTTCATGGCTCCCATAATCCAAACCAAATGGGACCATGAATTCCCTTTGGGACTACATGTCAGAGAGTGGATAACAATCAAATGAAAGAAGAAATCACAAGACATATTCACCAAGAGAATAGATCATGTATGCAAAATTTAGGACAAGATATTCCTCAAGAGAATAGTTCATAAATGAGAGATAACTAGGATAATTCCACAAGAGAATAGTTTCAATGAGAAACACCTTGAGTAGGAATCAAGGAATAAAGCATAACCAGAAGAAAGAAAGGAGGAGAATAATCCCAAGAATGAGTCCTTGATAGTAGATCAAGGTATGAGGAAGAATATCTCTAATACGTCTTAGAGTGAATGTAGTAAAAGCAGGAATGAAATTATTGACTTATTGTTTGATGTAGCTTTACTCTTGAATGTATTGAATATTGTTGTGCTTAACATTGGTTATAGACTTGCCTACTGAGTAGTTCATACTTAGCTTCCCTTTTTGACATAGAATTTGAGGAGTAAGCTTTAAGACAATAGCTGCAGTTGTGGCTATTTCCTTTTAGATGCAATTTACTTTATTAAAGTTAGGTTGTGTGTATGCCAATAATATTTATTGTAATAAAATATTAATTTATTATGGCTCATGTATGCATCGATCGGGGATCCTATTAATCGATGATTTAAATCGAAATGTAGTATTATAGTTTCAGTTAGGCCCTTTCTGGTTCCCACTGCACGACCAACTTTTAGAAGAATCAGACTTCTCTAGGAAACTCTCCTCAAAAGGAAATTTTCCAAAAGAAGTGATTCCTCACTTCTTTGACTTTTTTCGGATGACATATTTTGTAATTTTGTAAATAAGACAGCATTTTTTCCTATTATGTGCCCCTATTTTTCCATGTTTATTTACAAAATATGTCATCGGGCCCTAAATTCTTTTCTAAAAGCTGATTCTTCCTTACCAAACACCCATTTTCCATCCCTCTGCTTCTTCCCTAGAATCTGGCTTTCCCACTCCATAAAGCTGCTACCAAACAGTCCTTAATGTTATGTTCAAAAATCGATTCAATAAAGCTACCCCAATGACGTGTTTGATCATATTTTAAAATGTTGATGGGCTCGAGCTTCATCTCCAATGTTTATGAAAATAAGCATTTATCGTCTTCCGCTAGTAAAATTTACTCTGATTTATACAAAATTATGTTATTAAAATTAGGGCTTTACAAGGGGTTTCTTCTATAGATGGTCCTAGATGATCTAAGGAACCTAGGCCTTAATGGAAACAATGATTCTCATTCCCTATGCACGTTAATTCATCGAATGCGTCAATCCTAGGGAAGATGAATGTATCACTTACACTTGATCTCTTCTATTGTGGCCTTTTGTAGGAAGAATGGTCCTATAAGTAGATTGGTGCACCCTTTAGCTATTCCTTAGGAAAAGAATAATAGCTTTAATAGTATAGTAGTTGTTTCGATTGATGGAGCTACAAACACCACAAGATATATAATCTCTAAGGATAGAGATATATGGTTTTTTAGATGTGGCTATAGAAGGGAAGAAACAAGCACCACAAGAAATTAAATAAAGTTTTTTTTATAGATCCACAAACATAATTCTCTTCAATAAAAGATAAAAGAATCATTACCTGTGTAGGATGGGCCTATTTTTAATAGAGCCATTAAATGGCTTTGATGGGCTTTTGGCACAAGGGTCTTCTAAATGTGCTTTTTGTGGGCCTATAGAATTTTGGACCCAACATAAGACCCTATAGCTAATGGGTTTGGCTTTTTATTTGCTTTGGGCTTCCCTATGGATAGTTGGTGTCTCGAAGGATCTTCTTTTGAAATGGTCTTGAAGTCTTGGAAATGGGTCTTGAGTTGTTCCTCTAAGTTGAGCTTGCTTCTTGAAATGTCTTTCGACTCTTCTATAGCCCTTCTTCCATTGAGGTGGGTTTTGAGTGTATTTAACTTGATTAATGCCTTAAGATGAGACTCTTTTTTCCTTCATCCACACATTTTCATTCTCTACACATACCCTAATTGCTATTTACCCCCTCAATTATTTCATATACCCCACATATTTATTGCACACCCCATTTTCTACACCAACTATATACATCATTTTAGTCATTCAATGTGACATATTTAATTATATAAAAATATGCCATAACTACTGTAAGTCCCTCTCATCACTATTTCATGTCCAATATGTTGACATGAGCAATTACGACCATTGTGCCTCTTCATCACTCTATTATCAAACACAAAGGCATGACAATTCAACCTCACAAGGGCTTCCTCCCACTCAGTCTCTGAAAGGGATTCATGTGATCATCTTCCTGTTGGGTATCCTGAGCCTCTCTGGGCTAATCACCCTTCATCCACCAATGAAATTTTTTTAAGTAGTTCAAAAACCACAGGCTCGTTCATGCACAATCACATACCAATTATCTAAGCAATACTCTTATAGTAAGCATGCCTCATAACTCTTAAGCATAATTAAACAACAAAAGGATCTATACATTACATGCATCACAACCACATAAATCATAATAGAGTTAAGACCTTATAAACCTCAATCCACACCCTTTTCTCTACTTATGAGCATCACGTACTAATAATAGGCCAATAACTAGTTCCATTGCCGTACTTTGTTAGGCAATTAATAACCATCCTTAACCAGTTTAGTAGTGAGGGTATTCCATATTCCCATTTTTTAGGAATTCTTTAAGGTATTCCTTAAGCTATACAACTCTTAGGGTTAAATAATAAAACCCCTTATGTAACACACTAGATCCAAACACCTCAATAAATTAATTTTCTTTTTCCATCAGGGTATTTAATATGTGGATCCTTGGGTATTACTTATCCTTCACGCTCATAATTCCTCTAGCAATGTACGAAGGCTGATATTGTCTTTACTGAACCTATTAGGTACAAGTATAACAACATCACATACTAAGAGGATTGGGGTCGGACTGGCATCATCTGATGTTGTTGTCTACGTACCCCTTCGAGGTGCAAAGGGATCAGACCCAAATGTAATTCCCCATTGAATTTGACTTTGGGGTGGATGAGCGTTCTTGATCGCCCCCTTGTGTAGAGCTGAATTTCCCCATTGAAATTTTGGATTTGTAATAATAAAAGAATTCAACTAGTCCAATTTACGATGCCAACTATATGTCTGCTTTGAGACGTGACCTCATTTATTTATTTTAAAATGTAAGGGAAAAAGTTGTGAGTCTTTAGGGGCCGTTTGGGGCGTGATTAAAAGCAAAACATCCAGATGGGATGTTTTGCTACACTGTAACATCTGGATATTTTATATATCCAGCTGAAACACCTCAGGAGGTGTTTCAGCTGGATGTAAAAATCCACATGGATGCTACAGTATATATCCAATATCCAGTCTGGATATTTTTGCAATAATCACGCCCCAAACGGTAAGTGTACTGTAACGTCACCATGAGCTTTCTTGTTACGCTCTCAAGCTTAGAAAAGCTACTTTGAGATTGTTTTTTATTCAACAGCCGCTGGCCTAGTCCTGGGGAAAGTTATATGTGCAAAATTTTCTTGCCGATTTTAGGAGAAGTTATCAAATGACGGACGAAGGAAAAACAAAAAGTGCAGTTCGGTTAGCCAAACAAATTTATTGGACATGGATCCGAGAAAGCATCCTCCTAGTTTACTACTCCTTCTGTCCAAAATTACCTGTCCTCATTGGAAAACTAAATGAACTAAAATCAGTTCAGTTTTATTTTCTAATAAGGACGAGTAACTTTGGACGGAGGGAGTATAATTTTTCCATACCATAAAATTAATTGATAAGAATAGTGTTCGAGAAAGACCAAAACAACCCATAACCTTTCTGTCTTTTTTAAGAACGAGTGGTGTCCGTACTTGGGACCCAACTAGGAGTAGGGCAACGGAGTGGGGAGTTCAAAATCAGGGCCTCCACTTCATGCGCCCTGGCCATCACACCAACTGTCCAACACCCACTTGGTTATAACCCATTACCTTATGTATTGAACCTTCTTAACCAACCTTCCCCAAACCGAACAAGGGCCTAACCTCATTCATGGACTGTTCCGTTGGAGTGCTGCATGACCATTGACCATGCCGTCTATTCAAGCCCTAGCCTCTGCCAGAGCTTAGTGGACCGCTGTGGCCTATTGGAGCTCTGCCTACGCTGCCATCAGAGTAGGGCTGAGGAGGAAAAGTTGACTCTTTGAGTTGTGAAATTTTACTGGACTAACTGTTTAAACTAAACAATATTACTTTGTGGAGACAACGAAGCCGAAAAAAGAGGGACTAAGAAAAACTCCTTGCTAAATCGGTTTCAAAATAATATTCCCACCGTCGCATATTAATAGCTACAATTGAAAAAATGTTAGCCCAGGTTAGCTGCTCTATTTGGATCAATTTTAGTAGCTAGGTACTTAAAAAGCATCTCGGATTTTTCTTACAACTCATCTAGCAGCTTTACCCAGCCAAGCTTTTACCATTCTCTTAGCTGTGGTCCCACGATTAAGTAAAAATGAAAATTATCATAAGTGTAGCTATTAGTATGGGATAGCGGGAGTATACACATGTCTTGAAAGAGAAGCATATTCATACTATTTGACGTAAATAACAAAGATAATTTAAGTTAGATGATTCATAGCCTAGAAACTATATAATTCTCCACTTACATCTCTAAAGAAGAGTCGCAAGGAGATACTTAGACACTTGCATCTACAGACGAATACATATATCGCCCACAGCGGTCACACGCCTGGGGAGGCGATTTAGTCTCATCTTTTGGCATCTGATTTTGCATCTTCGGCAAATCAAGCTCTAATACATTATATAACGTAGTTGATGCTTCATGAAGCTCCTCCGTACTGCAATACCACCATAAAAGATAATATCACCTATGTAATCACAGAGCCACTATACATGATAAGAGAAATTAATCAATTAGTCATTAAGTAAACTAAGACATATGCCCCAGTCATTTATACTCAAACAAAAGTACACAGAATAATGTCATCTAATTTTGCCTCAACAATTTGATTTTCAAATTTACACAAGACTTTGCACCATTAAAGCCTTTACCTTACTGATAGCGGAGGCGCTAATCGGATGATGGTATCGTGCGTCGATTTAGCAAGAATTCCCCTATCCTTCAGTTTCAAACAAATATCATAAGCAGAGAGAGGAAAAATCGCTTTCCTGTTTAGCTCCACTGCATTGAGCAGTCCTCTTCCTCGTACTTGTCTTATAATTTGTGGAAAGTGCTCCTGCACTTCTCTGAGCTGCTTCCTGAAATCCAGTCCCATGCTAACAGCTCTGCGGAGAATGAATATTTTCACTTGTGACTCTTCCATATTTCAACTAAGAGAAGCCTAACTGAATTAAATATTTGCATCTTGGTTGATAGCAGACAACACGTTGTTGAAAGGGGAAGATGGGAAATTGAGAGGTGTAAGGGAGATAAACCTTGGAATCCACCAAGGGTTTATGCCAGAATCACCAATGGACGGGAGCTACCAGAATTTATTGGCAGCTGTAGTCGGAATCCACCGTTTACAGCAAGCTCTCCCAGAACTCACGTAGGTTTTTCTTCTCAAAAACATAAGCTAACCTTTCATTATCACTTAAGGCCTTTTTATAGGCTTAACAGAAGAGTCCTAACTTGGAAATAAACAACCAATCAAAGAATCCTACTAAGATAAGGAATATTAAAGCAAATCTAAAATCCTAACTAAAATAAAATACTAATCTTTTAGCACAAATGCATTCCAAAATAAGATTCCTAACTAAACTAAGGAAAATTCTTCCAATCAGGACCATTAAAGCTCTACATCATTGGTACTAAATGGCATTTGCTATCAGATCTCCATACATATCTCAGGCAGTTGTCAGCTTTCCATATACAGACCACAATTTTTGTCATTTTATGAGAGTCAACCAACAGTACATAAAAAATCTCACCACCATCATATCCCAATGGGTTCTTTCATTCAAATTGAAAGAGAAATTTGGGAGCAATGAGCTTCAATTAAACTTGAGGGAAAAAGAGAGAATGCCTTTAACATCTTAACAGAAGTGGGTAATAATAGTAAGGTTAGATAAGAGCCAAATATGAGTAGAATGACATTATATGCAAGATATAGAAAAGATTTCTTCTGAAAAATACAGTTTCTCAGATAGCTCATACGTGCATATGCAAGCAACATCTCCTAACAGTTATACTTTACATTTTAGCAACTTGGAGTTCAAATATCATTTACCTATCTGCAAGTTGTTCTTCCCTTATGACATCAAGGGCAGCAATTGCGACTGCACTTGCCAATGCATTTCCTCCAAAGGTACTGTAAAGATGGACATCATAATATGTAAAGAAGCTGCAAGTTGAAGATGTGAGATATAGAACAGAAGAACCGCCTAAAGAATATGAACAGCCACTATATTCTCAGCATAAAGTCACTTATTCTGCCCATGGAGTCAATATTATATCACCACAACCCTTGGATCAACTATGACTAACCATCTAGATCCTATTCCACCATCCCACTCAATAATTATATATAATGATTTTCATACAATTTTAGGTATATCATGTTACTGGGACTGTTTCATATCTCTTATACAATGTGCCCAATCATCTCAAACGATTGAGCCAGCATCATATTTAGCAAAAACAGTGCATCATCCATGCATAGCAGATTAAGAAGGTTGTCCTTCCTGATACAATCCTGCACGATTGCCCGTTTTTTCGACAAACAATCGCATAGATCCCCTTAATTGAGAGAAGTTATGATATTGCAACAATAATTGTTCCCAATTTCTCCAAAAAAAAGTTCCCAACAGATTGACGTAATTCTTTACTAATTGCATAATCCAATATTCACGAACACAGGTTCTCGAAGTACATATATGAGTCCTGATTATATGTGCCTGAAGCTTTCCATCATGGGGCAGATGGTTATTGAATCACCCGCCTGCCTCCTGTTACATGCTTATGTCGGATCTTGATCGACGGCTTGTGATACTACAGGCCTATATCTTTTGATATGTGACCTAGCGCATGTTAACTTTTCTTAGTATATACGTTTACAAAACACACATGTATATTATTACAAAAACCTTCCATGCTCCCCTGGTTGAATGCAGAGCAAAACATCCTTGTTGGCCAGCACAGCACTCACAGGAACTACTCCAGCCCCCAATGCTTTTCCGAGTATCTATTATGAAGACGCAAAATTATGTCACAAGAGCTTAAAATAAAAACGTATTGGAAGAAAAGGGCACATGGAAGAATGTAATAGCAAGATTCAACTTAACAAAAAAATACAAATTAAACATCTAGCTGATTAATTCTTTTGATAACATCTAGCCAATTAGTTTAAATAAGCTATGTAGAGGTGAGTGAATTACAGAAACCAAGGCATACCACAACATCTGGACGTATATTTTCCCAGTCGCAAGCTAGCAGCTTTCCTGTGCGAGCTATGCCAGTTTGTATCTCATCGGCAATCATCAAAACATTGTACGTGGAACAGAGTTTTCTAACAGCTGTCAGGTATCCATCAGGTGGAATTATAACCTGAAAAAATAACACTTTAGCCACAGGAAAAAATAAGAAGAGGAAAAAGACGTGAAAATTCAAGATTGCCCGGCTAAGGGAAAGGATGCATCATGCAAATTAGTCAGAGAAGATGTAATATTGGGAAACATCAACATGCTATGTCATGCCTAGCCAAAAGGACAAAGGAAAAAAATTTGCATGCCTAGCCAAAAGGTCAAAAGAAAAAAACTTGCAATATATAAAGTGCAGTGCACATGTCGATCACTAAACTTGTCATTTATGTTGCAAAGGTTAGCCTAGGTCTCTAAAAGGAGTTGAGTCCCGCCTGAAATGAGACATTGTTCAGATGTTTCTGGTCTAACACTATGTTCGATAGTCAATGTAAATAAATTACGAAAACTCTGGTTACATACTCCTGCCTCTCCTTGGATGGGTTCAAACAGAAATCCAGCTATTCGATCTCCGTGCGCTGTAATATAGTAAATAGTAACAAAACAATGTGTGAAAATTTGTTACAACAAGATCCTATTAATGTGGATAAAAGAATATTCAGCATTTAAAATGAACCTTTGAAGATGCTCTCAAGACCATTCACATCACCAAAATCAACTTTAATAAGACCAGATAATTGAGGTCCAAAGCCGCGAGTAGCATCATTATCACAACTCATTGAAATTGCTGCCAAAGTCCGACCATGGAAACAACCACAGCAAGAGACAATGATAGCCTGCATGAAAATTCTCCATCTTACTTCTTCAAATATCTTAGGAAAGCAGGGTTAAAGAGAACAGCTGCCTACATTGTCCAGGGGAATTTCTTTTTTCAAATAACCCCATTTTCTTGCCAATTTGAGAGCAGTTTCCACTCCTTCAGCACCAGTATTCATAGGAAGCATCATTTCATATCCAAACATGTCAGTCAGACGTTTGGCAAAAATTGGAAACTGATCATTATAGAAGGCTCTAGAACTGAGAGAGAGTCTTTCAACTTGTTCAACTAACGCTTTAACGATTTTTGGATGACAATGCCCCTGCCAAGTACAAAAAATGAGGTTCAAAAGACAATAATCAGATAGAAATTTTAATGTAAATTAACCAAACTAGCAGTATTGAGAAATACAACAGTTACCTGGTTAACAGCAGAGGAAACAGAAAGATAACATTAGATGTTAATGCATGTAACCAAATGTAGCTGTCTCTTGAGAAAGAGAACACTTACCTGGTTGACAGCAGAGTAAGCAGAAAGAAAATCTAAGTACTTATAACCTTCAGGATCCCAAACACAAGTACCCTTAGCTTTGGAAAACACCATGGGAATAGGGTGGTAGCTGCATGTTAGCCACAGAAGCAGGCTTAGTTTTAATGTGACAAGGGAAACCCGGGAAATAGCCACATATCAACATTCAGTCAAATAGGAAGAGGTTAGAGGTATCATCACATAACAGGTAACTACATGGTGAAAAGGGAAACCTGACATAGGATCTAGACGCTAGAACTTTATTAGATGAATGTACTCATTATAAGTTTGTCAAATCAGGAGAACAAGTAGCTCCTTTTAAATTTTCTTTTTCCCTGTCAACTAGGTCTTTTAAGTTGCTATAGGGAGTCATTCTAAAATGACTGATATGTTAATGCAGTCAACTACAGGATACATAGAATTGGACAACTTTATCACCTAAGCATAAGATCATGTTAACACCCTATAATAACAAAAAAATTGATGAAAAGATCATTCACTGCAAGTGAATCATATTAATCTCATGTTTTGTTACTAACTTTAAAATTTCTAATTTAATGAACCATAATAATTTATATTCGACTTGTCTACAAGGTTTGAAACGATTAGGCAACTGCATACTAATATAAAACTATGTCGAACGAAAATAAGTGGAAAGAAAGAAGACATTGAAGGAAAACAAAACACCAGAAGGCGATATATTGATACAAACAAGGGGCTTCAAAATACAGTTGACAACAGAACAGAGTTTATGTCATTAACCTAAAAAATTAGCTTAAACTGACAATGCCTGTGATGATGGTGAACTATTGTCCTCAGCCTCTTTTATCATATAGATGATAAGTGCATATTAAAAAATGAACAAAGACAAAACAAATTACATGAAAGAAACCATGTCCATAGCTGTAATTCAGGCCACAGAAGCACTAGGTGAACATTCCATTACAGCTCACATTATATTTGATGTCTTTATCTTACTTTTTGGGGCATGCATTTGTATCTCCCTCACATCCTCTTCCTGTTGCCGTCAACAATTGTGTCTTTACAAACCCTCTTAACGATTAATTATCAGTGCATACTACAGAAAGCAAAACTTGGCATTCCCACAATGTGATAGTGATACTCATCATAAAAAGACTCATCACAATTGTATGGAAACTGGAACAAGGCTCTAATTTTCACGCATGTCCAAAAAAGACCATTTCAGCGTTTACTCATAGTATTGTACAAATGGGGATCACCGTCGTCATCAAGTAGCGTATTTTCCCCACAATTTGAGGTTGGCAACATAAACCTTATGCCTCTGTTCTAGCCTGTTTTGAGCCAAAGAGATAGTGTATCCATGTTCCATCTTATTAGTTCTATCAAAGTTCTCTTACGACTCCATCTACCTCATTTCGACATCATTTGCACGCATCCCTTCCAACCTTCTTACCGTGGCATTGGTTTTCCTAGTATGTGCCCATACCAAGGCAACCTACATTCTCTAAGCTCCTCCCCTAAAGGTGCTACCCCTAAGTTTTCGCGTATATACTCATTCTTAATTCTATCTCTCCTAGTTATCCCACACATTGACCTTAGCACCTTATTTCAACACCATTCAAATTGTCTATATTGTGAAAAAAAGCGGATGACTTCTCAAAACACCTTCAATTGAATGAGCAAGTGTTATAATATCTTTATAAATAACGCAGATTAATCACTTGATAATAGGAAATAGCATAAAAGAGTAGCTGATGATCACCATGCCTCACCGATGACCAATGTGCAAAAGGAAGGGAAAGCGAAAACGGATTTTTACTTTTTTAGGAGGTCGAGGAGGACCGAAGGGGTAGTAACCACTAACCAAAATTTTTATCAGAGATGAAACAAATAAACAGTCATCGATTTAATAAAAAAAAAGACAGCAGAAGGGGAAGCAAGGGAATGGAAACACGCACTTGTGGGCACTGTGCTCACGTTCCAACTGAATGAGCTCCTCCGAGGAAAGGCACGGAGCCGGGGGGGATGGATTTTCGCCAAAACTCCGATTCCACCGCATCCGACCGCACAAGCGCCGGAGGAAAATTGCTGCTTTGGTTGCCATGACGAGGAGGAGGAGGAGGTTGCACTGCTGTCGCCTTGTGATGTGTTAGATAGATGATGATGATGATGACGACGACGATGATGATGAGCTTCGCTCCTGCTTCCTCGGTCCAGACCAACCCAACCCTCCTGCCCGACTACTTTTCCAGGAGGGTCATATGCATGATGATGATTACGATGAAATCCTGAGAGTCAGTCCAAGTGCTGCGCACCAGCGCCGGCCAGATTTTTCCAAATACTACTAAGATATGAGGAGAGTCGGACGCAGATACGCTTCGGCTTTTTCCAAAGAGGCCGTCATCTTCATTTTTAGTAGGGTAGATTACATAGAGGTCTAACTGGTAAAACTAAAATATTAGAGAGTTAAAAATAAAGTATCCACTTTAGTACAAAGAAACTAAGGTTTTAAAAATTAGACCGGTTATCGACTCAAAATTCTTGCGGTAGGTCCAATAGGAGGTCAATCCGGGTTGACCCGGTTGTTGATATCATCGATGCAAAAAAATAGAAAAAATCCCACCCTTCTCAAAATTTTATAGGATATAAAGATTTTACATAGTCTAATGGTCACTATGTAGCAATTTAATGAACAAAACAACCACATTACAAAAATAAAACTCTTAAATGAAAAAAATAAATATTTTTTGGGACATAAAAAAAAAGAATGTGGTAGGAGATTCTACCGATATCAAAAAAAAATGAAAGGATGTTGCAAAGAAAAAAAAAGGAAGAAATTTTGTTGGAAAGAACTTAAACCCGACCCAATATAGGTTTGGGACATGGTTTAAAAAATTGGACCAGCCCGACTGGTTCTATCCGGTTCAACCAGGTGGGTTAAATAGGATAGACGGAGTCAATCGACCCGACCGACCCCGCTCAAAAACCCGACCGGCTCCGGTCGACTGGGCCAAACCGGGCGGGCTAGTCTGATTTTTAAAACCTTGAAAGGAACTCAAATTTATTATCCAATTTGGTCCCGCACGTGCTCAATATTTTTAAAAATGAAGAGACTGCCCTTCTGCACATGGAACAACATAACTGCATGTCATTTCAAAAATAAAAAATATTGTCTACATGAGTATTTAAATCCACAACCCTAGGTTTCCCCATCCCAACTCTAAACCGCGTCCTCCATTTTCACCCCAACTATCTCGCAACCCTAAACCACCTCCTCGCGGTGACCCTCTGTCACTCGAGGTGGAGCTCCCCTCTTACGGTGGTGACCCTCACTAACTCGTGGTGGTGCTTCCCTCTCGCGACGGTGACCCTCTCCCCACTCACAGCAATCCTCTTCAGCTGCTCTCCCCGCTCACAGTACCAGACAAACATAGCAGATACCTCTTCCTCTTCCGCCCGCAAGGAAGAAGTAAGTACAACCTCTAATTTTTGAAATAAAATATTTGACCTTCCATGATTGCTTGAATACATACGATTTTTTTCCGCTCTTCGCTTGTACATGTTGAGAGTTTCATACATTGTATAATGTTGCTTAATGGGTTGTGATGGACAAAAATAATGGTTGTGTTGGGTGCATGTGTTTGTTTTATGATGTTTAATAAGTCGTGATAGCTTGCGAAGTGTTTGCATGTTCAACTGCTTTTGATGATTGCATTTTTGGTTGTGATGGAAATGTGTAGTAGTTGAGGGTTGGGGGGTGTTTGTCATGGCTCTGATGGATTTGGTGACGTTGTGATGGTTCTTTTATCGGGTTGGAATGCATCGGTTATATGGTGGTTGTGTTGAGAATGTGTTACATTTATGTTATGTTTGCGGTGAAGTTGTGTTTATTCCTTAACTGTGTTTGGTTGTGCTTCATGTGTGCTTAATATTGCATTATATTTTACAGATTGGCATAAAGTTAAGCGCATATGCTCAACTTCCAAGGTGCTTAACCTCATTCTAGATTTGAAAGGAGGGGTGCATGAGCAGGTGTTGAAGGCTTGTTTCAAAGTCTTCTTCTATATGCTAGACACAATGGTTTGTCATTGACTAATTGGCCACATGTTGGCCAGGAGAAAAAGTGGATTGACTTTCACAATTGGTAGGTGATCAGCGACCCTGAATCCCATGGATGTGAGTATGATACTGCAGTTGCCACTGCATGCTGAATTTGTAATTGCAAGGAAGTCCTCGCAACACACCAAGGGCCCCACCTTCTAGGAGAAGATGTTCCCTGGTGTCAGAGTAAGTAGAATTACTACAAAGATGGTAAATGAGAAGTTTGAGAACAAGAAGTTGAAGGCACATGGCAGGGCAAGGTTGGTCTTGCTATACTGTATTGTTGTGTTCCTCCTACCCAGGTCAAGGGATGTGGTAGACGGCAAGTTTTGTACAATGATGGATGAGTCCAACCTTGCTACCTTTGATGCATATCCCTGCACTGCGCTTTGGAATAGCATTAGTAACACCTATGAGCATAGAGAGGAGAGGAAAGACCGCTACAACTTGTTTGACTATGGAGCCGTCTTATAGGTACGTTGTATATTATGCCTTACATTCACCATTATAAGTTGTGTTTATTTATATTATAGTTGTGATGTAGTTGCGTATGTGTGATTATTTCTTACAAATCAGGTTGTGAATCTGTATGTATAGGTTGAGAGAAATGTTGTGATGTCATATCATGATGATCATTCTAGGTTGTGTTTATGTATGTTGTGATGTAGTTGTGTACTTGTAGTTATTTCTTGTAGTTCAGGTTGTAACTCTTTATGTATAGGTTGAAATATTTATTGTAATGTCTATTTATGTTCACCATTATAAGTCGTATTTACTTATATTGTGGTTGTGATGTATACTAGCAGTTGTTATTACAATCGACTTCAATGTTTGACATTACAAGTTTGGTTCTTCGAACTAACGAAGACCAAGTTCATAGAATTTTGGTGGTTGATCTGGTCGGATAAGGAGGAGAACCAATCACTCAGGTTGATAAAGTGGAGTGTTAATGTTGCCCCAGACACGTACAATGCTAGTACGACCTTGGATACCCTAGGTCTAACTGCATAGCTTGTCTTCACTAAGAATGAACAAGCATTAGACTTGTTCATCATGTGGCAGGATGCGGCAGCCAACATTGAGGAAGGATACAAGAAGGCTGATCAGTTGCCATGCCAGAGGCAGTAAAGAAAAAAGACCAAGGTGAAGAGGACATGGGAGGCACCACTGGAGGTGGCTCCTAGGAGTTGTGCAGGAGTTAAGGCTCCAAATATGGGGCATCAGAGTGGCTCAGATGCTGAATCTGAAGACATCTAACTGCCTAGCAGTAAACGCAGACAAGAAGCCTCCAGTGAGCAAGCCAATGATGCTTATGTCGAAGGTATTTGATTATGAACCAGTTGCGATTTTTTATACTTAGGTTGTATTTGATGTATGTGTAGTTGTGTTATAGTTAGTTTGTAGTTGTGATGTTATATCTATATGTTATGGTAGATATCAGATATTGAGTTGTGATAATATACTTGTAAGTTGTGATATATCTTATATTGAGTTGTGATGATATATCTTAGGTTATGATAGTGGTTGTGTCCAATATGTGAATAAGCTGATATGGTTGTGGTAGATATCATATATTTCATTATGATGGATTATATTTAGATATTGGATATTGAGTTGTGATAATATACTTGTAAGTTGTGATATATCTTATATTGAGTTGTGATGATATATCTTAGGTTATGATAGTGGTTGTATCCAATATGTGAATAAGCTGATATGGTTGTAGTAGATATCATATATTTCATTATGATGGATTATATTTAGATATTGGATATTGAGTTGTGATAATATACATGTAGGTTGTGATATATCTCATATTGAATTGTGATGATATCTCTCTAGGTTGTGATAGTGGTAGTGTCTAATATGTGCATATGTTGATATGATTGTAGTAGATGTCATATATTTTGTTGTGATGGTTTAAATGTAGGTTGATATAGTTCTTATATTGACTTGTGATGGATTATATATAGATGAGGATATTGAGTTGTGATGATATACTTGTAGGTTGTAATATATCTCATATTGAGTTGTGATGATATCTCTCTCAGCTGTGATAGTGGTTATGTCCAATATGTGCATACGTTCATATGGTTGTGGTATGGTTGAGAATATTTTATATGTGTTTGTGGTATGATTTTGTCCAATATTTGATTATTGTTGTGATCAAGTTTGTAGGCTACTGGAGAACATGTTTGCCACTTTGGAAAGCTTCTCTAAGCTAGTGAATAGCTTGATGGTGATAAATATGCAAATGTATGGAGTGAACAAGGGTTTGGGCAAGGATGTCAATGTCATGAAGAACGGATTGGAGAGGGAGATTATGTCAGTATATCACAGGTGTCATGTAATGGAGGTGGAGATAAGACAATTAAAGAAAGTTGTGTATGGTGCAGGGCCAGAGGAAAGGAGCAAATCGAAGAGGCACAACAACAAGTATCTGAAGGAAAAGACCAACATGAAGTGGCAGCCAAGCCCACACGAGGTAAAATCTCCCTTGCAAGGAGCCCTGTTGAGGACCTAGAGTCCCCGTAGTCCCAGATTCCAAGAGGTTCAAAACTCATGCTAAAAAGACATTGTCGTTCAAACCATATAAGCTTCCATTTAGGGATGATGATGAGGAAGACTGTGTCTCCTTGCCTAATGCTACTCCGGCCAATCGACCTGACACTATTGCACATGTTCTTATCGACCCATTGGATGTACCTCTTCTCACATTAGGTGACCTCCTTGCCCAACAGTTGGAAGACTCACGAGGCCCACTGAACATGGAACTCTCAATCATCTCCTTTAATTCCATTGATGTTGAAGGAGGAGAACTAAGAAGTTCCTTGCGAAGCAACCCTCATTCATCTCCATCGCATCTGATTCGACCCGTGGTCACCTCAAGTTGATTCTAGTTATTGACCTTAAGTCACTTATGGTAAATTTATTCTTCTGCTACTTGTTGTGATGAATTATTGATATGTTGTGTTTAGTTAAATATTTTTTGTTGTGATTGACTATTTTTTATTTATATGTCACAGAATACCTTGTTAGCGTGTGGAGATGGACAAGAAACAAGAAGAGAAATCAATTGTTCATTCCCCCTTAATTCGTGACTATGCCAAGAGTGCCATTCCAAGAGCATATTGTAGATCAGCCTACTATATCCCCAATGTTATCCAAAAAACCGTAGGGAGGGGGGTGGGTATGAGGACTTCCCACTCGCAGAGGAGGAAGAGGCGACAGTTAACCATGTTTAGACGATCCCACCTCCAAATGGAGGAGGCATAGGCAACACTAGTAATGTTGGCCTTGCTTGTGGGATTCAAGTGAAGATCTTTCATCTCCAAAGCCTTAGGTGGTCATGGTTCCCATGAGTGGACCCTAAAGATGAAAGTGATACCCCTGGGTGGGTTGACAACTTTTATATAGATGCATTCGTGGCATTAGTGCGCAATGATGTGACTGACGAGGCGATGAAGGATTTAAATGGAGATGGAAGTCTCACTATTCATATTTTTGACCCCCACTGGATTGTAAGTTACCTTGATTATTGATTTATATCATCATTATTCAATGTTGTGAAGCTTACTCTCTATGTTGATTGTTTCTTGTGATGGTTGTTTATATTCACCATTATAAGTTGTGTTTATGTATATTATGGTTGTGATGTAGTTGTGTATGCATGATCATTTCTTACCGTCAGGTTGCGAATCTATATGTATAGGTTGAGAGGAATATTGTGATTCCACATGTGATTATTTCTTGCAGTTCAGGTAGTGACTCTTTTATGTACAGGTTGGGATGTTTATTGTGATACATTTATATGTTCACCGTTATATTTTGTGGTTGTGGTATATGGTTGTGTTGTAGTTGTGTATCTGTGATTATTTTTTACAGTTCAGGTTGTGTCTCTTTATGTATAGGTTGAGATGATTGTTGTGATGCTTAATTATGATAATCATTCTGGGTAATGTTTAGTTAATGTAAATGTTATCATCATTTGAACTTTCACTACTATGGAGTGATTAACATATGTCATTCATGCAGTTTTTTTTTGTATAATGGAAGACAAGAAGTATGAGGAGTGGAGGTTAACGCATTCCGATCTGGATGGTAATATTGAATGGCTATACCCCATGAAAGAGTGGCATCGGGAGGTCAGTGCGGGATTGAGAGGGCTTAATGAGTACAATGCATTATGTTACAAGATGTTTCCAGTGCTCAAGGACATACATTGGTGTTTGATATAATTCAGGTTTAGCAAAAGAAAGTTTTTATATATAATAACATGAATAGTAGACTCAATGTGACAGATGAAATCAACTTATTTTTTAAGGCGACATTCGAAATATATTATACAAGTCGATTTTGAGGATGGGATGGGATAAATGGAAGACAAAAGTAATGGAGGTTTCTGAGACGCAGGATAACAGTGATGATTGTGGTATTTTTATGTGCTACTACTTGTTGAAGAAGGCGCTCGACGATGAGCTTCAAAGGTTCAACGTCAAAAGGTTTAAAAAATGGTTAGTGTGGTACGTAGTCTCCAAAGTCGAGGATATGTACCAATTATGTGATAGACTTGATTTATTTTCACATGACTCTGTGGTGTTATATGACAATATTACATTTGATTTTAGTTGTGTCATCATGTAAGTAACTTGGGATGGAGTTATGAGGTTGCGTTAGTTTAGGATTCACGTTGTGATAGAATTTACATCAAGGTTGTAATACATTTGGATTTGATGACACATACTGTTGTAATTGAGTTGTGGTGACTTATGCATGTTGTGGTAGAGGGTTGCGTTTGAGTTTGTGATTGAATTGTGATATGCTAGCTGTCGTCATGTCCACGAACTTCCAGTAGCTTCTTATTTTGTTGTGATAGAGTTGTGGTAACTGATGCATGCTGTGATAGAGTGTTGCTTTGAGGTTGTGATTGAATTGTGATAAGCTAGCTACTGCCATATTCCTGAAAGTCCAATAGTTTCCTATTTTGTTGTGATAGCATTGTTGTGACTGATGCATGTTGTGATAGAGGGTTACATTGAGGTTGTGATTGAATTGCGGTAGGTTAGATGTTGTCATGTTCCCGCAAGTCCACTAGCTTCTTATTTTGTTGTGATAGAGTTGTGGTTACTGATGCATGTTGCGATAAAGGGTTGTGATTGTGATTGCACCATACAATTTTGATTGCGTTGATAGTTGCGATTGTGCTATAATTCAAATTGCGATAAAGCAGACAAGGCATTTGCTGTATGAATCATACTACAAACTACAAAGTGATGTAAACATTATAATTTCAAACCATAAAAATAAAGTTCTACTGAATGTCATCTTAGTTATTAAGTTCAGTACAAACCATAAACTTCATAAAGAAATAAAGTTTGTCGGCACTCTCAATCCAATTTGATTAGTTGCGTACACGATGTCCGATTGTGCCCAAGGCCATTGCACCGACTGCATCTAAATTAACGTTTCCATTTTAATGGTTTTGAGAGATAGGGCTTCGTCTTTGGCCTACCCCTTGGCCTCTTGGGTTTTTGTGGAAGGATGAGATGCTCTCCTACAGGTGGCTTTGCACGTACCGGCTTATCATCATGGGTGATCGGGAAAACTATTTGGCTATATGTGTTCTTATAGCACCAAGTAGTCCAATAATCCCCTCTACAAGCATAGGTTGGTGATCCTCTATTTGCAGAAATGGCAGCGCATGCGTGGATACATGGTGTACCTTCGATTTTTACATCCTGCAAGTACAAGTGAGGTCAATGAGTGTCACACCCCAAATTTTATTAAACCCAAAATATGCGGAAGCGATAATCCAATAAAGGTTGTTGGGTATAAAATATGGGACGGACCGAATACTCGAATCATCACATACCCATTTCCATACATGGGTTTTGAAGGATCGTTGACTTAAATAACATTCATTGTACCCGAATTATAAATAACAAAGTTGTAACACTAATAGTTTAAATTATTACGGAAATAAATAATCTTCAATCAATACAATAATAAAAAGCCAGGCACATAGGCCACAAGTAACAAAGTTCAACAACTAAAACACTGAAATAAAAATCTTCATTTCCAAATCTGCAGTCATCCTCAACTTTCTCCTTCTCAGCATCATTCTTTCTTAATTCCTGCATCGAGGGATGCATGAGTATTTCGTATGAAATACCCAGTAGGATACCAAAAACCCCACTGATAAAGGATGAACAAATTCGAAAGGAAAAGAAGATCGAATACAAAAAGTATTATGGATATAAGGAATCAATAATCAAGTTTTGGAAAAGTCAGCAAACCAAGCTATCACCAAACACCGAAAAACTCATATGTACCGGTAGAATCAACAACTGAGATAGACTCCAACATACTGTGTGTAAAGAGTCAACAACTTCTGCTCGCTGGTCAGTCCACTTCCCCTATGGACATCTATGCCAAAACATCCTAGAGGTTCTTCAGAGGAACCCGGCCATGCGTCTAGGGATGCTGGCCCCATCGGTGCTTACGGGCACAATGGGCGGAGACTGCAGACCTTCCGTAATGTCACACAGTCTAAGCGCACGCGTTGCCGTCGTCGGCTGAACTACATAGGTTCATAAAATCTGAGATCACAGAGGATCTTGCAATTAGGGGTGTTCCTGGACAGACACGGACGCGGACAGAGGTTGTCCGCGTCCGTGTCTGTATAAAATTGTCCGGGAGTTTTTTGTCCGTGTCCGTGTCCGAAAGTCCGGCGGACACGGACACGGACACGGACAATTCCTTTTTTATTCACCCCCCCTCCCCCCCCCAACCCCTCCTCTGCTTCCGCCCTCCTCCCCGCCAGCCGCGACCCCGCCGCCCTCCTCTCCACCCCCGTCCCTCCTACCCGCGACCTTGCCGCCCTTCCTCTCCACCCCACCCCTCCTCCCCGCGACCCCGCCGCCCTCCTCTCCGCGACCCCGCCACCCTTCCTCCCTGTGATCCCGCCGCCCTCCTCTCCGCCGCGGTGCCGTCCCTCCTCCGCGGCTGGAATCCAGATAAAAATCATTTTTTTTGAGCCGTCGCCGCCCCTCCTCCTCCGGTCATCGACGCGGTCGCCGCCCCTCCTCCTCCGCGACCGCGTCGATGACCCCGTCCTCCCCTCCACCCCGCCGCGGCGACTCCCCTCTGCGACTGCACTCTCCTCCCCCCCACCCCGCCGCCCTCTTCCTCCACTCCGCCGGCCGCCGCCCCTCCTCTTCGGACCTCGGACAGACGGCTGTCCGAGGTCCCTTGGCCGTGTCCGTGGCCGGAATTCATGGACAATTTCTACCAGCGCGGACACGGCCACGGACACCTCGGACGCGGACGGCCCCGCGGACGCGGCCGGCCGCGAACACCCCTACTTGCAAGTCTCTGGAGCATACTAAGATTTCCACTCGAAGAGTTCTATCATGACTCTTGTGGAAGAAACGGTTTCCATAGGTTCAAAGATCATTGTACGACAACAAAGGTTGTATGGAAAATAATCGAAGATTTCACCTTGAGAATAAACTCTTATAGGAATGCCAACGAGATGACAATATCTCGAAGTAACCAAGCAATAAGGACTCAAGTGTCCGAACTTGTCATCAACACGTGACTCACAAAAGAAGTGGTTGTAGCGCTCGTCTTCCCAAGCTCCACTCAAGTCGTTGGGGGGGTTAAAATGGTAACTTTACTCATCTAAGATCTTCGATATGCAAGGCCCTAGGTATGAATTCCAAATTCTGAATGTAAACTCGAGATTTTATGAAGAAAATAATTAACTAGGGTTTAGAGTAAAACCCTAATCAAGGATTTCTATACCAACCACTACGGTGAGCCATAAACTAAAAGGGGAAAGACACTAAGGTTAGGACTCGAACCCCTGGTCTTTCTCTTATAGGAAAATTGTACTATTATAATAGTCATAGTTCTGGTCATTTCGAATTTATTTCTATTTAAATTAAATTTATAATTCAATTAATCCCGTGATAATAATACTAGTGAATTACCCTTAATTCATTGCACTGCCCTGTGTATAGTAGTACAATTTCAGCACTAGCTACGACTTTTAATGATTGAATCTGAATCTGTAATTTTTACTGTAGGTTTCCTGATGAGTCTATTTTACATCCCAATAGAGAACGTATTTTTCTGAATTTTATAGAATTAGTTATGCATTTTATACTACTGACTGTCTGTGCAGGAATTTCCAGACCGAGGCTTAATTAAGTCTTCGGTTTGCCCTTTATTATGTTAATTAATCACATCTATTAATCACTTATGATATTACTAATCATCTCTCTGTTCCACCTAGGCATGATATTTGTAATAATTAACAGCAAGTAAATTTTCAATATAATACTATGTCTTTATCACTTCTACAAACTGTTTTTATGCCTAATCATGGTTATCATCTATTCATTAATTAAGACCCTTAATTTGGGACGAAAAGGAACATAAATAACACCAAAAAGCAGAGGCCTTCATCTCTGGTCAGAAGGGTATCGACTTGTATTTTACAATATTTTAGACATTTAATCCTTCGCCTTCTTAATTCTCATGAATTATTACCCGATCTAATGATTAATATAATTTAAACAACAAGAAATGACCGGAAAGTAAGACTATAATCTTTGGACAGCACGAAGTCAGATCTATACGGAAATGAACGAGTCAATTACATGCTGACTAAGGAGAGATGAATTCATATCTAAGACTTTGCATATCGAAATATGCATTCAAGTATTCAAATGGATCATGCATATACCGGACATAAATAAAGATATGACCTTTTTCAATTCACAAGCATCATCCTCATATGCGAATGAACAATAGACATAAACATGCATGAAATATCATCAAGACATGCTATTCAAGCCAAGAAAATTGGGTAAAAACGCATCCTACCTGATTTGAAGAGAATCGATACGTTATGCGCGTAAATCGGTTCTCCGGGTAGACTACGCTTCCCTTCTCCACGAAACCACTCCACAAACCACAGGAGAGCTCCTTGAACGTGGTGTGCAAGGCTGTCCACTGCTGCTCCTCTGTTGGCACGTCTCCCAAAAATTGCAAAGGAGAATGTCGACCCCTCTAATAGCATGTATATATAGGACATACATAAGTCCTAGTTGATTCTCCACCGTCCATCTCACCACGATCCAAAGGCTACCAAAAGGTCCAGCCATTCCACAACAGCCAGGACGTCTTTCCCCTTAATTTGCTTCAGTTACAAATCCATTAATTAAGGAGAATTAACTCAATCCCTTTAATTACCTAATTAAGACCTTATGCAGTTTCAATTAGCAAGATCTAACCATCTTGATAAAGGGCGCCAAGCTTGATTGGAATATGCCCTTAGCATCTTCCATAACTCACCTTGAATGTCAAACATAACCTCCCTAATTAATCCCAAATTAAATCCCAATTTTATTAATATAAAATTTACGGTCACTACAATGAGATTCATCCTTGAATGTCCATCCTCCAGAACCACCTCCACCACATTCTCATTACACTTCACGACCAGTAGCCCCCGAGATTGGTTGGTCAATTCATTGAGCTGATCGTTGATCTCTGGAATCAAGTAGGAATCCGAATACTTACTCGCCCTTCTCGCTTCATGCATCTTGATCATTATCTTCATGCAAATGCTATAAAGCAAAGCAAGAATTGGCATGTCGCGCTCCGGCTTGACCCATTTATTGAGGTCTTGGCAGTGATTCAAAAGGTGGTTATATCTCTCATATTGAAAGAAGGCATTGCACCAATTCTAAGGTAGATTTGTCATGACCCAACCATATGCTACTTCTGAATGCCTGTAGAGGTGAGTTAATGCAACATGATAATCATGCATATCACTCGCTTTTGCAACATCATTAATCATGTACACAACTTATTTTTTCGTTACTTTGTTAACCCTGTGCTCTTTCAAACCTGTCTTCACTAAGTTGCACTCCAAGTGTCGCACGCAATAACCATAAAAACTGTCCCCAAACACCATTACAACCACTTCTAGCAACCCTTTTTTCCTATTGGACACCAATGTAAAGATTTTTGCAAAGCCAACAACATGTCGCACATGTTGTAAGAACCACAATCAATTATCCTTAGTTTTATTATCAACACTTCATAGTTACGGGGAATATGTGGTTACCTCCATCAACTGCGATGGCTGCTAGAAGAGCCCCCCTTGCCCTTCCATAAAGATGAGCCACATCAAGAAAAAGCAATGTTCGACAGTGTTAGAACCCTTGAATGCATGTGTTCAATGCGATTAAGCAACATCAATACTTCATGTTTGCTGGATTAATCTCAAAGTTCACTACACTCCATGGGCTTGTCTCCACTACTTTACTGCAATACCAAGGAACGTCGTTGTAAGAATCATAGTAATCACCAAATAGAGAATCAAGGGCTACCTCTTTCAAACGCCATGCCTTATGATATTAGATGCTCAGCCCATAGTCGTTTCGCAAATCTTTCACCAATTTAGATGCAGAATATGCAGGTGCGTCCTTTATCTTACTGGAAATAAGCTCTGATACCAAGTTTTGTGAAACACGATGGTGATACTTTTTCTTCTCCCTCCAGCACATGTATGAACCTTTTCATACTCATAAACAAACTTGAACCTTGCTCCAAGCTCACATTCATTTTCCACTGGCAACCTTCAACCCTAATGACGTTATAAACCGACACTTTGTATTCTTCAAATACTTGAAAGAGAAGTTTTTAGCAATAGAGAGTTGTTTCAATGCCTTCCTCACTTCAACTTGGTCTTTAAAATACTGCTCAACCCCCACCAAGTTGTTATCACAGACTCTTGAACGTAGAGGTGTTGGCTAACTACTACCACTGGTGGGAAGAAGATTAACTTTGCACTCGTACACACTGTCCTAGGAACTCATGAATGTCCAGTGATCTCTATCATGGGTCACCAACACCTTGCAAAGTCTTCCACGAAACAACTCTCTAAAGTCAATCATTCCCTCATCAGATACCAAGAAAGTCAGCTCATACACATCAGGGTACAAGTATGCAATGCTCAGATTGTTGAGAGGAACGTTGAAGGTGACAACAACCTTTTCCACAAATTAACTCAAAGTTTCATCCTCTTCCAGTGACAATGCCGTGTTTTTACCTCCAACTATCTTCACGGTTCCACAAGGGCTGGATTCAATACTCCCATAGTACCAGACCGAAATTTAAAGTTTGCCTGCTTCATCCTGGAGTTGCAAAACCAATCATAAGAATACAATATAGGTCACAACTTGCATAGCAACGGTATCACAACAAAACATCACAATTTATGTCAATAGTCATCACAACATTAATTACATTGATTACTACAATCACAACCAAATCCTAAGTCAACACAACTGAAGTGGCTAATCCTAGTAAGCTTCACACAATACATCACAACATTCATCGCAACTGAAGATAATAGACATCATAACCGAAGCTACATGCCATCATAACATGTCTAGAAGTCAACACAACAAGCGATAATACAACACTCCATCATAATACATCTACAAGTCATCATAACCTATCCACACATGACCACAACCTATTTTACAAATTATAAATACAACATCACAACAAATCTATATCACAACCTATTTTATAGTTCATAACTTAAGCTAATATTAATTACATTAATTACTACAATCACAACTAAATCATAAGCCAACACAACTGAAGTGGCTAATCCTAATACGCTTCACACAATGCATCACAATATTCATCGCAGCTGAAGCTAATAGACATCATGTCACGCCCCAAATTTCCAAGACCCAATTTACGCGGAAGCGTCAATCCAATGACGGTTATAGGGTAGGAAACCTGGGACGGACCGAATACTCGAGTCTACGCTTATCCCATTTAAATATTATGGGACTTGCAGGATCGTCATGACTTAAACAACATTTACTTACAAAAAGTAGAATAACAGAAAGGAAATCTAAATATCTATTACAATATCTGAAAATGTCTTAACAACCACAAACAGAGTTTAATATAAAGCAAATGGCACGCAGGCCGCAAGTTCAAATGTCAAAATATAGCAAAATATAAGAGATGAGTCTTCTAAGCTCCAACATCAAACCATGCCGCTGGAAAACATCACTTCTGCTCCACCTTAAATCCTGCATCAGAGGATGCGTGAGTATTCCATAGGAAATACCCAGTAGGATACAGAAAACCCACACCGGAAAAATAAGAGAAGACTCCAAAGATGAATGGTTTAACAGACTCAGGTTCAACAAGGACTAAGATCACTTACCTGGAACCAACTGCCATTCAAGACGCATTAAGGTCAAAGATACTTCAAAGACTTTCATAAAGTAGTGAAGGTAAGATAATAAGCATTGGACAACCAAAGTGTAAAAGTACAATTTCTGCTCTCAAATCTTCATCAATACCAGAACATCCTAGAGGTTCTTCAGAGGAACCTTGCCATGCGTCTAGGGATGCTGGCCCCATCGGTGCTTACGGGCACAATGGGCGGAGATTGCAGACCTTCTGTAATGTCATACAATCTAAGCGCACGCGGTTTCCGTCGTCGGCTGAACTACAGAGGTTCAATAAATCGGAGATCTCGCAAGATCTAGCAATGGCTTGTGAGCATACTATGATTCCGACTAAGAGCTTTAAATGCTACTTAGCGGAGAAACAATTCAACTAGCCCTATTGTCAAAAGGCTTAGAACAAGACTTTCTAAAGTTCCGACTCTTCATAGGAGTGAAAAGCATAAACCAAATCAAATTATGAATTAGTCTGGGAACTCAAGTGAGACCCGACTAAAAAGAGACACACCACATGATTTTCCAAAAGTTCAAGTTCGCTATCAACAAAGTTGTACCTAGCCCTAGAATTGATAATTCCCGACTTAGAATGACGCGTTTCAGGTAGACCACGTCAGAGACTTAGAATTCAAGCTTCGATTACTCTTGAGTCATAAATGGACCAAGAGAAGAACAAAAGGGACTATTATTATAAGACACCTTATTTGGCTCTAAGACCTTAAGGTTACTGTTCTTAGAGTCTTATAAAATCATATTAGACTTGATTAGATTCTTCATTATCAATTATTCTCAAGCTTCTTAGGTTTATTATGATTTTAAGTCATTTAAAGTCAGAAACTGTGTTCTGTCCAAAACAGAACAGCTCTCTTTATCAGGTTACTACGTTCTGAACAATTTGATTTAATCTATGAAATTTTTATCTTAGATAGCCTCTGATGTCTAGTTTCCAGATTGATAAAGAACTTAATTTTCTGATTACTGTATAATTAGTTATCATTTTTCTACTGAAGTCTGCCTGCGCAGGATTGCTCCTGGCCGAGACCAAGTTTCTATGTCATACATAATTTACTAATGTATAAAGTGTAGTAACTCCTTATTAGTCTTTTTTATACATTAATCTAGTCTTTCTTAAGATTTTTACAGTGCCTTTATAGTTCCAAAATCTCAGTTTATGATTCCACTTTTCGAAATCTTTACTACCCGATTACTACAACACTTTCTTATCTCATTATTTAAGTGATACTATCATATAATCCCGGACAACATTAGATCTCAAAACACGCTGACAATAAAACGAACTGAAATCTCAGAGACAAGATCTTACAAGGGATAATCTTATAGTTATCATTCATTATACAATTACCCATTTAGTTGATATTATACAAGTAGTAATAGCTATGATAATACATATAGAACACGAAATACGGAAATACACCAAAGTGCCTAAAGATCAAATCTTTACTCAAGAGAGTGAGCATGGATATACAGATAGCATTATCACATGCGATCAAGATTTAACATAAAAATCCAAATCCAATTTTCATTGGTCAACATACGTAGAAATGATTGAGTTGAAATACAATAGAGTCATGAAACAAGAGGGAATATCAATTCTAGGATCGGCAATACAAATTCCAGAAATGAGTACTTAACATCAAGGCATCAACATTCAACAATTCATTTTATAAAAAAGAAGTGTAATGGGAAAAGGCATCCTACTTGGTTGTAAATACCGAAACTTCCCGAGCACTCTTGAATTCGACAATGCCGCACCAACACCACGCCGGTCGACCTTGCTTGGACCACCACGAACCACCACGGACCACCGCCGGAGTAAGGTTACCGCCGGCCGGATAATGAGAGAGAGAGAGAGAGAGAGAGAGAGAGAGAGAGAGAGAGAAATGCTCAAGGCTTTGAGCACTAAGCAAAACCACCCCCCTACTAGCCTATTTATAGACTTTTTGAACCATTCTCCACCATTGATCACTCCTTAATCCAATGGCTTAGATTTAGTAGAAAATTCCAGATTTTACCACTTTCAAGATGACTCTTGGGTTCTCAAAGAAAGAATTAAATGGGTCAATTGCATGGCATTTGTGACAACCTCCAACTACCTCCACTAAGGCTAACCCGACCCAAGCACAAATGGGTTTGGGTTTGGGTTTGGGTTTCTCTTTTAGAATTTCCATTAATCACTACTAACCCACTTAAGAAATATCTAATTCATAATTTTTGCTTAATCTCAAATTAATTCTATTCCCAAAAATAACACAAACTTCATACAAAAACCTATCCAATAATCTTAGGTCAAATGAAGCCAAACCAACATGTCACGCCAATCATGAATCATATAATCCAATAAAATCTCCGATTAAGATCAATTCAAAAATCACAAATTTTACGGCGTTCGATCGATTCCGGTGGAAATTGAATTTTTAAAAGATTTTCGAAAATTTAAATAAATGCATACCGTTGAGCCAAGAAAATACTATAAAATTTACGGTCGTCACACATCACAACCAAAGCTACATGCCATTGCAACATATCTAGAAGTCAACACAATAAGCGATAATATAACACTTCATCACAACACATCTACAAGTCATCACAACCTATCTACACATTACCACAACCTATTTTACAAATCATAAATACATCATCACAACATATCTATACATTATCACAATCTATTTTATAGTTCATAACTTAAGCTACTCGACCAATCATCGCTACTGAGACACTCAAGCAATGATCAAATAGATCAAATGAGAAGAAAAATAGTTAAAACAGTAGTTTTCCTACATATTTTTAATTTTGTCGTTGTATGAGTTGTACCGGTATGTCCACTAGCTTAGTTTGCACCACTGTATGGGTTGCACCAGTATATCCACTAGCTTCGTCTTCTCTCTGCATGCCCGGAATGTAGCTGCTGGAGGTGGTTGCCGCCACTAGCATTGCGTTCATCATCTCATATATGATGAGACAAGTGGAAATTAGGTCCTGCGTAGGGCTGCACCAAAAACCCTGACCCGACCCAACCCAGATGGAACCGACCCGACATTGACCCGGGTCAGGTCGGGTCGAGTTCTATCTCGGGTAGGGTCGGTTCCAAGGTCTTAAAACTTGGGTCTCGGGTCGGGTCGGGTTTTGCTTTAAAATACCCAAGAACCGAGATACCCGAGATATATAATTTAAATCTCTTATTTTTTAATATATATAAAATTTTTATTATTATAATAATTATATAATTTATTTTATTAAAAAAATTATAATTATATTAACTATTTTATTAAAATCTCAGGTTTTATCTCGGGTTCTCGGGTCAAGTCGGGTATTGCGGGTTTTATCTCGGGTAGGGTCGGGTTTAGGATTTTCGGGTCCTATCTCTGGTCGGGTCGGGTTTAGCATTATCTGGTCCTATCTTCGGGTTTAGCAAAACCCGACCCTACCCGACCCGAGATGCAGCCCTAGTCTTGTGACAAGGGTTTGGGCGGCTGCTGGACCACCGAATGATGGTTTTCAAGGTCGGGCCTAGAGCTGCAATGAGTGATGCCAAAAGCAGAAGTTAAATGGGAAAGAAGGGGGGGTGGGGAAGAAGGGCGTTGGGCCAGTCCTAGGGTTTCGCACGCCTTGACTGCCCCAACCGTGCTCCGCCTCTCTACTGCTACAACTTAAATATTGTTTACCCAAGTTCATGTAGCGAAGTAATAAAGTTTACTTGGTGAGTCTGAGGTCAAACCACGAGGAAATCGTATATGAAAAAATTAGAATATAAACTCACTAATTATAACTAAACTTTTACTATAGCAATTCGACTCCAGCCAGCAAAAACTCCTCCCGAATTGCTCCCTCTTATAGAAATCTCAAGAGCCCAACTTTTCAATCTGTGGATAACCCAAAAGCTCCTTTCTAGATTCAGATCGGTCATAGTCTCGCACAAAATTCGTCACAAATATGCTCCTTTCTAATCCAAGTTGATCTTCTAAATCAGAATCTGAACTGCCAATTCTTTTTCGGATTCGGATTAACTCAAATCAAGCACGGAATCTTACCCAAATCCGCCAGCTTGCGCTTGTCGGATCGAGCTGGAGCTGCTGTGATGCCCACAGTGAGCTCGCCGTCGGCCGACTTTCTTCTAAGACCGAGCCCAATGTGAGCCGCTCCTTTGTTTTGCCCAGACCGAGAGCACAGCCGCTCGACTGCTCTTATTCTCTCTCTTTTTTTATTTCATTCAGGATAAAACTCGTCTTCTCATCCTCGGCTGTCATATCTAATTTGGATGGGCTTTACTTTAAAATAGAACCCGTGTTATCTTTTAATAACAATGAATGGCTACGATTATTTCTGCTTTTGATCTTCGCTTTAATATATTGAATGAGGCCTTTTGAAACCCACTATAGCCTTCTTAACCGTCAGATCTTCCGTATTTTTATCTCTTCCCATAAAAGTCATTTATCGTGCAATAATTAAACGATCCGCAACTCGAGCTTTTCAAAATCTAAAATTAAATTATCTTAGACGCGCAATAAAATCTACTTTAATTAAAATGATTAACGCATCTAAATTATTTTATTAGAGCAAATCAAATATTAAATTTTTAAATACTAACTAACACTAATCACCAATATTTATCTTTATTTTAAGTAAGAAATGACACTAGTAAATATGTATAAAGGTATATAAAATAGTGCATATTCTCAGTATATCATCTACCCTGTGGCAAATACAGGGGTTGTTAGGGCCTCTGTATGGCCGCTTTAGTCATTTCTCACTTTTCCAAGTGAAAGTTTAACCACTTTATTTCCAGAGACCAAATGGGGCAAACTCTCATTTGGTTAGACCAAAGCGTAATTTATCCTTTATAGAATTATTCCATTATTAATGAAGTGCAAATAGTAATCTATGCTAGAAGATTGTAAAAGGATAAGATGGTATCCAGTTAAAGGCTTGTTTTGAGCATTCAAACTTCCTAATAACGCTAGAGAAATGCAAAACAAGGCTGACATGCATTGGAATGCAAAGACTTTTAACCGAGACATTTAAAGCTATTGAATTGCATGCATTGCAATTTGAGAAAATAAGCATGTCACATGTTATGAATGAAAAGTAAAATCAACTTTTTATTTGTTACAAAAACCAACCACGCAGAATCAACTTTGAAACTGCTTTGAATTGCTTTAGTTACTATTTGAGCTCATGTGAGTTATTTGACCAAATGATCCGATAGTACATTGTGCTTTCAAATAAGTTGGGATGTTTTTTTCCGTATATACATAATTTTTTGCTTTCCAAATAAATTGAAGACATTGTTTTAATATCAGTGGAATCACCAATGTTTTGGTTATAAAAACCACGTGGAAGGGGAAAAATATGATAAATTTTAATAATTCAGCACTGTATACAATTTTATAATTATATTGAACTAACAAACTCAAATGTCATTTAGTTTAACATTATGCTTATGACTACCAGTGAACATGTTGATACGATCACCCCTTGTATATTACAGCTACCTATGTAAGACCACGTGAACAAGTTATTTGAGAGTTGAAAATGGTTGACGGAGGCTCTACATTTTGTATAATTGTTCCTTTTCAAATCAAATATATTTGAAGCACTTGTAGCGATTGATGACTTTGAATTATACTCCCTCACTCCCTCCATACATTTTGAAAAAGGCAAAGAGTACTCTCCAATCGAGTGGAGAGACCCTTTCTCCAATCGATTGTGCGATGACTCTTTGATTGTGATTGAACGCAAGTAACTGACTTACCACTTAAAACCAACTTAACCTTAGTTAACCCTCGGTTACTCCACACTTTCTTCCTCCCTGCCCGACCTCACCGTCGCACTCCCCACCATCCTTCCTTGCCCTTTCTTGTCGCACTCTGGATCTGTCTCCACCTTCCTCTTTCCTTTGTCTGGTTCTCCCTCTTCCCTCATCCTTTGGCTTCATCCGTCGGATGATCACCCTCTCCCTCCGCCACGTTCTTAAGCTTCTTCAACGCATCTGTTCCACAACTACAAGAACACGAGGCCATGACATTTACGATTGGTTGTAATAAAATTATCGTTGGTCAATAGTAATAACGACTAGGATACCATTTTGCCACCAAAGCTATCAGCATAGTGGTTTTCGTTGGGCAGCAAGGCATTCACCTGTGCTGGAAAAAGTGGCTGAGCATCGACACAGTGGGAGATGTGTGGCCATCCGATGAGGGTAGGTAAGCAGGTGGGTAAAGAGGGTTAAAGTCAAGTTACTAAAAACCGTTGGATAATGATCCCATGGTCGCTGATTAACTCGATTGGAGACATGCGCTCTCCATTCAGTTGCAGAGAACCAGAGATTCTTTTAAAATGTCACATGTTTTTAAGTAGCATTTTAAAATACAGTACAGTCCGAAAAAAACACCATTTTAACCAGGTGTATAATCTCATGGGCCATGATAGGACGTCATTTGCCGCATGTTAAGCAAAGCTTTAGACACAGTTATTTTCCAAATACGAGTTGAAAACTTTTAAACAACACAGCTTTATATTGATGACATCAAAATTGCCTACTTAGTGAAACAACGGTCAAAAATGAAAGAGAGCACAGAACATCAACCTATCACAGGACATGTTATACAACAGCCTGCCAGGCAGATAGATCAAGACATAGAGAATCGTGCACATATGATTATCCAGCATTGACACTTTCGAGTTTGAGTGTGCCTCTTGAAGGTGTGTGGATGTGTGTCCACACCACCATGTTTTTTCAAGCATATAATAACTTTTCCCCGCTGCAAAATTTTTTAAGACGTCCAATAAGGTCTTCCTTCAAAGATTCTGGTAGTTGGGAAATAAATGTTTTCCTGGCATCGGCTATTAGAAGTTTCCTGCATTGCACAAACATTAGAAGTTTGGAAGAAGCGAAGGACCAAAAGAGAATCGATCACATGTTAAAGCAATACATCCAAAAGCTTTCTGCATTTTGTGGTAATAAATATAGAATTACTACAAAATAAATATCTTCACAAGCAACTTCAACGCTAACATTGAGGTTGTACTGTGCTTTAAAACCCTACATTATACTAGGTTAGGCAAAATTAACAAAAGGCAATCACCAAAAGGAAAGTTCATAATAGGCAAGCACCGTCTCATGGTTTGAATAGAGAAAAATAATTAATTGCAAAATTGAGCATCATAGTATCCTTACCCTCATGGTGAGGCGTGACAATGCTTTTCCAAGTTTTCCATGGGGCAGTTGTTAAAATTGACACATCTTAAAAACAATAATTTAAAACTTTCTAAAATTTAATGCTCCCACATTGTTATACAACACTAAGCAATTTTTTGAGCAAACATAACCATTTATAATGTTCCAACTTCCAAGATAGCAATATATATCTTGTAGCAGAAAAAAAGAAGATAGGAATATCTGTGTATATAACCAAACACTTATCTTACATGGTTGGAATCAAATAAACAAGCATCAAAAGGAGAACTTGGTAGACTTACTTCAAATCCATGCTGTCCTCCACAAGTTGTGCATGTAATCTTTTCCTTGTCCGCATAAAATTTCGGACATTACTAACCCAATCACAGCAACAAAGAGCTGAAGACGCTTCATATGCAAGCCTGAACATTAACAAAGATTAGCAATCATTGTACAAACCACAACGATAACATTGACCAGTTGTAATACAAAAAAAATCAATACCCATGGACAAAAGCTTTATATAGCTTTAGAGAAGACAATGTTGTCTTCGCCAGAGGACAAACAATCAAGTATACATTATAACCAAGCTTAATTGCTACAACTTAAAATATTCTTAATAATCTATTTATAGGATATTATTGTCTGCAGAGATTACATAAAAAGATTTGTTAATCCTTCTCCTAGTCATTTCAAACAGTATACTTACTCTTGCTTAAACTTCTCAAATTCAGAACCGGAAAAAACTTGGCATGGGCCAGCCAAGGCAGAGGGGTCTTCAGTTCCTTGATGTCCAATAATTTTCTCTTCTTCATTTTTGAATTATACGCATCTGTATAAGTGTTTCCCTCAGCAGCTATGACAAACGAGTCAGATTCCCTGCCATCTGCTAACTTAGTTACCAACTGATTATTAGCAACAGACAATTTTTGGTTCTTTGAAGCCATTTCAGTATACTGAGATATGGTTCCATCTCCATTTGCTAGTGAGCATGTTTGCCTTGAGTCACAAGACACACCTCGAGGAGTTATGCATTTTTCAATACCTTTTTGACCTTTGGATGCACACATTGCTGTATCATGTTCAGAAATTTTTGGTTTCTCCTTAAAACTTGATGTAGGATGATTATTGTGGATCCCTATAGTTGCAGTGCTACCATCAACAGTTTTCACGTTTCCATTTCCGTTTACATTGGCTAGCCTCTTGCTGTCTACTACTACTTTTTGCTGAGAATTCACGTGACCATTTTTTGTTACTGGGACAATATCCTTCTGACGAAGTCGGGGCACACACAGCCCATCAACGGGCTGTTTGGAAGGGGCACAGGCCTTTTTAATGCCTGATTTGTCATATCCATTGAAACCATCAGGCTTGATTCCATTGCTGGTAAAAGCCAACTCTGTCTTCGGTTCAAGGCCTGGTTTTTTATTGGCACGTGAGAAAAATAAGATATAAGCCTTCTCTGACAGAACCTCTTCTATTGTTGACAATGTAACATGAGAATCATTGCAGCAGTACCAGCAACCAACTGCATCCTGAAAACCACATGGAGAAAGCAAAGAAAAGCGTTTTGGTTAACATAGAAACAGTAGCTTTTAGGCAGGAACACTATCATTGCGGTAAACAGAAATTAACAATTATTAAACAGCAACCTTGATGTACGCATAATAATGTCCAGACTCCGGCGAGTAACCCGAATGCACAATACTTCCAAAAAGCTTATATACTGGTTGCGGATCCTGCACTATAAACAATAGTGTAAGTGGAGCAACATGAACATGAGAGCATAACTTATTTTCACTCTCATAAACCATCAATGCTACATGGAAATACATGGATCACTACAAAAAGGGTGAAACTTCTTGAAATAATGTGCATGAATGCACTCTATGCCATTGGACAACACAACAATAGTGATAGCCACCAGTGCCACATTTACATAAAGGTTAATCCATGTTAGAGCTTGTCAACCAATGACAAGTTATTTGTGATTCACATATGCGAAGTTAACCTAAACAAAGAAATGGAGAAGATATGCTAAAAAGGTGCGTGGTTCCCCACTTCAGAAAACTGCAGCATACAGGCATTGGTCGTACAGCAAAGACGGCAGTCTCTTATAGCACAGATAACCCTTGATAGTCACTGACACTATTATTGAGGCCATTTTAATTTTGCGAGATTTAGCACAGTTCAATGGAACTGTAACAGTTTCAGCAGTTACAAGCAGCAGAACAATTGCTTTTGTTGCAATCTCGATTTCTTTTTATCTTTATAGTAGTTAATTCTAAAAAAATTTAGGTTACATACTATTCTTAGTCTTAGGCAAGTTTTAGAGTCTCCTACATAATAATGCCATGGTATCGATTGTGTTTTTTTAAGTCCTTAATATTCTGACTTGTATAAATAGAGGGAAATATAGACTTTCGTTTATATTAGTTCCATATTAAGACCAAATATGACTATTAATGTGGGACAGAGGGAGTAACTTATATTTCTGGGTCTACCCTCACTAAAGTGAAGGGCATCTATGTCCTTTTCTTGTAATTAGCGGCCGTAAATTCTATTAGTGGCTGTCTCATCTCCTATCATCGCGGAGCCCAGGATTTTTTATTTGCCTTTCTGCAAAAACCATCATCAGACTGTCTGTCTGTCTGCAAGGCTAATCACCATGATTTCCAAGGGGAGCTGCCTGCATTGTCTGCACAATCTGTCCAGGGCAGACATGGATGCAGACAGCTATCTCCCGTCTGCCTTAATAGATGGTCAAAGATGCAGACATAAAGTTGTCCACGACTGCCACTGTCCATGTCCGTCCCTTAATCACACTTACCCGTCATTCTTTCATATTTCAAGACCCAAGCCACTCTCACTCAATCGGGCTAGAGCAAGTACTGTCTGGAGGGGATGACGGCAACTACGCATCTCTATAGGTTAACTACAGCACAAGGCATTGTCTGCTAGCTAACAAAACAATGTGGATGAGATGCATGAATTTTAGTTATTATAGATTCAAGATCCCTCTATCAGCTCAAGCTCAAATCCTATAGATTTCAGGTTTTTAGAAGTTCGATGGTCTAAAAGATTTTCTTGTCCAAAAATCTTTCCATCTGTAACATTGGTCTATGACTAAAAAAACATTGGTCAATAAAATCATAGGTGCATGCCTTATCATACACAACAAATCAACACATTTTGGAACGTGAGAAATGAGATGTATGGAGTACCCAAGAATATGGACAAATACACAATTTACGTTAAAGATGTGAGTAGCACATCAGCAAATGAAGCAAGCAAAAGTTGAATTAAATCATATGCACACATGCAAGGAACTACGACACAGATCGAGGGAATCAGGCTAATGAACCCATCAAGAGGTTAGTAGTGAGAAAAAAGAAAAGAAGGATAACAAAGACAAGTTGGTCACAAGAGAGACACAAAATTTTTTGTGATGCAAAGCCCCGAAGGGCAAGAAAACTATCCATTAGACATACCAAAACATACAATAGAATTTGCTACAAGTATAAGCACAAAGGCTGCGAGAAGCCAATACAACAAATACATAGTGAGACCCATAATCGAACACCCAAGAGGCATGTCACATGAGACCACTTCCGAAGCAAACTCCAAGGCCGGTAGAAATCTCCAAATTGTCGGCCGTATGTCGATAGATGACCAGGCTCCAATACCACCCGAAGGAGACACGAGCACTGCAACGAAACGCAAGGGGGAGGGCCAATCTCCACCATAGAAAAGCCACTGCCACATTTGACAGAGAAAACAGCCTGCTGCAGACCAAAGAAGCGCACGCCCTCTGAAACAGAAAACTCCGACCTCGGCTCCTCCGGACCTCTACCCAACAGCTATAAACCAGAAGGGGCACGCCCGAGAGGGAGATCAACCACCCCATCGCCGTCCTTGACGACCAATCAGACTCCCAAAAGGAAGGACATTCAACACTCCCTATATGACCCAAGCAAAACAAAACACACGACAAGAAAGCATAAACATAACTATCCGACGAGAAGAGGGCAGAAAGGGGGTGGAAATGGCTGTTCGTGGAGAGGCCAGCAGAGAGGTGGAAAGGGGTGTGGAGAGGGGAGGATAAAGGAAGGCGAAGTGTAGGAAGGAAGGGGGGAAACCTGGCCTCTTTCATTGAAGGGAGGGCGTTGAGCGGAGGGTGTGGGTGAAGGAGGAAAGGGAGTGGACAGCCGTCGCCGGAATAAGTGTGCACAACCAAGCAGAGGGGAGACGAGGGGAGCCATCGGTGGACAGATCGCTCCCATCTGAGTGACAACTGCCCAGAGAGCCACCTAAGAGCAGCGCCGACATCGACCAGCTCCTCCCTCCCCGCTAGGCAAAGATCCCAATGCCCTGGCCAGCCAGGGCAAAAAGCCGCTGGCCGGCCAAGGAGGAGAAAGCTTCACAAAGTCGCTCCCAGAAACCCTGAACCTGAGGAACTGATCCACACGCTCAACCTGAAGAAACTCTCAATTTCATTATTTACTGTGTATAGGAAAGAGCACATCATGCAAAGAAGGTCCACTACGTTGTTTTTGCATCGTGCTATCTTGTTGCTTAGACAATTAATGGAACTATTCCTAGTGTTCTGAAAGTAACAACCCCATAGCACCACGCTTTCCTGCGTCATATGATTGATTGCCACAAAGGTGTTGACTGGTCACCACTTCAGTATAGGAAAACAAATATGGGCAAGAATGCATATGGTGGAGTACCAAGAGCTATAAATTGGTAGCCATTAAACAAAAGGGGTTTGCAGGGGCTATGTGAATAGTATTAGAGGATAACATTTAGAGGGTAAGTGTTAAACTGGGGCAGAGGGAAACCATAACCCACCACACACTCAAACTTTTTTTGCCTGACAGACAAAAAAGTAAAGAACTACAGGCAGATGTTGAGCTATGGCAGATTGGCAAGAAACACCAAGGTGTGAGCAATTCCTCTATTTAGGTTCCATTATACACTAGGGAATACAATATATTATGATGTGGTATGTAGAATAATAGTTTAGGCAAAGTAGAAAGGCTCTTCTAAGTCTTGTGTGATAGGCATGTCCCAATTAGACTTAAAGGATTCATAGGACCAAGGTTCATACTCACGAATCTTGATCTCGTGGTTCACCGTAGATATCAGATTATATAAAAGGATCTCGCCATCTTGGTGATCCTACAAAGGGTTTTTCACAGAAATATATGGCATTAACGACTACAAACACTAATACTAATCTCATGTAATTATAGGATCGTATGACAATATTTATATGTCACATAAATATTCATAAACGAATCTCAAACAATAAAATTTATTTGCTTTGTATATTCCTCATATGACGGGGTGTCTAAAGATATAGCATTAGTAATGTAAAAGCACTGCACTTACAAGAAAAAATGAACGCAGTCACATTAATTTGCATGCAACAGCATTATGAAGAAGAAGACAAGAAAGTAGCATGCACATTGATGTAGCTGCACCATTAATATGTAGAATGCAGCATCCATATGCAATTGCAAAGCTGCATGCAGCATTCATGTGCAGCTGTTGCAGCTCATGCATGTTGTCTATCAAGCTAATCAATGCAGTAGCGGCATGCACCATTTATGCAGTTCTACAAAAGCAACACAAGCTGCTGAAAGAACAGTTACACTTGCTGAGAAAAGATGCTTCTCAGCAGAAGTTGTAGTTTCAGCCAAGAAGACTTTCTTTTTTGGAAGAGGTGCTCTCGTCGAGATCTCGCCGAAACTGAGAAAATTTTTCATGCCCTGTCTTGAATCTAGGTGAAGTCACTGACAATGACATTTCACCTATATCTCCCGAGATTGCGACATATGTATAGCACAATTGAGGGCAAGGTAGGCATAAGATATAGGAGAGACCAAATAAAAATTGTGTATGATGTTGAAATTTAAAGTAACACCTTTAGGCTTTAGTGAAGAAGCTTAAGGAGAATAGGTTGCAGTCGTATCGGTATGCATAAAGAGACAGAAACCCAAGTGGTAACACCTTGGAAGGATGCAGATTGAAGAAGCCAAAAGGGAAAAAATGGAACCTAAGGGCACATGGAAGTAATTAAGATGAAATAGTTAACAAAAAAAGCACGCAAGAGTAGAAGTGCACAATCTGTGACGCTCGCCCCAAAAAAATTCCTCATTGTGATAGGAAAAACATAAATAGATCGATGGGCTCTAGTTCTCCTAAGCATTTTTTTAATTCATTTTCCAACAACTAACCAAACCCTCCCCCCCCCCAAAAAAAATAAAAGCAAAAGCAAAAAACAAAAGAAAATAAAATAGTGGTGCTAATTGTTGGTGACAAGTCAAAGGAGTTCATTCTCACGTTAATTTACATTAAGTGTCCATTCCTTAGCATGTGCTTGCCAATAGATATGCTAGGAACATGAAGAGGGTGGTGTGTGTTATTGACTATGATGTGGTAAGGATAGTGACCCTAAAATCAAAGGTTCCAAAAAATGCAGTACCGGAGTATGTGCTTTGCATTTCTTAGGAACAAAACAACAATAGATAAACAATTACATTCAACAATTAAGAGTTACCTAGACAGTATTCGATCTAATTATTTGGCCCCAATATTAGCCAAAAAGGGATATATGAATTGATATAGATCATAGTCTTTTTTTCTAAGGTAGGGGTGGGGGTAGATATAGCTCGTATAGTCATGAGTCATGACACTTAGATAAGTGGATACTAGCATCGACAATTCTGTATCACAAATCCATTCCCATCAATACTTAGGAAAAACTTACCAGAACAACTGCTAGACCAATTATGCTTTATGCGGTTGAACGTGTGATGATGACAATGGTAGAAACACATTAGCTATCTGACTTTTATGTAGAGAAGAGTACACACATTAGTCAAGGTCAGACCCATTCATTCTAACTTTAAGAACATTTCCTTTCGTATAATATTCAACACAGACAATTTTCGCTAAGTTTATGAATGTCCCAGAGTGTGAAATGAAATAATCAAAATTGGCTTCCAGTTTGAGACGACTATGCTCACTAGATCTTAACCCGGCGTTTAAGAAATCTAATGGTTCTGGTGCCTCTGATGAGACACTACCAATTTGGACATATCAAATTATTGGCATCTTACCAATTCACTTCCTACTATTCAAGCCCATTTGGTTGTTACAGAGCCAAATCAGAAGGAATGAATTCTATAATGACAAGGTTGAAAACTCAAACGAGAAGGAAGAAAGAAAATAGTTACGGGCACACCTGGCTACTTTTGCTCATGTAATTCGAAAGTTTTAAAACTTCCTCGAAAGCAATGGGTCTGTCAATCTTACTCCCATGGATCCCCTCGAATCTCTGGAAGATTGGATAGCATGTCATGTACGAGAACAAATGACATAAAAACAATTAGGAAAAGTGTAAAAGTCAGTGAGAGAGAGAAATAACCTTGAGCTGAATGACAAGGATGTTTGGTGCTTGGAGAAAGAACATTTGCTTTCTGGCGGGGGATAGTTTATTACATCTGGAAACACCACCAAAGGCATCACCAGTAAGATGCCAATTTAAAGTGGAAGGAAAAAAACACTTGAAAATAAATTGAAAAATAAAAACAATAGAGTGTACAAGGGAAAGAACAAAAACAGAAGGGAAAGGAAGCTCACGTATTGCAGTTGTATTTATTAAAGCCATCAAGAAGCTCGGGCTGGAAGAAGTTGCGCATGGCATCAAGGAGGGAGCTGGTCTGGAAGATGTCAAGGCTGATATCCATGATGTCATCAATCTTGTTGGACTCAGCGCCGCAGGAGAGGCACTTGACCTGGCTCTGGAGGGCACCCCCGAAAATCTGCTTAAACACGGTGGTGATGGTGGCGGCGGCGGAAGGGACTGATAGAGTCTGTCGTTTGAGCTTGAGGCAGGAGGTGTGGCAGGCGTCGATGACGTAGCGGAGGAACTCGTGAGCGTCTTCCTGGCGGCCTATGCGAAAGTGGCGGGCAAAGACGCGGAGGGAACGCCTGATCTTAGAGGGGGCGAGTGGGGCGTCGAGGCTGGTGTGGGATCGGGCAATTTGACACTCGAGGAGGCACAAGGGACAAAGGGGGGTGGCGCAGAGGGAGGAAGGAGGGCGGCCGTCGGAGTCGGAATCGGAGGCAGGAGAGGACTTGGAAGAATGGGGGCAGACGGAGGAATGGCTGGAGGTGACGCAGAAGTTGGCGAGGGGAGGGGTATAGGTGAGGCACTGGAGGACACTGTTGAGGTAGCAGGTGTTGCCGAGGTTTTTGAGGCCCAGCGGCGGGAGGCCCAGTTTCCGGCGTCGGAGGAGGCTCGGCTGCCAAGTCATCTGCAAGGAGGAGGAGGAGGCCATCAGCAAACCCCTCTCCACGCAGCGACCGCATCATCATCATCATCTCCCCGCCATAACGACGACGACAACAACCACCACCGCCAACACTGCATCATCCCTTTCCTCCCTCCACTTGGTTTGATTTCATTCTGGCTGCCCCTGCAGCCTGCACAGAGAAAAATAATAGTACTCCGTAATAAACAGGAATTTTTTTTGCTTGCACTCGGGAGGTTATTTTTGAGAAAAGATTAATATGGACTCTGAACCGTTGGATCCAGATTCGACAGCGCACATTAATTGAGAGAGCGAACGGATGAAATCACCCGTTCCCTTTACTAATATGCACCAGATCGGAATCTGGAGGGCACGTAAGCGAAGGCGCGGAATAAACGTTCAGGAGGGGCACATTTGTAAATCCGTGTAAACCTGGAAAAAGCCACCCTTTTGTTTTTCTGATGACCATGGAATTCTCTGTGCGATATATCGTTATCAGTCCTGCGGTGAGAAAATGAGACGGCCTAATATCGGTTTGTGGCCCATATATCGCTGAAACATAACCAATATATCAGGTTTCGGGCGATATATCAGTACGACTATTTTTTTTAAAAAAGGGGTCGGGGCATGGGAAAGGGGGCTTTTTTTGTTCTTTCTAGCACCGAGGCGGGAAATTCCGCCCCATTTTCCTCCTATTTTCCCATCACCATGTAGGGATTTCAGAATCGCTAGCTTCCCAAGGGAGACGCAGCTGCGAAACCCTAGCTTCCCAAAAAAAATTTGATTTTTTTGTTGGGAAAAACCCTAGTTTGGGCCATTTTTGCAGCTGAGTGAAGTCCCACCATGATATCCATGGGGACTCAGTCAATCTTGCTCGGGAGCTTCGATTTCTTTGTCAGCGGTTGAAGGGGCACTTAATCGGTGGAGAAAGGTGTGTAATTTCTCGGTGGAGAAAGGGACACTTTCCCTGAGTCGGCGCTCCAGGGTCAAGGTCTGTCACGCCCCAAGATCTCACACCTCGATCGGTGAGCAGAAGCCTTCAAAGTCGACCGAACACGCGACCGAACAGTCGAAAGCACAACCAATTACACTATCACGAAAGGATGTGTAACCGGTCATCTATTACAGTATTCAAACATCATTAATAATTATGAAATGAACCTACTTAATCTTTATTACAGCAAATGAACTTAACAAGTCAATAAAATCAAATCTCAAGTTTCGGGCACACAATGGCCAATAATATTATAAAGTATCAAATCAAACAAATGAATAAAAGAAAGAAATCTCTAATCTCTTCTCGGTATCATCAACTCCTTCCTACTACTGCAACCGTCCTGTTTCAGTTATCTTTTGCGCCTGCATCAGAGGATGATTGAGTATTTCACAAAAACACTCAGTAGGATGTAAAAACCCAATGAAAAATAATCAAGCAGTATGAAGAGTATATAACAAATGAACAACTGATATTCACTGACATCCAGACTGAACCTAAGGTCTATTTACCTGAAAAGAAAGGTCAATCAACAATGGTTCCTGAATCCTGACTCATAAGTATAGGGAAAGAATAATAAATAATCAGATTCCGAACATCACACATGTAGGGAGAAGATAAACAATCATAATACCTCCATGCATCTAAAGTGCAAAGAGATTCAATTTCTGCTCGCTGAATACCAACCATGTGGCTACTTACCAAAACCACCCTAGAGCCTTCAGAACCCGCCATGCGTCTAGGATGTTGGCCCCATCAATGCTTATGGGCACAATGGGCAGAGACTGCAAATGTTCTGTAATATCATACATCCTAAACGTACGTATGTGCCTCCCTTCAGGCAATAAAGAAACCATGTTCCATAAATATCGGAGATCAATATGGATCTAGTAATGGCTCGTGAGCATACTATGATTCCACCCGGAGAGATCTTCAGAAGAACTCTTAGTGGAGTAATAGATCAATGTCAAACTGGACAATGCTTCAACAATAGCAGAGGTCTCAGCTTTCTGAGAATAAGGGTAACTCTTACTACAATGACTCACTCATGGAATATGAATAGAACATCAAAGTCTCTTATCAGGACATAACTCACTCTCAGGAGTAATAAGGAGATTCACATATCTCAGATGATAACAAGGCTCAGTGCAGGAGTATAGATCGAACATCCAATACTTTTGACACACATATGTTCATGCATAGCCCTAGATAGAACATTCCATAAAATAATTGGGTTTATAATATATATGTATATATCCAAAGTCAAGATTTAAGAATAGGTCTTTAATGATTTGATTTCCAAGTGGAATTTCAAACCGACACAACCGCTTGTCTGAAAATAGAAATCTTGGTTCCCTTGCTCACTTAGACTTACCCCATATGATTAATCTTTTTACTTAACCAACCTTACTATGATAAACCATCTTCAATAGTGTAATGAGTAATACTGACACTTTAATTTATTTCATACAATATCATGTAGTATTATTTATGTATTAGTGTTTTCACTCTGATTTCAACACACTGTCACCTACATAATAGTCCCCTTCCGACTGCTCCCATAGTCTGTACATTAGGACTTAGACTCCGACATTTTTAATAATATTAGCCTTATATGTCCAGTTTCTAATCCCACTGACTCTATATTTTTCTAATTTTTCTTAAATTAGTTATGAATTAATTACTACTGACTGCTGGCACAGAAATAGTTCTGTCCGAGATGATCAATCATAATCATACTTAAGTATTTCATATAATCAAACCTATTAGTGTTAAAAAAGTACTACATACTTAATTACTCCCCTCCTAAGTTCATTACAAATCCTAAGGGATTCTGGAATTACATAAAAATACCATTTTTATCATGTTTCTTATCATACAACGCAGTGTTAAGTACTAACCCCTTTTGGAATAAGGACAATTAAATCCAAACAACAGTTGTGACTACTTGAACCAATGAAATCAAAGGACTAACAGACAAAAATCTAAACTTTTGGCATCAACAAGATCAATAGATACCAAATATGGATAATATTCTAATCTAAGGACATAGCATGAACACATTGAGGAATATACTTAATAATATGAATGATAGAATTAATTGTGTATTAAGTTCTATTCAAATCAACATATATAACTATGATATGAATGAATCAGTACTTATATATGAGAAGAAAGGAAAATAGAATAGAGAAAAACCATCCTACTCTTTGTTTCACAAAAGTTTTGCCCTTTACGCATCGTTCCCCTCCTTCACTTCACGACAATGCATCCACTCCAAGCTTTGGATGAAGACTCAAGTCAAGAAGAGGCTTAAGAAAAAGGTGAATGTGGGAAGGAGAAAACGCAAGCTTTCTAGAGCTAGGGTTTTGATATGAATAACACAAACCATCCTCTCTCATGTGTTTATATAGAGTTTAATGTTTCTCCTCTTGAGCAAATCCTTCTTTATCATGGTCTCTTCTTCCAATAGGAACACTTTAATATCTTCTTATGGACGTGCACCTCCAAGTTAGGTTAAGATTTGATATCCTTTTCCCCATCAAAATCGTAACAAAATGCAACTTTCGTTTTTGAATCTATAGGGTGCGATCGATCGATCGCTGCTTCCCTTAAGCGCGATCACAGTACTTACGATCGATCGTTCTAGTGGCGATCGATCGCTTGCTCAAAATCATAAATCACAATAGATACGATCGATCGTCAGCCATGGTGATCGATCGTGTCAGCCTTACTTTCGGTTTTGGAATTGGTTCGATCGATCGCGTATGCCTGGCGATCAATCGCGTTCTGAAAATTCAATCGATCATATCTTTTTACTTTGAGCTTTAATTTGCACATAGTCGATGGCGTTGGAAAGCTTTCATCGCGTACTTTAACACAAATCACAAAACATAACAAAAACAAGCATTAAAACTTCATATATCAGTTATAGTAAATAGACCAATTTTTCAGGTGTTACAGGGTCTCAGGGAAGGAGGAGATGATTGATTGATTTTTTAACTATTTACTCGCAATCGCACGAGACTCAGTCTAGTCTAGTGGTAACGAGGTCGAACCCAAAGGACTTGGACTGTTCAACTTAATTCTAATGAAAGATTTGATTTTTTTTATGAAACTAGTTATAACAGAATGAAACGTTCTAATTTAACAAAGCAATGAAATTTATGTGAAAATAATATGATGAGAAATATACTAAGACTTCGAATCCACCCAAACCAAATAGCTATCCTCTCCGTTAAACCCGTACAATTCCAAGTGATCAATTACCCGTGCCCCTCTCGAAGTCACAAATAATCGTAATGTGTGCAGCCCTCTCGAACATGCAACTAAACAATTAAATCTAACTTAATTAATCTCCCTCTCTCGAGCAAAGACCAATCATAAAAATGCAATCTTTATTCAAATAACACCTTGGAATTCGCTAAGATCTCTCGACCATTAACAAACCCTTAGTTTAATTTCACTAACAATCACTTTACCCTCTCTCGAGCAACAGAATAATCATAGCAAAATATTAAGCACATGGAATAAAAATCACAACTTTAGAAATGCAAATAAGTATTGAGAGTCAAACAATCAGCAGGGCTTCATCTAGTCTTAGTACAACAAAATTTAGCTAGACATAGAAATAAGGGAAGAAAAAGCCTGGTTCGTCATATTATCGAAAATACTGTTCACCGAAGTACTGTAGCACTGTTCACTATTCATCATCTTCTCTGGCGAACTCGCGTACTGTAGCAGTTGCAAATCAGTACTGTAGCAACTTCAAATCCGACCTAAAATCACTGCTTTCTCCCGGCGTTCGACTCCTCCTTCTTCCTTCTCTTCTTCCGGCCAAAGACCCGACGGGAAAGACTGTATTTTCCTCTGGTTTTCGCCGTCGGCTGTTCTGTTTTTGCTCCTTCTGTCCGCTGTTTTGCTCTGTGTTTTCTGTCTTACTATTGTCTGGTCTCTCTCTTTTATATGCCTTCCAATCCAAGATCATTCCCCAATTGCAATCGAATCGATTTCAATCCTTTCCAGATTGAGCACGCCTCGAATTTTCCATTTGGCAAATTTCCAAATCAAGCACCTTCCTTCTCTGCCAATCGAACTCCTCTGCCGTCGAAACATGCCGCCGAGGCCCCGCCGTCCAGAACGAAGCTTCTTCGCCGGCGTTCGCCATGACCCATCGCCGCCGATTTCATTTGCCTCGCCGCCGTCTTCAAATCGATCGAACCTGCAACCTCGCTCCACCGCCCAGCTCGCCGCCGTCAACGCATTTCGGCCTCGCCCAGCTTCAGCAACATCCGCCGTCGAGACCCAGCTCGCCGTCCGCCGCCCCAGCTCGAGCTTTTCCGGCGAGCTCATCCAAAACAGAGCTTCGCTCTTCTATTCTGAAACAGACGAAGCCCGAGCTTCGGCTCGGGCCGGGTTTTTTTATTTTTTTTATTTTAACTGAACCGGCACTGAACCAACCGGTTCAGCGCTCATTTTCTTTTCTTTTTTTTTTCTTTTTCTTCTTTAAAACCCGTCGTATTGATCTCGTGCGTCCAATCTCCGATCTCGGCACAGAACCCATTTGACGTGCATTCTCTTTCGCGCGCGATATTTCAAATGATCATAACTTTTTGCTCAGAACTCCGAATTGCGAACAGTCAGTGGCGTTGGAAAGCTGACTTCGTATACTTTAATATGAAGCTTAAATCAGTCCCATCAGAGATATGCAATCGAAGTTGTAAATATTCAATCATTAGAGTCGCGTTTTATCCCATTTCAGCGTTTTGCTCTCGTTTCCTACAAAAACCAAAAACTATATTAAAGTAGCAATAATTCTAAACAAACACTAGCAGAAATATAAGTTTAAGAGATAATAAAATGCATATTTCATGTACAGATCAGGAGACCTGAGCCGCCGCAAGTCAAAAGGTAGTCCCCGAGAGGAGGGATCCCGACTCGACTCTCACCAGATCCAATCTCAGCAGGGCAGGGCAGGCAACTGAGGTGTAGTTTCAGGTTCATCTTATTCCTCTTCTTTCTTTTGCGAGATTTGATCGATCTGTCATGGAATTGGAGAGAAATGATGTGATTTTGGTATGCTCTTCTTTCAAACCTGATGGTTTATGGTTTTCTTTATGTGTTTGAAGGTCAGAGTTTGGTGGAATTTTTAGTGATAATTTTAGTTTAGATCGCCATTGATCGATCAGTCGGGAAATTGGAGAGAAATGTTGCAATTTTTGTGTGCTTTTATGAGAGACGCTAAAGGGCTCCTATAAGTCGATCTCTTTCCTGACATGCTATTGATTGGACCAAATGGACAAAGGTTGGGAGCATGGCAGTCAAGTAGGCACCTATGGTTCATGATGTAATTATTGCCTAAAAGTCATGAAAACTGACGAAGTTACGAGGTTGAAGGACCATTTGGTCGGTAGTGGGAAAGACGTGGTAAAATGCAAAGAGAGCCCTCCACATGTTCGTAAAGAATTCTTAGCATTAAAATAAGCAAATAAAAACAAGCCGGTTCAACTTAGAGAAACGAAGAAAATGGTTCTCGATGAGCTTAGACACTTTGGACATAAGCCAAATGTTGAAATGAGTGTTTCCGATGACAATGAACATGGCAAAACAAGGAGACAAGATGAACAAACAGAAAGTCAAGGTAGTGGAGTTATACCTCAAAGTGGTAAAAGTGCTTTGTTGAAACGAAGCCAGAGTAGTAAGGGACATGCAAGTTCTAGCAGTGTCCAACAATATCTACCAACTGCATTTAATCCCGGCTTGAAAGAAAGGTTTAAAAAGATAGTATCCATGTTTTTCATCTACAACCATATCCCTGCAGCTGTGGCAAATGATTATCACTTTCGTAACATGATAATAGAAGCTCAAGACATTGAAAAAGGAGTATCTCCTCCTAACCCAAAAAAGATACTCGGTACATATTTAGATAAAGAGGTGGTTGATATGGATAAAAGAATAAAAGGGATGGAGCTAGAGTGGAAAGAATATGGTGTCTTTATCTTGTGTGATAGATGGACGGGGACAACTAAAATGTCTATAATTAACTTTATGGTATACATCAATGGAAAAATATGATTCCTTAACTCGGTTGATGCATCGGGCAAAGAAAAAAATACAAACTACATCAAGACCATAATTGAGGAGTAGATCCACAAGTTGGGAAGGACTATGTGATACAAATTATTACAAACAATGCCTAACTTTAAGAAAGCAGGCAAGTTATTGATGGAGGAATACAACTTGTACTAGACACCTTGTGGTGTGCATTGCCTTGACCTTATATTTGAGGTTGTTGGCAAGCATGATTTCGTGGCAACAACTGTAGGAAAAGGAAAAGAAGTGACCCAATTCATCTACAACTATGACAAACTTGTTCATAAAGTGAGGAATGCTTGTGGTCGTGATTTAGTTCGACCTGGGGCCACAAGATTTGCTACAAATTACCTAGCTTTGGAAAGCTTGCTAAGGAAAAAAGGTAGATTACAAAGTTTTTTCACCAGTGATAGATAGGAGGCTTATGGTTTTAATAATCACATGACTGGTAGACTTGTAGAGGCAATTCTGTATGACAACGAGTTCTGGGATGGAGTTAGACATACATTAGTCATTATGACACCAATACATGAGATTCTACGGGTCTTGGATAATGAAAGGTATCCTACATTAGGTGGAGTTTATCGTGCAATACAAGCAATAAAAAAGGCCATTCAAATACCATCTCCCATGTCTTACAAATGAGTTCACAAAATTATAGACCAAAGGTAGATGAAATCAATGGATGAACCGCTATACAAAGTTGGTATGATTTTTAACTAATCCTATTTCCTTTATTATGTACCATCTATTTGAATCTTATTTGTTTGCTCTTTCATGCAACATATTACCTCAATCCCAAGTATCATTATGAAGAAAATCTTGGATAAAAACTAGAATTAACTACAACAGTGCATGAGGTGTATAACAAATTATTCCCAATGTCACCCACGACGAGCAACATCGCCAATGAAGTATGTTAGTGCAATTACATAGTGTCTTACTGCTAAATAACTGGTATTTCAGCCTCAAATTATTCATGATTTAAAATTGATCCACATATTTCCCTTTTTTGAGAAGTACGTGGCCAGTTTGGAGAATTCTATGTAATAGATGCAAGGAAAAAAGACGTTACATGGTAAGTGTTTTGTCGGAAAGATATATGTTTGTCTTATGATTTTTAGTGCACGTCCATACTTTAAAGATGTCACGTTCTAGTTGAAAGTTTTTTGGTATAGCCAATTGGTGGTCCATGTATGGAGATAAGTGCCCAAGTTTGAGATTGTTGATAGTTCAATTTTTTTCTCAAACAGCGTTGTCCTCACCATGTGAGCGAAATTGGAGCACGTTCCCATCCACACAAAACCAAGGAATATATTATCGTATGAAAAGTTGAGAAAATTAGTGTACTGCCATTTCAACATGAAGTTAATTATAAGGTCAATGGAGCATTATCAAATAAGACATGGCGAAAGTGAAGAAGATCTGTTGGACAAATTTGAACTAATGTCACAAGTGGATGAAGATGATATAAGAAATTCGTATGTTGAGTGGTTTGCTAAAAATATAATGGATCAGGGTGATGGGCGACCTGATCCAGTGATTGTTATAGCATCACAACAAGTTGGAATAAATGTTGACATGGGCATAGAAAACATTATGATGTCAGCAAGAAATAAGGAGACATCAACTCGCCACATGCATATAGAATACTCACCCTCTGAGAATGATGACAACCCAAATATACAGATAGTGCTGGAGATGATGGTGATGGGGACGAGACCATTGGAGATGGTAGCTATCGAGGTGGCGATGGTGGAGGTTATCATGATGGAGGTGGAGGTCAAAGTGGTGCCTATTACTTGAGTCCATTCACTAGTGAGGATGAATATATACATGCTATACAAGATTTTGACCATGGCTCAAGATAGGCTCTCTCATCTAGCTGGATGCGAGTCGTTCATGCACAAAGGAAGGGTAGGATGGCCAATGAGAAGCGAATAAATCAAAGGAAGCAGAGAAAGCAATATGAGATGGAAGACAACATTTTACAGCAGTTCTCACCAATGTAAGTCTCATCTAGTGATGGTTGGGGAGGAATACCTAATTCTGCAAGTTCATCGTCATATAGTTACAATAGTTCAGAGGTAGGTGCATTTTCTCATATTATGCACAACTCGTCATTCCCACCGCTTGGAATCCTACACAACATGTCTTATGAGTAATAGACTTTCAGCTTTTACGCCATTCAAACTACTATTAGTTAGTGATTATGCTTGGTAAGATGACCACTTTTGTTCCATGTATAAGATTTTATTGGTTTATGATTTAAAATAATGTCTATTTTTTATGCCTTATGTTGTAATATTTATAATGTATTTTTCTTATTTTAAGTAGTGACAAAACTTGGATTGTAATGATTAAACTTTTATATTGTAGATCATGTCATTATTTGGTGGAAATTTGAATATCTTTTAAACATGTATTGTCTTTATTTGTTGATTGTGTCATTGTTGATTATTACAGGTGATTGAATTTTTATAGGGAGACATATGATTGTAAATATAGGGGAAGTTCTGTCAAAATTTTTATAAAAATATATTTATATAAAAATATTTATTTTACTTATAAAATATTAGTGTCACCCCTTCGGAGAGTCACATTGTGAATATATACCGTAACAACCTGTTTTAGACCACCGCTAAAAATGATATCTCCGATATTTTGTCGCTCTCGCCGACCGATATTTTACCTATATCCCATACGACATTCCTTGAGACCGCCAACACGCAGCTGAAGATGAAGTAAGGCCGTAAGGGGGGTTTTAGTCAGAGCGTGGTTGATTTCATAGCCGATAAGGCAAAGGCGAGGCAGCAGCAGCAGCGTCTCCGGTGCCCACTGGCGTAGCAGCACACTGCTTTCCGGCCATACGATCAGATATGGAAGCCGCCATTCAGTCTCATGCCCTCCTCTCCTTCTCCTCCACTCTCAGGTCAGCTTCCTCTTCCCCTCCTCCATTTCAATTTGTTCATTCTCTTTCTTCCTTATTTACTACTGTTGTGTGTTGTCTATTCCCTTTGTTTTATCTGGGATCTATGAGAATTACTTGTGCTGTTTAATGCCGCGGTCGAGTCCTACACTGTTAGCTTTTTTAGTGCTTTCTCATTCTCTTTTTCAAATGTCTAGTGATTACATGCCTATGTCTTTTCTGGCCCTTGCCTTAGTGTTGGCCTGCTCTGTTCTTGTGGACTTTATTCTTATTTCTTCTGCCATATTTGTGTTTTTCCTTTATCGCTTGGCGGGGCGCCAATCTTCAGTAAACCGAATGGACTCGGCCATTCACATCCTTTCAATGCTAACCTCAAGGTGAGAACTCGAATAGTTTCCCTGGGCATGCTGGCCCCGAGGAAGTTCATGCAAACAAGGAAGAAGCAGGAAGCCTTTAAAGATGCAGCTGATGAAGCGGATAAAAGAAATTGGAGGAGGCTGATGACAGAAATTGACGAGGCAGGGTCCGCTGTCTCCGTCTTGAGAAGCAAAAGGAGCCCAGCTCAGGCTCTTCCCCGAGACCTTGTGTTAGGTACACTTGTAAGATTCAAACAGCTGAAAAAATGGAACCTTGTCAGTGAGGTACTTAAAGAAAGTACATTTTATATTTGCTTCCTATTCAAGTTTATATTTTGACTCCCCCTCAGCGCTCATTGCTGATCCTTCAATCTCTAGATTCTTGATTGGCTTAGGACCCAACACTGGTGGGATTTCAAAGAGATGGACTTTCTCATGCTGATTACAGCCTATGGAAAGCTTGGTGATTTTCACAAGGCTGAGATGATTTTAAGGTACATGACCAAGCATGGTTATCCACCCAGTGTCGGTTCTCACACAGCTCTGATGGAAGCATATGGTAGAGCAGGCCAGTACAACAAGGCTGATGCAATATTCCGAAGAATGCAGTCGTCTGGACCTGAACCATCAGCGTTGACGTATCAAATAATACTTAAAATTTTCGTTGAGGTATTTTATTTGCTCTTTTGTAAGCAGACACTGACAAAAAAATTATCAAAACATTTGTTTCATTACATTGCTAAAATTATTGAGGAAAATAATGCTATGACGTTATCTTAGGGCAACAAATTTGACGAAGCTGGATCAATTTTCAACACTCTTATAAATGATGAGAGGCCAACTTTCAGGCCAGACCAAAAGATGTTTCACGTGATGATCTACATGCACAAGAAAGCTGGAAGCTATGCCCAAGCTCGTGAATTGTTCAAAGAGATGGCAAAGCGAGGAATCCCACAAACAACAGTTACTTATAATAGCTTGATGTCATTTGAGAGCAATTACAAGGAGGTATCTAGTGTCTATGATCAGGTAATATATTGTTTGTCAAACTCACTTTTTTTTAGTAAACCCTCCTACATTTTGTTTAATTTGTGATGAATTTCTATTTTATATGGATCACATACACTCAAAAATGTCGAGACAATTGCTTGAATTCTACACTTCTTCATGATCACAATCCGAGCATCCTGTCTGAAGGTTGTAAACACACATGAGCTATGGCCAACAAATTTCTACAGCATAAAAGGCTAAACCTTCTGCAATCTTTTTACCGCCATTTAATTTTCATGGGGTGAATATGACTCTTGGTTGTGAGAATCAGCCAAGCCAACTTGCTAGCTGACTTGCTGATTCCACTCAGCTTGACTCAACTCAGATCGCTCAAATTTTGACAACTCATTTAATATTTACTTACACATATCTGTATCCAATAAACTTTTTTATGTTTTATGCTATATATTTATTCATAAATTTTACTGAGGAAACATATGTTAAATGGGAAAGTTGAGATTTTTAATCATTAGAACATGTTTCTATCATCAAGTAAGTATATAAATTAGATAATTTAATAACATTGAGCTGGCCAGACGCTGCTCCAACTTGGCTTGCACCACCTCACCTCAGCTCAACTCGAAATTAGACCTTCAATCGATTTGTTATCACCCCTATCTATTGGTAGGATGTAGTTGTTTTGAAAATGTGGATGGTTTCAAACTTGTTTTCTTTTCTAATTCTATGGATGTTGAACTTTAAATGGCGATTCCTCTTTATAGGAAAACTCATAGCACCTTGAAAATATTATACTTTTTCGAACTTTATTTAAAGACAATTAACTATATATGTCATCTTAAGTTGATGATCTGATTTTTGAAATGCTCGAAATAGGTTGCTGTCCTGGAACTTCAGCAAGTAATTTATTTCCTTTTTTTAACTATTTCTTAGAGTTCCTAATGTCAAAAGTAATGGAGTGAAGAATCTGAAGAATAATTTCATATCGTAGATGCAAAGAGCTGGTCTTCAGCCTGATGTTGTAAGCTACACCTTATTGATTAATGCTTATGGGAAAGCTAGAAGGGAAGAGGAAGCACTTGCAGTTTTTGAAGAGATGTTGGATGCTGGTGTCAGGTAAATTAGCTATTTAGCTGTATCCTAAAAGAGAGACTAGTGACATATGTGCCTGCTGTTGATAATAGGAGATAGAAACTGGTTGAGCACAAATACTTCTCAGACTTGTATGCGAGAGCCACTCTATTGTCTACATTACGGTTCCAGTATTAAGTAGGCTGAAAGTGACTCTGGCTTTGGCGGGATTTCTTGTCCTTGAAAGATAACATACAACTAGTAAAGTGTTTAGGCATCCAAGTAGTTCTCATCAAGTGTCTGCCAATCAGAACGAATGTAACTAGTGGTTAAAATGCTAGGGCCAGTATCTCACAAACATTTAAAGCTGAAAAAGAAACCATTGTAAAAGTGAGGCTGCCAACCAAGCAGACTAACTGTTTGAAACCCATAAAATATGTTGTCGGACGTCTTCTGCCCATGTTTGCTGGATCAAGTATTTGTAGTTTCAAAGTATATTTGTTGTTAATCATATCACTTATTTTGTTATGTTTGAACAGTAAATGAAGTGGGTTACAATCTAAAAAATTGGAAGTTGGTATACATAAATTGCTGTCTTCTATACTGTCTTCCATTGGGCGAAAGATTTTTTCTTGTTTAAGTCAACTTCAGGAATGACATCTGTTTCCATGAAACCTTGGTTTTGGTTGCTAGCAAATCTGTTTGAACAGTAAATGAAGTGGGTTACAATCTAAAAAATTGGAAGTTGTTATACATAAATTGCTGTCTTCTATACTGTCTTCCATTGGACGAAAGATTTTTTCTTGTTTGAGTCAACTTCAGGAGTGACATCTGTTTCCATGAAACCCTGGTTTTGGTTGCTAGCAAATCTCTTTCTAATGGTAACAAGATGGTCACCCAGGTTTTTTGGTTACCATCTCCTCCCTTTTCTGCGAGGGCAACAAATGTCAAATCAGGATAAAACCTCGTCTGGATGGCCAATGTAGTAGGGGTTCGAAACCCTCTGGTGGTCTCCTGCATAATTTTTCATGTCTGTCTTAATTGTTAATTTCTTGTTTTTTCTTGCTTGGTGATCTTAATCATTGCTTCGACCTTGGCAGACCTACAAGGAAAGCTTATAATACTCTGCTTGATGCATTTGCCATATCTGGAATGGTGGAGAAGGCTAGGACAGTGTTCAAAAGCATGAGAAGAGACAAGTAGGGTGTATTTTATGTCTTATAATTTTAAGCTCTAGCCTCCTAATAATTGATAAGAGAAGTGGAACCTGTCTAGTGGCTTGTTTACAATTAATGCCTGCATCAATAGTTCTGTTACCATTAGGAAAAATTGTTCCAATGGGTTATATGTTTTGCAGGTGTACCCCGGATTTGTGCTCTTATACCACAATGATATCTGCTTATGTGAATGCAGCTGACATGGAAGGCGCTGAGAAGTTCTTTAGAAGAGTTCGACAAGATGGATTTGAACCTAATGTAGTGACCTATGGTGCACTATTGAAGGGTTATGCCAAGATTGATGATGTTGAGAAAATAATGAAAATATACGAAGACATGAGGATACAAGGAATTAAACCTAACCAGACCATATTCACCACTATAATGGACGCCCATGGCAAGAACACAGACTTTGGATGTGCAGTGACATGGTACAAAGAAATGGAATCATGTGGGGTCGTTCCTGATCGGAAAGCAAAAAATGTTCTCTTAGCTTTAGCAAAGACTGCTGAAGAACAGATTGAAGCCAATGAGCTCGTTAATGCTACATCTTGTCTTGCAAAAGGAGCTCTTAGTGAGACTAACGAGCTATCAGATGATGAAGATGATGTGCATGTTAGGGACATGACATAGAGATGCATCTAGTTCATGTTATGAGAAGGGTATGGAAGTTCAACGATAAGTACGATGATGCAGTGCGTCAGCAGAAAATGGATGAATCAGCTATACCAATGGCCACCCGCTGATGACAAACACTACAGTGAATCACTTGCTCTTTTTCTTTGTTTAAGCTGTTCGGTATATGGAAAAAACTCAAATTAGAAAGAAAAGTTGTCAAATGCAGCATGTAAAATTGAGAGGTTGCATTGTACACACACACGGAAAAAAAACAAAAAGAAGGGGTAATTTCACATAACAACAAAACTTTGTTAATTGCAAATAACTGCGACACTTATTCCCTAACAGGCACCGTCATAACTGGGGATGCTTCGTGCAAAAAGATGAAAAAAAAAGCCCCGCTCAAAATGTGCAGTAGTCCAGAGTCCAGACTGCCCGGATTATAGCCTTTTTAGCTTCTGCCTTTTCCAATGGCCATCACAGCCGGATGTTATATCCACTGTGATGCGTTATCAAAATATCTAATCACTATCGTCATCCTACCGTCGCCTTTCGACCTATGCCGTCATTTTTAGTTCAGCTAGCCCGATTACGGCGAGGCCTGATTGGCCACGGCCAGATCTGGGCATGACCAAGCATGCACAAGCGCAGCCTTGCAGTGACGAACCGAAGCTGGCTGCGGTAAGTGGGTCATTCTGAAACATGCTCAAACAACATATTTATGCTGTTTGTGAAGCAACATGATTGTTTCAACTCTGGGGCATCATTTGACAAAATTCCATGGAAGAAAATTGATCTATTTCAAATTGGAGAATCTAAATGAAGCTCCAGCCCACCTAGTAGAATACGAATGAGAGTGCAGTTACTCTGCTTTGTTTCCTCTGGGGCAGAACGTAAAAGGAGCCCAGCAGATTCGATGGTGACAGTTTTTGGTGGACGGTGGCATAGCTCTTGCGACATTGGGACTCATGTGACGACAATCAATAACGGAGTATGGGTGGTGGTGGCTATCAACATTGAAAAATTGGCTACAATAGCGGTGGCGGTGGAGCTCCGACGAACATGTAAGCTTTTTCCGAGCTCCAGGTTATGCGAGGTCCTGGGTAATCTCGTTGGAGGCATTTATCCGCTTACACGCAAGAGAAGATGTGAGAATATATAATAAATAAACAAAAAAATTTATTTCCTAATAGCTCGAGCTTTTAGTAAACTTAGTTATCTTACAAACCTGTCTCAAAAGAAAAAAAGGCATCATAAATTTCATATCTCCAACCACTAGAAGGTTTTTTTCTCCTATGGTTCATCCAACCAATAGAAAGATTGACATACTCCTACTATAATGCAATGAAGCCCTTCTGGTTATCCGAGTCAAACAACTTCAAGAGACTAGTGAGACCGTTTAAGACCTCATAAATCTCTCCTGCTCTGGAATGCCTCTGGTCTGAAGAATAGAACTCAGTGACGCCATCATTCACCTCTATCAAACTGCAGCCTGGCAGCTTTTTGATGCCCACATCCTTGATGACCAGTTTTAGCCTAGCCATTTCTTCCCATCGGCCAAGAGCTCCATACATATTGGAAAGGAGGGCATAATTTGCTGTATTCGTTGGGTCAAGGTGTATCAATTGTTTGAGTGCAAACTCTGCCAAGTCTAAATTTTTGTGAAGTCGGCAAGCTCCGAGTAGAGTGCTCCAGATAACTGAATCCGGCTCCATGGGCATTTTCTTTACCAAGTCCATGGCCGTGGACAGCAATCCTGCGCGACCTAGAAGATCAACCATGCATCCGTAGTGCTCAATTTGAGGAACCACAGAGTAGCGATCAACCATGAGTTGGAAGTAGGTGAATCCAGTTTCCACGAGGCCCATATGAGCGCAAGCACACAAGACCCCCACAAATGTGATGCCATCAGGCTTCTCTCCGCTGCTCGCCATTTGTTTGAAAACATCTAAACCTTGTTTCCCTCTTCCATGCAAAGCCAGGCCATTAATCATGGAATTCCAGGTAATTAAATCCCTGCGTTCCATTCCCATGGCTTTGAACACATGTAGTGCGCCTTCAATGCTTCCACACTTGGAGTACATGTCGATCAAGCTGTTGTTCACGTAAACATTCTCCCTAAAGCCGTTGCTTTCTGCATAAACATGGACCCATTTCCCAGTGTGAAGAGCTCCCAATCTCGCACAAGCTGATAGCACAGTCACCAGTGTGGTGTCATTGGGACGACTACAAGTACTACTAGTAGGCTCACAGTACATAAGCATCCGATTGAAGACGCCCAGGACCTCCAAAAATCGCCCGCGTCGGGCGTACCCGCCCATCAGTCCGTTCCAGGAGAAGACATTCTTGTGGGGCATCTCCGCCAACAGCTTCTCGCTCTCCTCCAGCTCGCCGCTGTTGGCGTAGCCGGTCAATACCGTGTTCCAACACATGACATCCCTGTCCAGCTTCGGCACAGCATCGAACAGCTGCCTGGCAGATGCCATGTCGCCGTTTTCTGCATAGCCGGAAATGATGGTGTCCCAAAGCACCACATCCCGCTCGTGCATCTGGTCGAAGATAAGACGGGCAGATACTAGATCGCCTGATAAAATGTAGCCCGACACAAGGGTGGTACAGGCAACTACATTCCTCGAGGGCATTTCCTCGAACAAACTGTGAGCAGAGGTCATGTCCCTGCCTGCCGAATACAGCTCGATCAGTGCGGTCCCGACGAACTCGTTCCGCATAAAGCCGGTTTTCAGCACAAGAGAGTGGACCGCCCATTTCCCACCACCCTCCTTGGGGTCAGAGGCCGCAATCTTGCAGGAGGATTTGATGAGAATGGGGAAGGAGAACTGGTTGGGTCTCACGCCGCGGTATTGCATGCGCTGGAAGGAAAGGATGGCGTCTCTGAAGAGCAGGTTGTCCGCGTAGCCTTTGCAGAGGGCGTTCCATAGGAAGACGTTTGCGTGGGGAATTTGATCAAAGAAATGGCGGGCGTAAGGCATGTTGCTGCAGTGGGCCGCCGCCGCGAGCATCTTGGGGGCCACATACTGGCTGCGCACAAGGCCTTGGTTGACGATCTGGGCGTGGATCTGAAGGAGGAGTTTGAGACGGTCACATGTTTGGAGGTAGGAGATAAATCTCTGTTCCAGGCATATGTGAGGGGAGCAGTACTCCAATGATAATGATGATGCAACTTTCCCTATCTTTGATCTTCTTTGCTTAGCTCAACGAATTCTTTCCCTTATACATCATCCTTCTCTCATCCATTTTATATTCCTCTTCTTCCCCGGCTGGTGGCGGGCCGTGCTAGAGACGCCCTTTTCTGTGTAAACTGCTCCATGGAACATTTTATTTATGAGACCGTTTATACGAGATCGTTGCCATCTGAACGGTGATATCAAGGAATAAGTGAGTGCGAATCATCAGTCGCTCTTATATTTATATAGGGGCCGTTTGGATCGTGAAAAATCCAAAACATCCACAGTGGATGTGTTTAAGGTGTTTCAGTATCTACAGTGAAAAATCTGGAAATATAAATAGTGAAAGTGGATTTTTCACTATCCGAATGGCCCCATAGTCATCCGATTAAGATCCAATGGCTATGATATAAATTGGCCGTTTGAGGAGTGATAAAAAGCAAAACATCCACATTAGATGTTTCACTTCACTATTTATTTCCTGTTTTTTTCACTTTCAGCCGAAACCACCTCAGGACGTGTTTCAGACATCCACAGTGAAAAATCCAAAAATTAATAATGAAAGTGGATTTTTCACTGTAGATATTTTAGATTAATCACGAACCAAACGGCCCCATAAGTGGTTAGATTTAAAGATTACCTACAAAAAATAGGGGCAAAACACAAATTTTACTTAGAAAAGGGTAATGTCTTGCCTGAACACGATCTAGAAATTTAGTTCATTTGAAATAAAAATTATATCTATTTAAAAATGAGAGGAAGGAGAACAAGCTTGTGGATTTGAGCTCGTACTCCCAAATTACAGTCTCATCAGGAATGATTGAATGAAACAATGCGTAATAGGTGACTGAAGAGATGACGACTTGGTAGGCGCCAGAAATGATGAGCGAAATTGGCAAAAAATTTTATTTTTTTCAGCATTTTTATCTTCGGGCCCTCATGTGAGAATCAAATGACATGCAAAAGGTTCCCTGTATTTAAGACTTTCAAAAAGTGCCTTGAGTTGTGGCTTTTGTCTACGTCCGTGCCCATCGAACAACCGGACGCAGACATAGCTAGAAGGGTTGCGGACAAGCATTGATGGACACAAACATGGACACCCCATGTCCAAGGTCCGTTCGTCTGGAGACCATCCCTACTCTGCTGGTGAAGCTTCAAAAAACATGTGCGCTCAGTCAAAACCGCGTCGTTTGATCGAGCTCATGCATTTTCCATGTTCGCCGTCGATTCCTTACGATCGATGGCTGGTGAAACTTCACCAGCGGCCTTGCTGGTGAAGCTTCACCAGCAGATCCTTCATTGGCTACAATATTCTTCATTGGCTACACAAGATTACTACTTAGCAATCATTGAAGCATTACAACAAGGATATTTTTTCCTTTTAATTCAAATTTTGGCACTAATGTGGACGAGGACAATGTTTCTTCTCATTACTTATTAATGGTAGGGCCTTAATTACAAACCCAATGATTAATGCTGCTACAACCCACGTATGGAGTCCATAATTCATTCTTTAGTAATAAATCATTGTTGTTTACAATCCACCAAAAATTATTTTTCGACAACTTAGGGGCTGTTTAGGGCGTGATTAAAAGCCAGTGGATGTTTTGCTACACTGTAGCATTCATGTTTTTTCCATATCCAGCTGAAACACCTCAGGCCGTGTTTCACGCTGGATATAAAAAAAACATGAATGCTACAGTGGACGTCCAAAATCCACTCTCGATATTTGCTTATAATCACGCCCCAAACGGCCCCTTAGTTGCCGTTAAGAGTTGTTGCTGAGACTATAGTTTGTGTTTGACTTGCATGAGGAAGTCCAACGGATAAACCGCAACAAAATTTCATATACATGCACTCCAATATTCCTTACTGATGGTCTAGAGTAGTGTTTTAAAAAGTTGTCCCAATCGGACCGGGTTCAACCAGACCCGGTAAACAAACTGGGCTAAATCATACGGTTTAACCGAGTTGTTTGATCTGGCCGGGTCGACATCGGACTGTCCGGTTCAACCGATGACCCGTCGACCCGGACCGGCCCGAGTCTGATTAAATATTTATTTCTTGCGAAAAAAATGTTTGAGTATGGCAAATTTCGAACATGGCTCGCATGAAACATTATCTACACTACATTTACCAACTGGGCTATGCTATACTCATTGAACTTCTTTCACCTAAATTATTTTTATAATATATGTTTCTGAAGGGGTTCACAACATTATTTGCTGATCTCATCAACGGGTCAACCCCGGGTGGACCTGTGGTCTAACCGGGGTTGACCCAACCCAACCATCAATCCGGGTCAGTGGCCCATCGGGTTGATCATGCTTTTAAAGCACTTGTCTAGAGAGAATTGATTACACATCTATCAATCAATTTCTGCCTTTTTGGACCATCGGCAACCCTTTTACGACAAGTTACTTGTCATTGATGAGTTGTGCCTAACACATATGGTAATCCTTGCACGAATTAGTTTGTTACATGTAAATGTATATTTTACTTTGTAATGAACCTAATTGAGAAGAATTTAGACTATTAAAGCATGATGGGATTCAACCAATTCATTTAAAACATGTATCTTCATATTAAAGATTAGCATATATGCAAATACTAATGATATATCATTCATGGCATAAGTAGTTCGTCATGTTCTAATATTAGTTTACTCGTTAATTAATTGAGGTTAGTTATCTTACCTTGACTTTGACGTCAATTTTCATTCTCTTCCTCTTTCGATCCCTTTTCTTTCGTCCATAAACTTTCTTAAGGCTTCTCTTACTTCCCATTATTCTTACTTCTAATTTGGGTTATTACAGTCTATCAGCTGGATGGGGTTGGACGCTCATTTTTTTTGTTTTATCCACCCATCCACATCTAGCCATTGGATTATGCCAAATCAAGCCCCAAACGGTTTTTGGGTAATCCAACTTGGATTCTCGTAAATCTAGACTGTATTGCTGGATTTTCTATGGCCTAAATAGACCCTTAGTCATTGATCAATAGATTGAACAATGGGTGGTGAACGTAGATGTCTGTGGACACAGACAACTATATGTTTGCGTCTGCAATAGCTTATTAAGGGCATGTTTGGTAACAACTTTCTGGAGTGGGAAATTCAAATTTTAGAGAAGAAGTAGAGGGGAAGAAGCAGGGTGTTTGGTTGGGAAGAATCAGCTTTTAGAGAAGAATTTAAGGTTTGATGGCTCATTTTGTAAATAAACATAAAAGGTTGGGGCACATAATAGAAAAAAATGCATTTTCAATCATGAAAACGCATTTTTTTCTATTATGTGCCCTTGTCTTATTTATAAAATTATAAAATATGCCACTAAAAAAAGTCAAAGAATCACTTCTTTTAGAAAATCTCCTTTGTGGAGAATTTTGATTCTCTTAAAAGTTGGGTATGCAGCTGCTTCCAAACACGCCCTGATACGAAGATAGTAGCTCGTATGTCTATGTGACAAGGACGTATCTGGATACCCCTTGTGCCATTTAGTCCTGGTTTGGAGCGTTAATAGAAGTGGGGCACACGACTGTAACTGGGCGTACGAACATAGTAGCTACTTGATCGTATGACCAGGTGACCAGGACTGCCAAGGGAGAGAATTAATTACCTACTACTTAGGGGCCATTTGGGGCGTGATTAAAAGCAATGTTTTGCTACACTGTAGCATCCAGGTATTTTATATATCCAGCTGAAACACCTCGAGACGTGTTTCTGCTGGATGTAAAAAAAAACATGGATGCTACAGTTGATATCCAAAATCCAGTATGGAAGTTTTACAATAATCACGCCCCAAATTGCCCCTAATCCCCAGCATTTAATACGAAAAGCAAAGGGCGGCTGTCCCCATGTGCAGACCCTTTGCCCATTGTCCGGTGGTCTCCCTTCCCCACTAGTCCAACACAAAAGAAGATCTACTAAAATGACGATTCGTGATGGCCCCAGCGATTTAAATGCCGTGAAGGTGACCGACACATCGTTACTGCATTGAGCTCGTTGCTGCCTATCCCTCTGCCCGTCCACCTATATATTTCTATATAAATGAGCGCACCGCTCCAACAATCCTAAACTAACCAAGCCAAAAGTTCGTCTTTGTACTCTACGCTCACCTTCACAGTTCATCAATCATAACCCTCCTGCCCTCGCTGAGTTTAGGCCACCTCTTCCCTGTGCAACTAGTGATTCAACGTACTGAGAGAGAGGCAGAGATATGGCCACTTCTTTCGTAATCTCCAGGTTCGTCACTGAAGTTGCTCCCCCCAAGTTTGCGAGGGTGGTGAAGCGCAGCGTCTCCAATACCTTAGACACGATAGTAGAGGAAGATCAGAGGGTGGACATGTCTGAATCTGCTTATTACCCCTCCTCCTCCACTCTTTATAATGTTGCTTCTGTAATTTCTTCTAGTGCTTCTTCCTCCCGATGCTTTCAAGGAGCTGCCGAAAAATCATTCTCCATCGACGGGCAACAGTGGCCTTGTTCTCAGTAAATAGAAATGGCCACTTGCATCCCTGTAAGTCACTTATCCTAATTTAGAAAATTAAAGTCTCTAGTTTTCTCTTTGCCATGGAAGCTGGAGCACAACATTTTAACGTGTCAGTTACGATGAGTTTTACACAGGCTTCTATATCCAGCCCTCCCCCGCTTTCTTTTTTCTTCTTCTTGCGACATGCCACGAAGAAATGTCTTGTTTCCCCTTCTTCTTCTTTTTATGTAAAATACGGCCACGGATTTGTTATACATGTTATGTATCGTGTTTACAATCAACAGCATTAGAGCAAGTTATAGATGTCACTTATAAGTCTTATTATACAAAGCCCCTACATACTTTCTAATTTCCATCATCCATATCAATTGATCGACTACAATTTGTCATGTACGTCTAACTACCAACCAATGTTCTAAAACTCAAGATTCGGACTCGACTCCATATGCCATGGAGTGAAGTCGACTCGGAGTCTTGACGTAGTCATAATGGAGTCATGCAGGTGAAAGTTTTCCATTTTTAAGGAGGTTATAAAACAAAATTATACTATAAATTTTATCAGACATAAAAAAATAAGAATTATAGTACTTTTTTACAAATTAGTAAATAATAGATGTCATTATAGTAGTTTTGGTTATATAAGGAGTGAAATAAGAGATTATGACATGCAGTCCCGGAGTTAGGCATTGTTGGTTAGTAGATACCCTTTTTGGTTTTAAAGAGAGTGGAGGATGTAAATTCAGTGCAAAAACAAACTAAATTACATAGTAAATTTATTTTTCTTGAGGCATGAATTGACTCATTGATGTAAATAGTCATCGTTCAATATAGAGAAATAAATCCTTGATCAGCTAAGAACCCAATGACAATTAATGAAAAATAATATACTACAAAATTTGAATAAATTTGAGAAAAATAAAATCTGTAATGCCTTTTATGCAAGTTTGAAATTACAGTTAATATCTGTAATACCTTTTAATACAATATACGTCGAAAAACATATTTTTAACGAAATTTATCCATCTACCGGAGCAAAAAAAGATTTAGCGACAGTTTGAAGTCCGTCGCTATTCTCATCAGGAAACGTTTATCGAGGGATTTAGCGACGGAACAATAAGTGGTGCACGCTAAAGGTAATTTTTGTTGTAGTTTGTTTGTCTCGGACGAGTTGATTCGGCGAGTCATAACCTGAGTCATAACCTGAGTCATATAGGTTTGAGTTAGCAGGCGAGTCTAACTCGTTTTGCAACTGAGCCGAGTTGACTCAGACGAGTCTGTGGAGTCAAAACCGAGTTTTCAAACTATGCTACTGATCGTTTAAAATATACACCCTTGCAAGTGCATAAGGCAATTGTACTACGGCGAGTATTAAAGGGTTGTCGAACCTCAGGGACGGATTAATCTTTTACCAAATTCAAGAGGAGAAAAAGATGTAGTTTAATTAATTCTAAAGAAAGCAATGGACTTTATCTAATCTAACTGAGATTTAATCAATATGGAGAAGTATCAAGGTAGAGAATCCACCACTAGACATGCAATTACTATTCTCAATTATTATTAGGCATACATTGACATGATATGGTAATTCGTGTTCTTGATCGGACACACAAATTAATAATGAATTCACTAACGTTCTTGATCGGACACGAAAGTTCATCCACTATTTTGTAATCAATCCTATCCTTGATCGGGCATAGAGTCAATCACAACTCTATTATAATGCAATTAATCTTATCCTTGATCGGGCATAAAATCAATCACAATATCTAATTTCATTCATAATCAATCAAGTCTATGATCAAGCACTCAAAAGAATACTCATGAAATCGCATTAAGCATAAATCAAAATCAACATTATAGAATTAAACTATCAAGAGTAGCAATACACATCTAGGGCTTCATCAAGCCTTGAATGAAAGTTTACTTACACATAGAAAGAGAGAAAAGAAAAGTCTGTTTATGTAGATCCATCGTCATGAATCCTTCTTCTTCTTTGCTCCAAAAGATCTCTTCTCTTGCTCCTCTCTAGCCTCCAATAAAGCTCTGGTTCTCCAAGGTTGAATATTAGGTGCCCAATACGTTCTCTCATAAGGCCTATTTATAATAGTGAAGAGAAACTACGAAGTCCCCTTCCAAATCCAAGTCGAAATAGGTCTTATTTCGGTCTTCCGTATACGGTGATCGATCGCTCCGTATTGACGATCGTTCTCTATCCGATCGATCGCAATTCCTTCGTTATTTTCCTCCGATCGATCGCTTGCCGATCGACGCCGTATGATACCGATCGATCGTAGTTACTGTCTTGCGCGATTGAAAAATTTCAGTAGATACGATCGATCGTTTTTATGCCGATCGATCGTTTCCTTCAATGCAATACTTTTGCGGCTCTAGCGATCGATCGCATTGATAGCCGATCGATCGTAGTTACTGTTCATAAACTTCAAATGGCTATAACTTTCTGTCCCAAACTCCGAATTGCACGTGGTTGGTGGCGTTGGAAAGCTGGCTTCTTGAACTTTAACATGAGACTTGAATCAGTCCAATCCAATATTTGTACACTAAGTTATGATGATTTAACCATTCGAGTTATTTTTCACCTCATTTCTGTGTATTACTCTTGTTTCCTACAAAAACCAAAAACTATATTAAAGTAGTAGTTATTCTAATCAAACACTAGCATAATCATAAGTTTAGGAGATAATAAAATGCATATTTCATGTATAGATCAGCTACCAACTAATGTACCACTTCATGAATTTTTAGTAAACCCCAGATTGTATGATTTGCCTACATGCTGTAGTGTCCAAGCCTTTGTCTGCGGGAATCTGTGGTAAATATATATCGGGCTATGTATTCATTACTGTTGGTCATCGACCACTTAACCAAATGATGCCCCCCTCCGTCTCTGTAGAGGTTAATTCGATGTTTCTATTGAGAATGTGTGGTTGTATATTGCTCGATTTGTCCTGTTGCGTTCGTTGTACAAGGTTTGTGATATAGTTACGTGTATGTAGACAAGTAACTATATATTGATGTCATTGGCATCTTTTACATTAATCCCTAGGTGGAGCAATCGGTTGACTGCACCTTTCACTGCAAGAAAAATAGCTTTTAGCGATGGCAAAGACCACCGCTAAAGACAAGAATTCGGTACTATCTCATTATCGACGGTTTTCAGCGACGGTTATTTCCGTTGAAGCATTGTCTATTGTGATGGTTGTCTACTGCCGCTGAAAAACATTTATGACAGGTTTTGCCTTTCCGTTAACCCTGACAGTAAAACTGTAACAACGGATTGGTGAGATTTGTCGATGATTTGTTCCGTCACTAAAAAATTACATATTTTAAAAAAAAAATAGTTGCTGGCCTCCAATAAAAGCTATTTTAATATATATATATATATATATAGAAAAAAGAACAACAATAAACAATTTTGTATTGATAAACAACAAACTTTACAATGTTGCCAAGAAAAAAAGACCTTAACAAGGTACAAACACTTTACACATCTAGAATTAAATTGAAGAACCATATTAAAAAACTTCTAAGAACAAGTATGCTAAATACATGAGTGAAAAGTGAACTAGAAAAAAAAACATGAATATAGAATGATTTCTTTTCTCTGCTTCTACGTACACACATTTTGATAAGTCGTACATCTTAGACCATGCCTTCGTCAAACACTTCCTTATTCCCTAGTTATTAGAGACATTCTTAATGACTGCTATCTGCATACACAACACTACTTCTCATCTCAATAATTAGGAAAATAAGAGGGGACTAGGATGGGTTATGCTTGGGTTTTTATGCGAAAATGCAAGCTACCGACTCGAGGTAGACATTTAGGGTTGAGGTTGAGAAATTTATGGGTGGTCCGACTCCTCTCTTCGAATTGGGTAGGTAACTTCCATTGACCCCCCTACCTGGCCAGGCCCAAGATGCAGCTGAACTGACTAACAGGGGGTTAGTCATTATTGATTCCAAAGTGAAATCCTTGAATTTTAGAATTTGGAGGTAGTCAATCAGGATTTGAATGACAACTTCACAATCTTGCGTTAGTCAATTAGAATTTACAGGTCAGGATTCTAAAAGATTTACAATACAAAGTTATTTACAATACAAAGTTACTCAATACATACATAATAAACTTGAGCTGCATCCTGACATCTGGTTGTGAGTCCCACCTGCAAGGCTACAACATGGGCTCAATACATACATAATAAACTTAGCAGGTCGAATGTTTCTAAAGGCAACTTCTTTGAAAATATACAAGCATACACAAGCACATAATAAGCATTAATAATCCCTGAAAGAGGTAGGGGGCATTCATTAAAATGGTTTCATGTTAAGCAGCATAACACACAACAACTTAACCTGAAATTCCTTTCCCTGATTGTATGCATTGATCTCACCCAGGTCATGATCCCATATCCCCATGCAAGAGTAGATCGTGCCAAGATCGATAGTCACCCTTTCTAGCAATTTTTTATCAATCTACAAAAAATCAAAATAAAAAAAGAAGAGTTATTAGAGAGAATAAAAAGTTAAGAAAAATGAGCAAAGAAACTGTTGGATGTTAGCTTTGCTAAGCCTTCACCCACAACTATGACTATGAGGGAAGTATATGGGAAGGAAATGAGACAATGGTATGAAAGAAAAATTCTTACAAGTTTCACTATCTCAAGAATAATTCAAGGGACAAGGTTGCTACCTTTACAAGATCACTCCCTCACACTTCACTTCACCTCTTGAATTTTTCTTACTCACTTGTGTGTTGGAACTCCATCTACCATTCCCTATTTATAGGAGTCCAACATCCTTCTACAAGTTTCTACAAAAAACTTTTCTAGACAATTCTTCTAAGTAGGTCTTCTAGAGACTTCTACACTACACACTACATGCTCCATTCTTCTAGCATTTTCCATGCTTCTAGATTCTTCTCTTTTGGGCTTGCACTTTCAATACTAGTTGGGCCTCTTAGTTAATAAGCTTCATATGGGCTTCTATTATTTCATTATGGGCTTGGCCCTCATATGGGCTTTTGGTTTATATCTAACATATCCCCTCTTAAACCAAAAACTTCTTCATTCCGAGCATAGTCCTCAACTTGATGAATGTGTCGGTGGGTAAAGCTTTAGTGAAGATGTCAGCCACTTGCTCTTTAGTGTTGCAATACTCCAGCTTCATAGTTCTTTGTTTTACGTGGTCTCTCAAGAAGTGATATTTTATGTCTATATGCTTGCTTCTTCCATGCTGCACTGGATTCTTAGCAAGCTCAATTGCTGATTTATTATCCACATATATTGGGGTTGAATCTTCTTGAGGATGATTTAATTGCTCTAGGAGATTTCTCAACCATATAGCTTCACAGACAGTGGATGAGGTTGCTACATATTCTGCTTCACAAGATGATAAGGCCACTACATCTTGTTTCTTGGACATCCATGTAAAGGCAGTTGATCCAAGATAAAACACATAACCTGAGGTACTCTTTCTTTCATCTTGATCTCCAGCCTAATCATTATATGAATAACCATATAAAGTTGCATCATCTTTATATGAGTAAAAGAGGCCAAAGTCTAACGTACCTTTTATAATACCAAACAATGAGAGGGACTTGAGGGAGGTGAATAGAGGCCGGCGTTGAGTCCCATGTGCCAACAAAATTGCGACTTCATCCTCAATGAAGACGCGAAGATCACTAAAAGAATATAATTTATATCAATCTCACTGAGTTTCAACTGAGAAAAATGCAACACTTGACCCCATTCGTTTTAAAATAAAAGGAATTTATTCAAAAAATGATAGCAGTAAATGATTTGCTATAATTTGTCAGTAAAAGTGGATAATAAGAAAACTCGAATCAAATTTTATAACCAATCACCTGATGATTTCCCCAGAAGAGTATGTCTTTTCACAAATAAATTCTTAGGAAAGGAAAGCCCACTAATAAATTACATGAAAAGGTCGTAATGAACCTGATTTTTTTCTCCAATGTCTTCATAGTGGGATTTCCTCAGCGACCATAGTCACAGCTCTCGTGCAAACCTTATTGTCAAACTTAAAAACGATAACAAACCTCGTAGAAAGAAAAAAAATTTGTAAATGTGAAGGGACGGAGCCAAGGGGACTGGGGGTGGCCATGGTCTACCTTGGCCAATCAAATTGCAGCACTAATTTGAAGGTGGGGACCATGTGATCCAATTTTTTCCCATTCAGCAACAACCCCCCCCAAAATCCTTTTTTCTGGCTCCGTCCCTGTAAATGCATAATGACAAGTACAAGATCAACTCTAACTTCCGAAACTTAGATAAAGCATAGCAAACCTTGCAAGGAATAAACTCATCTGTGTTCTTGAACATGTAAGGAGAAGTGTTGACAATTGGAGTGGTGATCATGTCCGTGACTATGCCGAGCCCTAATCTTTCACTTGTTCAAGCCAATAATTACCTCAGATATTTCACATACAAATAAAACCATCAATGAAAACTTCTTAAACAAGCAATACTAAAACATCCAAACTATGTCTTAACATTTACATAATTATACACCTTACAATAAATCAGAGCAGATATTGCAATAGAGGTAGTAACTGAGTCACCCCATGTCAATTGCCTTCATTTTCCTAACATAGTTTCTCGACCTTTTGGTCACTTTCACAAATCAAACAAAGAATGAGAGAAATAGGAAAAGAATATAGAACATAGAAATGTTGTATTCAATCAAAATTCATCTCTCAATAGAGCCTACAAAAAAACACATTCAGATGAAGTTATCGGTGCTCCTTCTGCTCCTCATTTCCCCTCACTTTCTAACTTTTTTAGGGTTATCATTTTGATCATCTGAGGAAGTGCTGCAATTTGATTGGCCAAGGTAGACCATGGCCACCCCCAGCCCCCCTTGGCTCCGTCCCTTCGCATTTACAATTTTTTTTTCTTTCTACGATGTTTGTTATCGTTTTTAAGTTTTACAATAGGGTTTGCACGAGAGCTGTGACTATGGTCGCTGAGGAAATCCCACTATGAAGACATTGGAGAAAAAAAATCAGGTTCATTATGACCTTTTCATTTAATTTATTAGTTGACTTTTCTTTCCTAAGAATTTATTTGTGAAAAGACATACTCTTCTGGGAAATCATCAGGCGATTGGTTATAAAATTTGATTCGAGTTTTCTTATTATCCACTTTTGCTGACTAATTATAGCAAATCATTTACTGCTGTCATTTTTTGAACAAATTCCTTTTATTTTAAAACGAATGGGGTCAAGTGTTGCATTTTTCTCAGTTGAAACTCAGTGAGATTGATATAAATTATGTTCTTTTAGTGATGTTGATGGAAAGCTTTGATCTTCGCGTCTTCAGTGAGGATGAAGTCGCCATTTTGTTGGCGCATGGGACTCAGCACCGGCCTCTATTCACCTCCCTCAAGTCCCTCTCATTGTTTGGCTGCAAGAATGCATGAGCTCAAAGTAGATTTCGGGGTAAAAGCTGCTTCTTTTAGAAACCCAAGTTTCTTATGCTCATTTTTCCTAACTTTTTATCCTCTCTTATAACTCTTCCTTTTTTATTTTGATTTTTTGTAGATTGATAAAAAAATTGCTAGAAAGGGCGAAGGGCCTGTCGATCATGACACGATCTACTCTTGCATGGGGATATGGGATCATGACCTGGGTGAGATCAATGCATACAATCAGGGAAAGGAATTTCAGGTTAAGTTGTTGTGTGTTATGCTGCTTAACATGAAACCATTTTAATGACTGCCCCTACCTCTTTCAGGGATTATTAATGCTTATTATGTGCTTGTGTATGCTTGTATATTTTCAAAGAAGTTGCCCTTAGAAACATTCGACCTGCTAAGTTTATTATGTATGTATTGAGCCCATGTTGTAGCCTCGCAGGTGGGACTCACAACCAGATGTCATGATGCAGCTCAAGTTTCTCGTTATTGTCCAACATGTCGTATGCTTGATAAAGACCCATTAGTCGTCAAATTTATCTTATAAAGAAAGGTAGTTTTGTGTTGGTTTCTACCCATGTAATGAATAATTGCATGCTCTTACTGACTAAAATAAAGTCGTCTATGTAGGATTTGTCTGATTGTTTAGTACACTTATTAAGTGTTAGTTATTCGGGTGGTCGAATAAGTTCTGAGATGTTTTAAATCTTACAAGTTTCTTCTAGATGGGAGAGGTTAAAGTCTCTTGATCACAGGGTACTTCAGTTTGAATGTGAAGTCTTTTAAATGATCCTTATTAGTTTTCTTTCCTAATTATTGAGAGAAATAGTGTTGTATATGCATATGGTTGCCGTTAAGAATGTCTCTAATAATTAGGGAATAAGGAAGTGTTTGACGAAGGCATGGTCCAAGATGTACGACTTATCAAAATGTGTGTACGTAGAAGCAGAGAAAAGAAATCATTCTATAGTCATGTTTTTTTTTCTAGTTCACTTTTCAGTCATGTATTTAGCATATTTGTTCTTACAAGTTTTTTAAGATGGTTCTTCAATCTAATTCTAGATGTATAAAGTGTTTGTACCTTGTTAAGGTTTTTTTTTCTTGGCAACATTGTCAAGTTTATTGTTTATCAATACAAAATTGTTTATTGTTGTTCTTTTTTCTTTATATATTAAAATAGCTTTTATTGGAGGCCAAAAAAACCGCAACTATTTTTTTTTTAATATGTAATCTTTTAGCGACGGAACAAACCGTTGACAAATCTCACCAATCCGTTGTTACAGTTTTATCGTCAGGGTTAACGGAAAGGCAAAATCTGTCATAAACGTTTTTCAGCGGTAGTAAACAACCATCGCAATAGACACTACTTCAATGGAAACCGTCGCTGAAAACCGTCTAAGGAGGCAGAGCGACGGTATAAAAGCGTCGTTAAAGAGTTATAGCAACAAGTCTTTAGCGGCGGTTTTTGCCGTCGCTAAGGACAAGAAAAGAAAAGGCCAGCCTTCCCTTTGTGAAGGATTTCCCTGTAGTACGCAATTGAATTGATAATATACCCTACAAGTTGGGCGGTTGAAGAATCCATGGGTGCTCAAATGTATGCATCTTCCCGCACTTGGCCCTCCCGTTGGTGGTGGCACCGGGTTCTTTGCACTGGTAATTGCCATAGTAGACCGTCCTGCAGGAAACAAAAAGATTTAGCAATTAGCCATGCAAGTGAGACTACAAGCATAGCACTTAATTTAATTTCTTCTATTCTCTCTATACGTTTATTTAATTTCTCACCTCTTTATATTTTATTTAATTTACAACAGTACAATATTTTTTTAAGGAGGATACAAGCATAGCATTTGACATTTTGACTGTTGGACCAGAGATACTGGATCACGAGGATGCTATTGTTACAATCAATCGAAATAGACTACGAAATGTACACCAATCCAAGTCTCAAAGAAAGAAAGGACTTAAGACTAATGTGCGTCCATCATAGACAGCTCTTAAAAAGGCCACATCCTGATTTCCCCAGAAAAAGGGAGCTTGACTTTCCTACCCCCTAAAAATACGAAGGGAGCTTGACAGTGTCACAGTCATGCTTGCTATCGAGGATTACAGAGGGTATACAAAGACTTGCCAACCCATATACCCAAGGAAATCCAAATACGTATTTGTTAACAAACATTTCTTAAACCCTACATGACAGCCTTCACAAGTTACAACTTCAATCTAATCTAATCTAAAAAGCAACAGGTATAGTTTGACTTTTTACTTTACTGCACAATTTCCAAATAATGACCCTCTAATTTGATTGAAAGATAATTGGGATTGGATTAATTAACTTGACTGGGGATAGGTATGAACTTTCTCCGAGGACGAGACACTTTGCCACCCTTGGCCAATTATGCCCTTATTACTTCTAGTGTGCAAATTAGATGTAATGAAGATATACTTATGGGGGTAAATTTGGCAAAAATAATTAATCACCCATTGTCCATAATAAGGGTGTTGATCATGACTATAAATGAATTTTTCATTTCATGTACTACATTACCAACTTGTCACTTCAAATTACATCTAATGGACTTGCCCGTGACTTTTACTACTATAAAAAAACATGTATAGTTTGATTTTTTACTGCACAATTTTCATCTAATGCCCTCTAAATTTGATTAAGTCTTTGATTGAAAGATAATTAGAATTGGATTAATTAATTTGACTGGGGATAGGTATGAAATTTCAATGAGGACAAGACACTTTGCCATCCTTGGCCAATTATGCCCTTCTAACTTTTAGTGTGCAAATTAGATGTAATGAAGATTTGTTTAGGGGGTAAATTTGGCAAAAAGAATCAACTGCAACATCAATTATAAATAAGTGGCATTATTTGCACCGCACCCATTCTCCATAAAAAGAGTGTCGATTATGACTATAAATGAATTTTTGCGTTTCATATACTACATTATCAACTTGTCACGTCTAATGGACTTGCCTGCACGGCAACACTCCTAGTAACTTAAAAAAATAACGGAAATTTCCAGCCTGCACCTTGGCAAATTTAAATTCATGAAAAACGTTTTTAACGAACAGTCAAGGTACTCCTTAGATAGTCCAAAGAATGCACTAACCATACTTTTTTCAGCTCCTACAGTAATACCGTTGAAAAAAAACTCCGTAGTTAAAGTTATACCTCCATATGGGTCTTTTTGCAATTCCAACAACACAAAATGTGTATATGACATGAATAAGTATGCTGGCAATTCTTTCAGAAAAACAGAAGTAAAAAAATAGAGTACACTAGCCATTGCGAGAGTAACCTCAGCAATCAGTCCTTCACCTCTGGTTCCGTCCCTGCTTAGGCCATTTGGGGCATATAGTGAAGAAAACTTCAAAATGGATAAAGCAGATAAGTAAGCAAAAAATTCTATTAATTCACCATTAGCACAACACAAACATGAAAAGAGTGCTACTTAGTTTGAGGTCTTTAGGCTCCAACGTGCACTCTAATTTTCATTCTCAGCTTGCCGTCGTTTGCTTGTTTTATGAGACGTGAAACTAAATTGGCCGCATTTATATACTTCAGATTCTATAGACTCTTTCAGTTTTGCCAATGCTGAAACACGAACACTGGAATATTAATACTTGCATAACACTTCAGAAAGATCGAGCAATTAAACATTACCAGCAAGATACACGGGATGGTGAGACTTGACTGAATCAGCAGACAGTGCATAAATGTTACAATCATCGCTGTTAGCCTTTTGTAGCAATTTCTTGAAACGTTTAACCTACACAACAATAGAAAGAGGCTTGAACCATCAAATCCTGTACCAAAATGTTGAGTAAAAAACACAAAAAGAAAGTATGTCAAGTAGAAAAGAAAATTTAACACAAATACAATACTGCAGTGTATCGCAGCACAGTATCCCTGTGGAACACCAAGAGTACCTTGTTACCAAGTAAAGAAAGTAATGTCACAAGGTGACAAGGTGATCCAATTGTTCCTTTGTAACAGAGGTGTACGACCATACAGTACAAGATGTAATATAGTGTGCACTTCGTTACTTTGTAATAAGGTGGAAAACTCTCAGGTAGGCGCTGGCCGTCAAATTGATATCTGAAGGTTGCAGCGCCTGCACAAAAGCAGGGATAATCTGCAATGCACCGCAAACTAGGCTCCCTCAATCATCAAATATATAATATACCTCATGTTTCCTCAAAATGGTAAAGCAACGTCCGTCATGACCTGCCCTTGCAGTTCGCCCCACACGATGAACATAGGTCTTAATAAAAGGAGGCATGTCGTAGTTGATGACATTTCTTATACCCTCAACATCCATCCCACGCGCCATCGCATCAGAGGCAACAAGCACTTGTATTTGTCCCTCCCTGAAGGCTTTAAGTGTTTTGCTGCACTTTATTAAATAACAGCTAAACTACAATCTTCCAAAAAAAGATGATTGCAAAACAAAAAAATCTTCTCATTCAGTAGTAGATTTCAAAACAAAAATCATACTCAGTGAAGGGGTGGGTTCTTTCCCTTATTCACTCCCACAAAAAGGGAGAGGGGGGTGTGGAAGACTTCGTGGTTATTAAGGTGGGAGTCAACTTTTACTCTAAAGAAATTATAGATTTCTATTAGTTCAGTTCTGCGAATTTACCTTCGAACAGACTGGCGTTGAAGAATGATAGATCAGGAAAGCATTTCAATAGTGTACTCAGTCTATGAGTCGACTCAACAGAGGATGTGAAAACAATGCACTTTTCGCCACTTAAATCTTTCAGCAAGCAAAGCAAATACAACGGTTTGAGTTTCGATTCACAAATCTGTATTGAAGGCAAGAAGCTACACGTAAGAAAATTTTTTTTACACAATCACAAAATTTCCTTGATTATGTCAATGACACATCTAGCCAAATAAATTGGTACATTCAAGGTAAAAACACGGAGAATAGTAATGAAAAAAGGCCATTCTATCAGCAAAAACATTGTTGCTAGGAAGTAGAACGTTTGGAATCAAGTTGGAAGATAGATAGCAATTACATATTATACTTCTGTCAACTTATATCTCAACCAGCATCAGAGCATTCATCCTAAAGCAATCCAGAGCTTACCAGTTTATATGACTCCAACTTTTGAGGAAGTTTGTAACGTGTTGAACCAGTATTTAAAAACAATGGGTGATGCAGGTCAAGTTGAAAAAGTTTCCCTGGGTCTTGAGTTAGTGTGGCTGACAGAACCATTTTAACAAGGCGTGGATGAGTTTTACCCTTAAATCCCCGCTCAACGCCACTAGCATGAAAATGGAAAGGCAAAAATGTCAAATTTCAAAGCTGATTAGCTAATCTCATTTGTGAAAGTGCAAAGCACATGGACAAGAATAGAACTAACCATCTCCTAATAGTACTCAAGGAACCAATTGTAGGCAAAGCCATCAGTTCCACGGGAAATAATGCACTTTTTCTTTTTAAGCTAGTTATTTGAGTAACTGTGGGAAGCCAAGATTGATAAGCCTCCCGAAGTAACCGGTCTGTTTCATCCACAACCTGACAAATAAAAAATATCAGATAAATAACATGCATAAGAGTCTCATTTGGGCAATTAATCTCAACAAAAATGCATTTATAGAGAGGAAGAATGACTTACCAGATAACGAAGGTGTTCCAGGGTAAAGCCCTTTGTATTGTTAATATGATCCATCAGCCTTCCAGGTGTTGCCACAAGGATGTCGACTCTAGTTTGAAGCTTAGCACAATAGTCTTCCGGATCATAGAAATTTCCCAGTTCCAGCTTAGGTCTCATGATTAATTCGGATATTTCATCTGCCATTGAAGACTGGCCAACAGCTATACCTACAGATAA
>CM077509.1:24993950-25321450 GCA_039654745.1 Houttuynia cordata | reverse complement strand
AAAATACAAATTTGAGCCAACACATCAGCTCAAATCAAAAGGGTCTACAAGTCTCAACATACCAAATATAACAACTCCAAAAGATAAACTAATCAAGTCTAAGGCATCCACACCCAATCCCGCTCTCTCTACGATCACTCCTCAAATAGAGGAACCTGTCCGTCTGCGTGTCGCACCATGCAGCCCCAAAACAAAATAAAGAAAGAGGGGTGAGTTTAAAACTCAGTAATGGTTTTGTATAATTGACAATAATCAGAAATCACAAGGCATCATAACATAGTTGAAAATCCATAATCGACATGATTATCCCATTATCTAGTCATGCATGTACAACACATAAACCTGCATAACCATATCACATTCACATGCTATCATATAGCACATCTATCAGATAATCCTGCATAATAATATCTCATTCACATACTTTCATCTTAATCAGGCATTCATATCTCATACATTCACCTTACATAACCGAAGTAGCCCAGCTTGGCACATTTATGCTTTCACATCTCAAAATTTCACCCTGCATGTTCAATGTAACCAAAACATGGTACAATCATGCATAACATCGCAATAAGCATATATCATCACAATGGTGAATGCCTCCATCAAGGAGTAACACAATCTGCCATAAAGGCGGGATACAATCAAGGCCCGAAGGCGTATCATAGTCCGGTTCCTACACAGGAACAAGGGGATGGTCAATCCCAACGTGCTGTTCGCCCTGGACAATCCTGGCCAAGGATGCCCGAATCTCAAATAGAGAAACTAGAGCATGTGTGTTCGCCCTGGGTAGTCTCCTGTGGTGGGGGAGAGCCCGAATCTCATCCTGAGAAACTAGAACACGTGGTAGCTGGTGCACAAGAGCCTACCACCCGGGTGCTCAGTGTCCAATTTTTGACCTCTCAACTCCGCAAGGCGAGTCCATCCCTCGCCCCCACATATCTCAATCAAACTCAACCGGGGGAGTGGACCTGTTCCAGGAGGGAACGAAAATCGAAAACATGTCCTTTCGGACCAACCAAGTTTCGATTAACCCATCGATCGATTAATCAGGCGTACAATCTCACACATTGCATACAATCGATCAATTCCGTTTAAACAACGATAAAACTTCATCCATGAAGTCCGATACATGATGCATGCTATCATGGTACATCCGTGAGCAATCCTACGTGGGTTCCAACACATGGAACGTGCTCCCAATCCATCCCCTCATGCATCATAATCAAAGCATATATCAACTACAATATCATGATAAACTCCCAAATATGTGTGTGTTCATGCACATTCTAATCACATGGCAATATGCTTTGACATAACCTCATAAGATATTAAATGCATTCTTAAATCCCATTTCAAATCACAATTCTCAATAAAACCATACTTGACATAAAAGAGCACATCTCATAGTTAACAATATCATAACTTTGCCGGAAACATGCTTATTCGCAAGGATTTTACCATGATATAATTTCAATATCATCATGTGTCACTATCAACATATGCAATAATATCACATACCCTACTTAGCTTAATCCATCCATGTAGAGTTGAAAGCTTACTCTTATAAGCATGCTCTTTTACTATACAATAAACCATAACATGATCACCTCAATTACTCATAAGCAATATAATCTACACATGAATGATGCATTTTATAAGCCATTTAACCTATGTTTATGTTGGTGTTTGATTAGAATTAGGGGTACTTTAATGTAGTTTTTGGTTTTTATAGGAAAACAAGAGTAAGATGCAATAATGGGGTAAAAAGTAACTCTAATATTTAAATATTCATAACTTCGTGCACAAATATCATATTGGATTGATTCAAAGTTCATATTAAATTTCAAGAAATTAGCTTTCCACCGCCACCGACCACCTTAATTTGGAGTTCGGAGTAAAAAGTTATACTTATTTGAACATCGGGCTGTAAATCAAAACCGAGAAAATGATCGTGGGTCATCTCTCCCGTTTTCAAAATTTCAAAAACCGAGACTCTATTAACACATCTTGAAAGTTTAATACATGCCTCAAAAATTAATAAAAACCCATCAAACATTCCAGAACATATCCACATATCATTCTAAGATGAAACCCTAAGAAATCATAGCAAAAGATTAGCATTTATTAAACCCACAATTAGAGCCCTAAACAAGAACACTCATTTAAGTAAAAACTCTTAAAATAAATCATTCACTACCCAAAACTGAGATTAAAGAACCCATTACCTTGATTTGATGAGAGAAACCTTGAACCACCTTGAATACTTTTCAAACAAAATAATTTTATATTAATACTCTATTAATCATTATTAAGCTTTGAAAAATAAATGCTAAACCTTAGATCTAGGGCCTTTTAAAAACATAGACATATGATTTTGAAGATTAGGCTTAGTAGATAAGTATAAAACAGTAATTTTTATGCTTTCAAAATGGATTAAAACATTGAATGAATCAAGATTAAGAAATGATTAAAAGATTTTTAAAGAAAATAACAAAGATTAGGCTAAATACCTTTAATCCCTTCCTCTTTAAGCAAGGGGAAAGAGGCTTCTAATTCTCCCAGCCAAGCCTTTTTCCCAAATTGGGAAAGGGCACATCACTTTCCTTTTACAGAAAAATTTGGGGTAGCCCTAATTAAAGTTTGGGGTAAAAATAAGGTTTTTGGCTAAAATTGGATAATTTGGCGATTTTAATTCGAAATTACGTCCAGAAAATTCTAAAAAATTTTATAATGACTTTCTATAATGTCTGGGGTGTTTTGGTCACAAAAACCTAATTTCGACGGCGGGGCCCGCCGGGGTCCCGTCAAACCCTAATTTTTGGAAAATTAGTGAAAAATCTGAAAAATTCCAAAAATGCAGGTTTGATCTAAAATCACTTGAAACTCATTATTGTGAAATCAGTTTTGATTAAAACCATTGTAAATTCATTTATTTTCTAAAACAACCGAGTTAATTCGGAAATCACTTAAACCACTCGATTAACCAATGACTAATATTAAAATAAACCAGTTCAAAGGTTAGGGTCCTTACAAAGCACATGGGCGGCAGCACCGTGCAACACATGTGGCCACCCGCCATGGCAAGCAACATATGTGGCCAACGCCTGCACACATGCGGCCAAGGCAAGCAACGTGGCGGAAGCACTGTGCAACGTATGCATCAATATATCAGTGATATATAACTGATATATTGGATTAAAAAATATTTAAAAAAAGCAAAAAAATCAACTTTTCCGTTTGTTTCCCATCTTATGCCAAGTGGAAGGATACGGGTTTAAAACACAAACACATATTTTGAATTATATACACATTTGTATGCATATTTTTAATTTATGCTTGGCTAAATTAATATCACTCATTTTAGAAGTTATATTGTGAAAATACATGGTAAAAACTAGTTTTAGACCACTGATATTTTTTTACACAATATCTCTGATATATCTATGATATTTTGTCTCTTTGGTCGATCGATATTTTATTGATATCCGATACGACATTCTTTGCTCACAAACTACTTCGAAATTGTCGTCGAAACAAGTCGAAATTGCCTCAAAAATTCTGACTTTTCAAATTAATGGCGGCCCATCTTCCGATCTGGCTCTCTATGACGCTAACTCCTTTAAAGTACTAAAATTATTTAGTTTATGATAAAATTGCCCTTCCTTCTTTTTCCTCTTCCTTACATCTCTCATTCTTTTATTCCTCCCCCGAACACATAAATCTTTCATGACAGAGAAATCTTTCCCTCCATCTGCCATGACCATCGCGGCTTCCCTCCATACGTGATAGTTGTCACCTATCCGGAAACTTGCCCCAATGCAACCAATTACTTCCCCGCCACACAACTTTGTGCCACCACCCCATGCAAGGTTGTCGTTGTCGCTCAGCCCTCCTTCTGGCTAGCCAAACCTCGACATCTATCACAAGCCTCGTCGGTCGCATTTAACAACAACGCATCCAAATATTGTTAGTCATAGGGCATGCCATGTTAGCAAGATCTAGTCCGCATGGCACGACGAATTTGCCCCTAGTAAACGAGGTTTTTCATATTACCTAGCCAATGAGCCCGGATTACCATATTACCTGATTTTTTCGGGCCCATGCCATATAACCTGGTTTGGGACCTGGTCTTCCTATTTTGCCCTCCTAAAATCCTAACCCTAAACCCAAGCTGATTTTTCCCTCCTTGAAGGAACGAGTGGTGGCCGACATAATAGCCTATTTTTTGGAACATACTTTAACAAGCTATATATCTCTCTCTCATTTTTTATCCATTTTTTCTCATTTCTTTTGCGTTCTTCTTTATTTTTCTTCCTGTAACAACCTAACAATATTGAGACACTACATATTATTTATCTTATATTTTTTATATTTTATTAAATATTGTCCAAGATGTTTAAGATATCATCATTATAAGAAAGAGGAGAAAAATAAAAAACGTAAAAAAATTAGCGAAAACGGATCAAAAATAAAGGAGATATGATTTGTTGAAGTGTGGTACAAGATATGGAGGCGTGAAAAAATCAGCTAGGGTTTAAGGAGGGCAAAATAGAAAGACCAGGTCCCGAAACTAGGTTATATGTCATGAGCCCAAAAAAAAATAGGTAATATGGCAATTTGGGTTCATTGGACAGGTAATATGGAAAAACCCGATCACGGAAAAAATCACCCATTTTTCCCCCTTTGCACCTGACCCAACTTAAGATAAGACCCAACTCGATTCATGCCAGCTCTATCTTTTTCATCCGAGTGAGTGAGGTCCGATCTCCGGTTTAATCGTACTTACCCTTTTACGTATAAAAAAACTTCTAAAACCTCATCAACAGTGTTGTTGCAGAAGTCCAAAAAATTTGCTACACAAGTACCCCACCACATGTGAAATTTCCATAGGGTGAACTACTTGCAGTTCCAACTAGGACAATGCAAAAAGACTAAAACACACCTGAATAAAAGAACGAGCAACATGTTTAGTTATTTAAAAATAGGAAAAAGTTTAAATGAGATCGCTCTTATTTGGTTTATATGAGACTAGTTCAAGTCATAGCCGTTGGATTTTGATTTGATGGCTACAAAGGTAAATGATGGTCCACTGATATGATACCCACCGCCAGATTAGAATCCAATGACCCAAAAGACTATTTTTATGTCTCACGTAAAACCGGTCTCTTTAAAATATTACTTCAGAGTTTAGAGGCCCAACCATTTCGAATTAAGCAGCATCACACGCACGTCCACCTGATTCTGGCCTCTCTAGCTTTTCGGCCGTCCGTCCGTCAGTACCAAGCTACAATTCTGGGGCTGGATTCTGGATGCTCATAACGCCCCCGCATGATGTAACTAGTCTTGCCGTCGGGTCAACTTTTACGACTCGAATCTGAATGGGAATGGCCGTGTCATGTTTGTGCTGGACCCCATATCATACTTGTTTATGCAACCCCACTACCGAGGTATGACTGATTATGGTCCCGCCCTTGTCAGTCCACTTGGAATACGTCTCAGCCCCTTGGAAATTCGGTTTCAGTACGAGTATATATATTGTTTCTATGTTGGTTGTGCAACCACGTGCTTCCATAACCGGTACCATTAATCGATCAGGTAGGAGCCTTTGATTGGTTAAATAGCGACACCTTAAACACTAATTACAGAGTCATAATCTTTGCATGGCAACTACATCATGTTATCTTGTTGATAACATTATATGCATGAGGGGTTAATTGCGTATGGTCGTTAAAAACCTCATGATGGAAGCACAAACAAGCATTTACAAGCTGAAGCTCACGAGTTTAATTTTCTTTAATTTCTTTCCCGAGACATGTGATTACCTCCTCAACAAATCGCAAAAAAAAACAGCTCTCTTTACCGGACACCAAGATTAGGAGACGAGTGTGGGGTTAAGAAAACAAAATTCTTATATAAACTATTTCATGTGATCATGTAGAGGTAGTAGCTATGCCCGCAATGTGGGAAAGTTCCTCATGATCTGCAGATGTCTTCAGCCGATCCATGGCTTTGTCAACCTGAACCAACAAATTAAGACAAGAGGATAAATCTGCTCACCGCACTGCTAGCTGCTAGCTGTTAATTACTCCTATTAAGCAATCCGCCACGTTAAAAAAACTATTATCGCGTGGATGAGGAAGTATATATCTACCTCGTGAGTCCAGTTAGTTCTGCTGGTCAAAATGATGAGAGTTACTGTCTGTAGCGACACACCAACTAACATTCCCCACCAGATCCCCTGCACCCATTTGCACATCCATTACTCTTCTTACAGATGACTAAGAAAAGGAAAGCAAGCAAATCAACCACCCAACAACCGAATTGTCAATCCTGAGTTGAACTGCATTTTGGTAGGGCCACATGTACACACATGAAAAAAAAAACTAAAAACATACCTCAACTCCAAGGCTTGTCTTGAAGCCAAGGACACAGCCGATAGGGAGACCAATGACGTAGTAAGTGGTGAGGTTCACATACGCCACTAACGCTTGCCATCCAGATCCAATGGCCACGCCCTGCATTCTCCCCGGGGCAGCCGCCAAGTCAATCAGCCAACAAATTAAAATAAATCCTTTATTATTTGGAGATGATCATGCATCGATTGGATATGAATTTTTTGATTAATTAAGTGAATACGATTATACTTGAGAGGTGAATAAGGAACATGCGACAGAGAGCTGTACTTATCAAATGGTTCGAACTCAAATATGTATGGGGAGTCGGAAAGCAATTGAGACCAAATTATATACGAGTATAAGCGTCTCACCAGACAGGATGGGGTTGAACACCATTCAAGAAGACGGATGCGGCGAGCAACGGCGTCAAGCTTGAGACTGCCTTAATCACCCACGGAGTCGCTGGTGAAAGCTCTGCTTAAAGGCGTCCGACAAATTAAAACTACTGCACTGAAGAGTATACTAATTAAGACAGAGGTTGCCACCACAACTTTTCACCGAGAAACTGGCCACCCTTGGATGTCGGGGCCCCAAGCTCGTTCCCGACTCTAATACTGCAATTTGGTTGCGCGGACAAAAAAAGTTACATTAGATGATATATTTAGGGGGTGCAGAAACAAATTAAGTGCCATTATATGTGGCATCGATCCGAGACATATCGATCGTTGACCCACCTGGCAGCTGTGCTGAGGCCCAACATGAACTGCATATCCCAATTCAAGTAATTCATGCTGGCATATAAATAAAGCACAGTCAAGTGGATGTGCAAAGTTTATGGAGTACATTGCACGATTAGAATATACGAAGGTTAAGGTGAATGAATACTAAGCTGTATGTATAGAAATGGGTACGTAGATTACCAGATAGATATTGAATCAAGCGAGATCTCGGCATTAGGTAGGAAGCCCGATATAAGTACGAGCCCTTGGCTATACCATATCTCTAAGCTGCATGCATCATCAGAATCATCTATTAATTTGTATGTTTTTTTTTAAGTTCATTTGCTGATTGATCAAAGGGAGAAAAGGGGGATAAGAGCGACTCAGAGACAGAGCATAGGTGTGTACTGTGTACACATATAGGAGAGGACAGGGATAGGATATGAAGGAGCAAGACCTACCACAGCATACATGCAGAGGCAGCCGTAAGCTTGAAGTAAGACCATAGGCCAGTAAAGGCCCTTGGTGGAGTAGCCGGTCCAGGTCTCCTTGCAAGAAGGGCTCCAGAGGATATAAGCGGCAGTGAGGAGGACGAGTATCCACCAGGAAAGGCTCAAGGTTAGAGCAGCGCCGAGGAGTCCATATTTGAGAATGAAGACGACGACCCATGTGAGCAAGGTATGCAAGAGGAGAACTCCGACGGCGATGTAAGCGAGAGGGTTGACGATGTTTTGGGCCTGAAGGAACCTCTGCATGGGACAGCTGAGTGCGAAGGCGTAGAGCTGCGGGAGTAGGCCCCGGGCGAAGACCTGGCCCTGTGCAGAGATGTCTGCCGACTGTCCAATTGCTTCAAGGATGGAGCCCGAGTACCAATAGAGGAAGGAGAGGCAAACGGCCGCACCCAAGTGGAGGATCATCGCTTTCTGGCAGACGATACCCATGGCGCTGTACTGCCTCGCCCCCATACGCTTGCCCACACACTGTCTGCACCGCGCTCGCCATGCCCAACTGCATCATTCATACTAGTCAACTCTCATCAGCTTTGCGTGCTTACGGACCGTAAATAAACATATATATAAATATTACAAAAGAGAAAGACACTGCCGAAAAGAAAAGGCGGCGAACCATGATGCCGTAGGCAAGCCCCTGTATACCGACGCTAGCGATGGAAGCCCAGCGAGCTCGAGAGCGCCCAACTGTCCTACAAACATCTGCGTCACCAGACTGAGCCTGAAGTTGAAGATGGAGACGAGAATGGGAAGCCCCCGAGAGACGCCATAGGAGTTCGATTCCCAAGCAGCAGCCTTGGCCCAGAAGGAGCAACTGGTCGCCTGCGACTCTAACACCTCTTCGAAGGCGTCAGAATGATCACCTACACTACGTGCAGATTCATTAATGAGCAGAAATGGCTCCGCAGCTGCTTCGCCCATAGCTTGGTCGAGAATCTCTATCTTCACCAGATTGCGCGCAAGACCTGCGGGTCAAAGCTAGCTAGCAAGCGAGGAGGCCAATTATTAAACAGAGGGAGGGTTTGTGGTTGGGCCCAAGTACTCGATCGATGTTGTGGGGCGAACGACTGAGAGGCGGCAATCATCAATCGTTCCTGATCAAAGTACGTCCAAAGCTGCAGGGTTTGCTACCGTGTTTTAGGCAAAGTTTCACCAAGGCATGCATTTATGCAGATGCCCCGTGCGCTGTGATCTAACCTTCCCAACCCACAGCTCGTCAACTCATCTACCCTTCACCCCCGGGGCCTGCTTCCTTTTTAATTTCTTCTTTTTTCTTGTCACTTCACGGGACTAGTAGATGCCTACCTAACTGTGTATCATGTGCTACCCGTCCATGGTGCTTCCCATAACACAGGGAAAGGCCTGGCCAACGACTCCCCCAGCACTTCTTTATGTAGGTAATCTATACGCACAAGATACAAATGTATACAGAAGGAGAAAGAAGGCAGAGACACGTGATTTTCAAACTCAACATACCATAGCAACATCTCTTTTCTCCCCCTCCTCCTCCCCCATGGGAGAGAACATGTGAGTGGCAGAGGGACTCGCATGAGATATCACAATCATGCAGTTGTTTGATCACGTCAACTTTATAGCTCTCTCTCTCTCTCTCTCTCTCAAATGAAAAAAAAAATCTCACAGCTCTCAAAAGTCTTGGCTACACTGAAACGAGAGGACTGGATAAACCGATGATTGAGATGTGGGGCACACATCGATTTAGCGACCCCGTTAATATGCATCTGAATCGTAGTAACAATAGTGCAAAAATTTGGTGTTTCTTTATTTTTTTTTTGTACAAATTAGAAGATTTTGGTGTTGTAAAGATGTACTCCGTCCATCCTGTTTTAATAGCTCCATCGGGATAAAATGACAGTCCCATATTAGATGCTCCAACGGGCTTAATTAAAGTGGATTATGAACCTTTTCTTCCCCCTCCTGACACACAGTCTCTTCGGCTGTGGTTTTAGCCATTACATAAAAAACAACAGTTTTCCCGATGGGGCTATTAAACAGAATGGGGGGAGTATATACCAGGCTGCTTGCTGAGTTATCATTTTAATTGTGCAAGTGCCACGGAACCATGGCCACATTCAAAAGGACTTGAAATGTTTCAGCCTCCGTTGGACTGTTTGTTCAAAAATTAGATTATGTACTAAATGTCAATTTTATTTACAAGCGTCATTTGTGAATTTCAATTCCATCTAGTAAAATTGAAAAATGAGAAGTGCACGGGTCTTTAAAATGAAGAATGTGCTATAATGTTATTCCTCCCTCGGCATAACGTCAAATTCTAAATTCATTGTCAAATCTCCTCAAGAGAGCATTTGCTATTAAAACTGAATTGGAGATTGTTCCAAGGGGACGTTTGGATAGTGAAATAGTGAAGACTTGAATTCAGGAGGTGAAATGATGGGAGGTCTGATGTTGACCAAAGAAGAATTAGTAAGTGAATTTGCTGAAGTAGCTCGGGAGCAAATTCATGCATTTCAGATGAATTAGGTGAATTTAACTTCTAAGGCTACACATCCACTCTCCCTTGACACTCAATTTGTGCGACGTGGAAATTTATAGGTCCTCATCTGTACATCCATATTGTATGCATCCATCCCATGGTGGTGGAGCACTAAAAAAGGCCACAAGAAACATGAGATCTAGCGACTTCAATAAGGTGTGTTTAAAAAGACAATCTTGCACTTTCATGAAACCAACAACTTATGAATTTTACTTTGCATGTAAGTGTTTGTGAAGTGTGTGGCTAGTGAACCCAGCCTAGTCACTGATTTAATTTGACTTTTATAAAAAACAAAAATATGGTTGTCCCCAACATCGCAAAGGTTACATGTCTACATCAAGATGGATCCCTCTGGCTTCTCTCCAAAGGATTAAACAGAAGGGAAGTGGACCAGAAACAGGAGCACCCTCATTTTGTGAGCCCACTTCAATACAAAAAAGGAATATCATAAGTTAAACCCTTTAAATTAGACTTTGGGAGGCAGTGCGATTTTCGCTTCATTGAGAAACTAACTTAACCAGGTGTGTTGAGTGCTAACAAACCATGACAAGACAAGCTTTATCGAGCTTGAAATTTCAATATCAGGCGAAGCCAAGTTTTAGGCTCATTCGTACGTAGCTTGAAAATTCAATATCAGAGTTCGAGCCAAATCACTTTAGCTGGCAAGCTTGCTTCGTTTCGTTGACTTTGACTTTCACATGGGTATGAAGATGGGAGGAGACTGTTATGTATATGTTCTAATTATGTCAAAAAATGGATTTAGTTCTCAAGAGACATATTACCTAGAGACCAGTTTAAATGGGACAGGTCTCACGCAAGCCAGGAGCCAAGTCACCTTGAGCCTTCAGAATCCATGTAATGTATATGAAAAAATAAAAAAAGATACAAACATAATAAAGACCAGCTTCTACGAGAGATCTCATACATGCAGAAGCCAAAGTCACCTCAAGCCGCCGAATCGCCGAATTATGAATCGCCGAATTATGATCAGACAGTAGCTGTAAAATCAGGGGGCAGGTGGGTCTGAATCACACTTGTCATCAGATTAAAATCCAACAGCTCAGGTGACTTGGCTCATACTGCTTGCATGAGACCTATCTCATGTAAACTTTTTCCAATAGAATAAAACAAGAAACTGGCCGTTTGGGGCGTAATTAACACTGGATGTTTTGCTACGTAACATAACTTTTTTCTATATGGACGTGGACGTGTTTCAGCTGGATGTTAGAAAAAACATGGATACTACAATGAACATCCAAAATTCACACTGAATGTTTTGGCTTTATCACGCCCCTAACGGCCCCTATTCAAAATCCAACGGCTCAGGTGACTTGGCTCATGCGACTTGCATGAGACCTATCTCATGTAAACTTTTCCCAATATGATAAAACATGAAACTTTAGTGATATAAAATCCATACATGAGTAAAATAAGCATGCACATAAAAAAATAATACGAGCTTCTAGTTTTTCTCGACCTGAAGTTGCGACGAGCCAACACAAGATTGAGTTTGGCTTGACCAACTTCATGTTCGAGCTTGAATGCAAGTCCTTTAACACCTTTAATAGGTGTCATTTGGGATGATCAACCCGTGTAATTACTATCTAAATCACATGAGTTAGACCACATGAAAAATTTTAAAATCACTAAGGTCCAGGTCCGGGTTGCCAAATTCAACCTAAGCACTTTACAGAATTTAAACGTGAAAGCACTGGCTTTCTATTTTTCTCAAGGTAAGCCTGGCTAAGGAACATATAAAAATGCCATTGAGTACGTGTCATCTTTGGCAAGCAGTTCTAACTAGAAATAGATAATTTCAATCTCTTATAAATACCATGCATATACCTGACTAAGGATAATAAAAATATAAGTTAATAAGTTCCAACAAAAAAAAAACGTAAGTTCGTTTGTTTAAGCAAAACGCAGATACACCTATAAAACAAAACTTCTGCTCTGTCAAGCATCATTCATAGAATTCACGGTCAAATCTAATCTTCACCAAAAGTTGTTTTCTTCCCTGCCAAAAAGAAACAAAAAAATCATTTACCCGCACATTTGCAGCAGAATAAGTAAATAAATTTAGCTTAAGAATTATACTTCCTAGGCATACTTCACTTGATATATATACATCTGAAAATATGCAGAGCTAATCTTCCTATAACACATTCCAATGCACCTCACAGTGTAGACAATACTAACTAATACAAGGGTGAGCAGTTCACTAAACCCTGCTTTAGCCAGCCGGCCCCACTACACACGGACAGCGGATATCCATTTTCCTATTAAATGGGGAAGGGGCTTGCTAAAACATGGGGTGGCAGAGTACTCATCCATGATACAAAACCATACTCCTTCCGTCTGGATTTATTATTATTAACCAAGTTTTTTCGTGAACTAACTATGTAAACAATAAATCCGGACTGAGAAGTATTACTTAATCATCAAGCACGTAAGTGACAAAAGCAACAAGATAGATCCATAATATCACCTGTACCAGGAGTTCCCATGCTTGGCTTGTAGGGTGTTCCTCTACCCCTACCGCCACCAAAGCGGCCACCACCTCCACCGCGAGCACCTCCACGGCGACCACCAAACCTACCACTATCATTTCGCCCACCACTTCGACCGCCACTTCGGCCACCTCCCCTACCACCACCATCACGACTGTCACTCCTTGGTCTTGCTTCTTCAACTGTCAAGTTGTAGCCACTAAGCTCGGAACCATTGAGATCCAAGGCTTTTGAGAAACTATCACCACCCTCTGTGAATTCCACATAAGCTAGCCTGTAACAAGGAACCAGTTGATTAAAAAGAAAAGGCAAGCAGAACATATAGCTTTTCAGTGCAATCAGAACATCTTGTTGGATAGTGCCAATCATATAATACCAACAACTCTCATACAAGGATTGAATGATCATCAGTGGGTGAATATCATGTCTAATAAGAATACCAAGAGAGGATTTCCTCCCCATAAGACCTTGAATCCAACATCTCTAAAAGTGTACTAGGATGAGTCGATGACTTGACAATGCTTATTGTGGTAGTCGTGGCAGTGGTGAAGATAATGATGATTAAGATTCTCGGCTTACATGCTATTCTGACATTAACAAATTTGCAACTGCAACACATCAGGCAAATAGAAGTGTATACCTATGTTTTTTCCTACATAAATTATATACCATTTTGATATTAAATAAAAAGGTTGCGGAAAAGAGGCATGATGGTGAGAATGAGCAAAAATTAAGAGGTGCTTTAAGTGATGGCAGGAGGATGTTAAAAACCACTAGCAAACATGGTGTTAACAAATTAAAGAGACAGACAACAGACCCTTTAGGAGCACCAGTATCATAGTCTTTGGGAATAGAAATCCTTTTTATTTCACCACAGGAGCCAAAGTGTTCTTCCAGAGAGCTTCGAACCTTCAGTTAAGTGGCAAAGCACAATATGTAAATGCTCTGTAAATTCAAGACAATCAAATCACATACACCCTGTTCAAATAATAAGACACAGCCCTACCTCTTCTTCTCCAAGAGATCTATCAAAACCACGTACAAATATTGTCTGTCCCTGCTCATTTTTTTCTCCCTTCTGGTATGAACTATTTTCTTTACTGAACATTTTGTGGAACACATCAGAAATTGTACATACAGATATAAACAGTAAATAAGCAAACCAATAAGGTCTAGAGCGGTAAAATACCTGCTATTTGGAGTATATGCACCTTTTTCACGTGCCAGATCGAGTCTAACAGCACGTCCTAACAGATCCTCACCATTCAGTTGAAGCGCCTAGACAGAACCAGAAAACATTAATCAAGGATCTGAAGACGAGTAACAAATGGATCAATAAAAGTATCATTTTTACATCGACCTAAGGATAAGCACACTTTTCTAACTCCATTTTTGCCAAGCCAGCCACAACCTTTGCTGGACTGGTAAACCTAATCTAGTTAAGGGCAACAAGCAAAAAGCCATGATGCCATATTCTACAGGGACCTTATAGGCACTTATCAAGCAGAGAAATAGTAATGTAAAATCATGGAAGCAATATACAGATCAACAGTTTCAACCAACAATTCAATCCTGTCAAATAAGACTACTGCCAATATCAACCTCAAAACACTAAGGGTTAGAGGATTAACAAAGATTCAATCAGCAATAAAGCATCACTTCATTCTTACTAAACCATATTGATGATTGTCATCAAGATCATCCTCACAACTCATCCCCAATTAAATTAGGTACATAACATGGATCCTACACCTCAAACTCACTCAATCATGGGCCACAATGAGGTAGATAAGTTATATAAATCCACCACCATTCCAGTCATGTCAGTAAAAGCAGATTGGCTATAACTAGAGCGCAACTGGGTGCCAGGCGTCTAATCAATGAATAGCCTAACGATCAACTAAGAAGAAGATCTATAGCCCAATTTGAGGCTATGAGCATCCTTAAAAGTATACCAAAAAGGACATTTAACAGAAATTTTTCAGAAAACATTATATCACAACCGGGAAAAAAAATCACCTGATTTGCTACCTCTTCTGAGGCAAACTCAACATGTCCAAAACCTCTAAAACGCCCATCCTGATCCATTGCAAATCGAACATCAACCACTTCACCAACACTCTTGAAGAATTCCTCCCTAGAATTTAAGGAACACCATGTTAAATTCTTCAAAACCAATGAGAACATACAAAAGAAGATAAAGGATATTGTCTACATACACATCTGTCTGCTCAACTTTGAAAGATAAATTTCCTACAAAAAGTGTTTTTGATCCTGTAGCCTGAGGACTGGGGGTCACAGGAGTTTTGGGCTGCACAAACCAAAAAAAAAAAGAAGAAGAGCACTGTCAGCTTGTCTTAAAAGCGCGAGAAAAAAATACATGCAAGGAGATGTTTTTTAGTAACTCACTGCCTTCTTTTCAGAAGCTTTAGGAATTTCAGTTTTTGCTGATGAAGCATCTTTCATTTCAACATCTTCAATCTGCTTTGAACAACAAAACAAAGCCAACCAAATCAAAATAGCAAATTTCAAGCACACACAGACTATGTTTTCAATCAAAATTTATGGAGTAAATATTAATAAAGTATTCACGTTCCATAATCTAATATTGCACCTTCTTTGGGGTCTTCATTGGTTTTTCATCCTCGCTTTCTTCCTCAGAAGAGTCCTCATCAGAGCTACTACTTTCTGTGGGAGCCTTGGTAGACTACAAATATGCAGACAAGGACAGAAAGTTGGATAGAAAGGCAACTAAGAAATGCTGAAAAACTAGAACATAATCTAAATCCAACGATTCTCGCATTGAACATCAAGATAAGCTACCAACAAGCATTGCCTTATTTCCTACTACCTTCTTCTCTTGTGCCTTAGGTTCCTCCTCTGAGCTTTCTTCATCCTCGCTGCTGCTCTCAACCTTGGCATTAACCTTTATCTTCTTCACTTTGGGCTCTTCATCAGAGGATTCATCATCAGTATCCGCATCGTCTTTCTTAAGAATTGCCTTCTGTAGATAGTAGAAGCAAAGACGATAAGTTCTAAAATAGTCACTTTGGCATGATAAGGTAAACAAACGAGCACCAAAAAGAAGCTCTTTTGAATCACAGTGAACACTAAAATATCATCTCAACTATGACACCTCTATTTTCACCTGTTTTGCTTCTGCCTTTACCACGGACCCTTTGGCAGGAACTCCTCCGGTAACCTGAAATAGTTGTACGAACATGTCAAACAATAAAATAAAAACAGCATTTACAATCATTGACACCCACAAAAAAACAAAATAGAAGAAATTAAATTCGCTCTAGTCCAAATTTTCCACCTTGTCCTCCTCAGATTCACTCTCAGAGGAGCTATCACTTGATTCAACTTTCTTATGAATTACAGCAGTGGTAGCTTTCTTCTGTTGGACAGCAACCTTTTTCTGCAGTAAAATATGTAATCAAGACAAATCAAAGGAGGACAATCCCAATCATTTGACATTCGGCAACATCACTTACATCCTCCTCCAAACTACTATCCGATTCAGAACTGTCACTAGATTCAACTTTTTTCTGCGACACAGCAGGAGAAGCTCTCTTTGTTTGGACAGTAACCTTTTTCTGCAAATTCAAATCAAATATTAAATATAAGAACAGAATAGAATAATAACTATCCTAAATAATTGAATAGAGAAAGCTACAATACTCACGTCATCCTCATCTGAACTACCATCTGAGTCAGAACTGTCACTTGATTCCTGACTTTTCTTGGATATTACTGAAGGACCATTTTTCAATGAGTGACTCACCTTTGCTGCAGGCTCCTGAATAAATCGACATAAAGTGTGCTATAAGATTAATCATGAAGATAATATTGTCTCTTGATATTTTTATCACTATATATATATATATATATATATACATATCTTAAGAGTGCTTTTGTACCAATTTTGCACGAATATACCTCATCATCATCTGAATCACTTTCACTATCAGAGCTACTTGCTGGCTTTGCCGATTTCTTCGTCAAAGTTCCAACAGAACCATTTTTGGAGACGGGGACTGCCTGCTTCTTTGAAAGGGCACTAGTCTTGGAAACAGGCTCCTAATACAAATACAGATCCCGCATTTAAACTGATTCCCCAATTTCTAATCAAATAAAAAAGTGAACCAAATTAAAATAAGTTCGACATTAACCTCATCAGAGGATGATTCATCACTGGAATCACTGCTGGATTCCTTAACAGGTAGTTTTACTGGTTTGGTCTTCTTAACTGCAGCCTTAACCTATGTACAAAATCTTTGAGTAAGGAACAAGGGAGTAAAAGGTATCATCTAACACAACCGAAAGTGAGACATTCATACATGGACAGTTCAAAGCGTGAAAGGTTAGCCTAATTAATAAGGTGCAACAAACCTCTTCTTCAGACTCGGAAGAACTGTCATCAGAACTGCTACTTTCTGGCTTCTTCTTAACGGCAGCCTCCAGAATCATCTTAGTTTTCTTGCCATTTTTCATGTTCTGCACCACATTTTCTACTTCTTTCTTCTGCTTTTTAGAACTTGCGAGTTTCTCAATGACCTCCTCTGCAGCCCTCTTATTACCTTAATGTAAGAGAAAAGAAAATCAATGACACAACGTCAAAAAACAAGTTCACAGAAAGACCTCAATCAGAGGCACCTCCGTTTTCGGAGGCATCAACTGGACATAAAAGTTGGTTCGCGGGTATCACAGGGACAAGATGAATAGCATTAGGCTGGTGGAAAATGAGGCTTGGAATGCCTGGGAGCAGTGGGAAGCAATCACTAGCATTTATTAAGCGTCTTACTAGGTTGTAGAACAAATTTGAGAATGGCGAATGGAACTCGAACCAAAAAAAAAGCAGCAGTAATTTAGTTTTCAAATTAAACTGGCAACGACATACTAACCTTTCTTATCGGTTTTTGCAGGTGAAACCACCATAGGGGTCGCAGAAACCTATAATCGTATATAGAGATTAGTGGCCACAATGTTAGGGAATTGAGTTTTTAACATATACACAGAATGCGCACCTCAACTTTCGACTTCTTGAGAGATTTGCCCATTTTTATAGTCGATATCAGTAATTATCAACACGCTGTGGAAAACAAGGTTAATCAGAACTTAGCTTATATACAAACAATATAAATTAAATTCAGTTCACAGTAACAGTCAGTTATTGATTGACTTTCAAATTTACAACCAAAAAAAGTCATCGCTAAATATAAATAAAAAATAAGGGAATTAAACGATAACAAAACATTTGAAGGAGTGCAAAAACAAAATGTAAATTTGGCTCCCAGATATTAAATCGGAGGCGTCGGACGAAAGGAATACTAAGTTTATACAGAATCGCCCAAAAGAAGGAACATTTACGGCATGAGAAACACTTACAAAAGATGTGTGCTTACCGACAGTAATTAATTAACTCAAGAGCAGACGCGAACAGCAACTCCTTTGAGGAACAGAGAGAGAAACCCCACTACAGGGAAAAAGCAGCGGAGGCAGAACGTCTGTGGTGGGTGCGATAGATACGTTTATATACAGCAAGAGAGAGGCAGGCGGAGCATCGGAAAATACCTCAAAAAGGTTTAGGGTTTTAGGGGCATGCGATGAAAATATTGGCTATTTCCGTGGCCTGTATGTATGTATCTTTTTCCACTCCACATATCGCTCTTCATTTCTTCAGTTCAGTCCACACCACACTCCAACTAGTAGGCCGGCCAGACTTGAAGATGCAAAGGCCCATAGATGTGGTTCGCTGCACTCATGGGCCATTACCGCATCCAACTTTGTTGGGTACCCAATCTCCTCCCGGGGCCAAATTTATCTACTTCTGAACCATGGTGTTTTAGATTTTATTTTATTTTCGTGGGTCTCATTTTTACAAGGGTCTCCCAGCTGCCTTCAAAGATGGTGAAAATTTGAAGAGGAAGAAAAGGGAGCCAGCCACAGTTAGATTCTAGTTTTCTATGCAGGTGGTGTAACACCCAAAAATTTGGTAAGATTGCCAAAACTGCTATTTTAGGAAACTGTATTAAAATAGGAAAGTTTTGCTGCCTGTTTTGATTTTTGGTGAAATCTTATAATCTGGTGTGTTGTGTTATTATTGTGATGCTTTTGAAAGTGTGGAACCATCAAATTAGATTAGGCAGTTTACCAGGGCGTGGGGACTAGCCCTAGCGCTGAGCTCAACCTGGCGCTGAGGCTAGCCTAGCGCCAGGGTCTGTGTGCACTTGATGCCAAGGGTGAGGGCTAGGCACCAGGGTGCATGTACAAAGTGTTAGGACTTGTTCAAATTATTTTAATGTTGTAAGTTGGACCTTCGTAGCTAGGGAATTTATTTTTGGTAAGTTTGCACGCGCACCAGAAGTCGGAGAAGCTTTGGTTGTCAGATGTGTTGGGCGCCAAGGACCACTAGGCGCCAGTGCAGTACAGTGTCCCAGAGCCACGTGGGCACATGCTTGGGGGCGTGTGCACGTGTATGATAAGACGTGATTGGGTTGGTTTTGGCCATGGACCAAACAAAGGAGAAGTGAAAAATTTGAAATTATTCCAAAACCGGTTTGAATTGGACTATTTTTTGGAATTCCTAATTAAAGGAAATTAAGGCACTCAAGGAGATGATTATAGACGTCATTTTAGGTTATAATTGGGTTAGTTAATCTAATTTATGGCATGACATGGCAAGATTAAGGATCGTGCCAATTAGGAATCAATTAGGGGGAGATCTTGGGGTTAGTTATGGAAACTAACTAAATTCACTTAATTCCCTAACTAAATGGGATTGTAACTGATTTGGGACTGAGGTTGATCACGTCCCTAATGGGAGATCTCTTCTTATTCTGGTCTAATTGTGGCCCTTAGATGATATAAGGATCTACGGTAGAGATGTGTCCTATGGGAATAGAGCACTTACTATTTAAACCTAACCAAGGAATAGACGGCCACTCTTTTGGATGCCTTGGGAAATGTGCCAGCCTTGGAGTAGAGCAGCCAATCTCCTCTTACTTCGTTCTAAGGGTTTTGCATCAGTTTGTGCACTCGTTCGTGGAGATTACGCGAAGAAAGGGGTAATACGTGTAGAACCGATTACCGTGCAAATTGTATCGGTTCAACCAAGAGGTAGGATGTGTTTTCCCTAATCTTTTTCATATTCTTTGAGATGATCTAATTTAATTCAAGAGTATTCAAAGTCTCTGATTTATGAATTCCATAATGACATGATACATGGGTGATAAAGATCACATTTTTATACATTATGTGTACATGTATAGACTATACTATTTCTTGATGTCATGGACTCATGATCAATGTGCAATGGCCTAGGTATGGATTTTCTTCTACATTCCAGCGTTAAAATAATTGATGATGAGTCCTAATGTTGCTGGTATTTGCTGTCCAACAATTGTCATCTCAGTTTATGGTATTATTGAATTATGTTGAGTCGACGATGGTCAATTATGGTAAGTACATGAGGAATATTGATGATAAAGGTTATCTGATCACTAAGTAATAAGAAATCAGAGGCGTAACACTTTGGGTTGGTGTAAAGGTCACTCCTTTTGAGTGTCGTCAGTACCCTTATTCCATAATCATGTCCTAATTTAGGGGTCCTAATTGGAGTTGAACTAGGTAATTGCAATAAGAATGCTAAAACAGTTTCCGGGATGGTTAATGTATCTCGATCAATGAATGCACATACTAATATGACTATGCAAGTATTATAACATCAAGGAATTGAGTGATAATTCATATTATCATGAGTATATTAGTATTAGTATTGTGACGACCGTAAATTTTATAGTATTTTCTTGGCTCAACGGTATGCATTTATTTAAATTTTCGAAAATCTTTTGAAAATTCAATTCCCGCCGGAATCGATCGAACGCCGTAAAATTTGTGATTTTTTTTTAATTGATCTTAATCGGAGATTTTATTGGATTATATAATACATGGTTGGCGTGACATGTTGGTTTGGCTTCATTTGACCTAAGAATATTGGATAGGTATTTGTATGAAGTTTGTGTTATTTTTGGGAATAGAATTAATTTTAGATTAATCAAAAATATGAATTAGATATTTCTTAAGTGGGTTAGTAGTGATTAATGGAAATTCTAAAAGAGAAACCCAAACCCAAACCCATTTGTGCTTGGGTCGGGTTAGCCTTAGTGGAGGTGGTTGAGAGATGGGTTAATGGAAGTGGTTGATGGATAACATTAATTGACCCCCATTAACTCATTCCTTGTAAACCCAAGAGTCATCTTGAAAGTGGTAAAATCTGGAATTTTCTACTGAATCTAAGCCATTGGTTTAAGGATTGATCAAGGGTGGAGATTCATTTGAAAAATCTATAAATAGGCTAGTAGGGGGTGGTTTTGCTTAGTGCTCAAAGCCTTGAGCATTTCTCTCTCTCTCTCTCTCTCTCTCATTATCCGGCCGGCGGCAACCTTACTCCGGCGGTGGTCCGTGGTGGTTCGTGGTGGTCCAAGCAAGGTCGACCGGCGTGGTGTTGGTGCGGCATTGTCGAATTCAAGAGTGCTCGGGAAGTCTCGGTATTTACAACCAAGTAGGATGCCTTTTTCCCATTACACTTCTTTTTGATAAAATGAATTGTTGAATGTTGATGCCTTGATGTTAAGTACTCATTTCTGGAATTTGTATTGCCGATCCTAGAATTGATATTCCCTCTTGTTTCATGACTCTATTGTATTTCAACTCAATCATTTCTACGTATGTTGACCAATGAAAATTGGATTTGGATTTTTATGTTAAATCTTGATCGCATGTGATAATGCTATTTGTATATCCATGCTCACTCTCTTGAGTAAAGATTTGATCTTTAGGCACTTTGGTGTATTTCCGTATTTCGTGTTCTATGTGTATTATCATAGCTATTACTACTTGTATAATATCAACTAAATGGGTAATTGTATAATGAATGATAACTATAAGATTATCCCTTGTAAGATCTTGTCTCTGAGATTTCAGTTCGTTTTATTGTCAGCGTGTTTTGAGATCTAATGTTGTCCGGGATTATATGATAGTATCACTTAAATAATGAGATAAGAAAGTGTTGTAGTAATCGGGTAGTAAAGATTTCGAAAAGTGGAATCATAAACTGAGATTTTGGAACTATAAAGGCACTGTAAAAATCTTAAGAAAGACTAGATTAATGTATAAAAAAGACTAATAAGGAGTTACTATACTTTATACATTAGTAAATTATGTATGACATAGAAACTTGGTCTCGGCCAGGAGCAATCCTGCGCAGGCAGACTTCAGTAGAAAAATGATAACTAATTATACAGTAATCAGAAAATTAAGTTCTTTATCAATCTGGAAACTAGACATCAGAGGCTATCTAAGATAAAAATTTCATAGATTAAATCAAATTGTTCAGAACGTAGTAACCTGATAAAGAGAGCTGTTCTGTTTTGGACAGAACACAGTTTCTGACTTTAAATGACTTAAAATCATAATAAACCTAAGAAGCTTGAGAATAATTGATAATGAAGAATCTAATCAAGTCTAATATGATTTTATAAGACTCTAAGAACAGTAACCTTAAGGTCTTAGAGCCAAATAAGGTGTCTTATAATAATAGTCCCTTTTGTTCTTCTCTTGGTCCATTTATGACTCAAGAGTAATCGAAGCTTGAATTCTAAGTCTCTGACGTGGTCTACCTGAAACGCGTCATTCTAAGTCGGGAATTATCAATTCTAGGGCTAGGTACAACTTTGTTGATAGCGAACTTGAACTTTTGGAAAATCATGTGGTGTGTCTCTTTTTAGTCGGGTCTCACTTGAGTTCCCAGACTAATTCATAATTTGATTTGGTTTATGCTTTTCACTCCTATGAAGAGTCGGAACTTTAGAAAGTCTTGTTCTAAGCCTTTTGACAATAGGGCTAGTTGAATTGTTTCTCCGCTAAGTAGCATTTGAAGCTCTTAGTCGGAATCATAGTATGCTCACAAGCCATTGCTAGATCTTGCGAGATCTCCGATTTATTGAACCTCTGTAGTTCAGCCGATGACGGCAACCGCGTGCGCTTAGATTGTATGACATTACGGAAGGTCTGCAATCTCCGCCCATTGTGCCCGTAAGCACCGATGGGGCCAGCATCCCTAGACGCATAGCAAGGTTCCTCTGAAGAACCTCTAGGATGTTCTGGTATTGATGAAGATTTGAGAGCAGAAATTGTACTTTGACACTTTGGTTGTCCAATGCTTATTATCTTACCTTCACTACTTTATGAAAGTCTTTGAAGTATCTTTAACCTTAATGCGTCTTGAATGGCAGTTGGTTCCAGGTAAGTGATCTTAGTCCTTGTTGAACCTGAGTCTGTTAAACCATTCATCTTTGGAGTCTTCTCTTAGTTTTCCGGTGTGGGTTTTCTGTATCCTACTGGGTATTTCCTATGGAATACTCACGCATCCTCTGATGCAGGATTTAAGGTGGAGCAGAAGTGATGTTTTCCAGCGGCATGGTTTGATGTTGGAGCTTAGAAGACTCATCTCTTATGTTTTGCTATATTTTGACATTTGAATTGCGGCCTGCGTGCCATTTGCTTTATGTTAAACTCTGTTTGTGGTTGTTAAGACATTTTCAGATATTGTAATAGATATTTAGATTTCCTTTCTGTTATTCTACTTTTTGTAAGTAAATGTTATTTAAGTCATAACGATCCTGCAAGTCCCATAATATTTAAATGGGATAAGCGTAGACTCGAGTATTCGGTCCGTCCCAAGTTTCCTACCCTATAACCGTCATTGGATTGACGCTTCCGCGTAAATTGGGTCTTGGAAATTTGGGGCGTGACAAGTATAACATTAGCATAATATAGAAGTTAATTGACATAATTAAGCCTCGACCAATAGTTTACCTGCACAGACAGACAATACTGTAAAATTCCCATCTAATTATAGAAAACTTAGAAAAATGTGTCATCTATTGGGGTGGATTATAGACTCTTGGGGGAATCTACAGTAAAAATTTTATAGCTAAATACGAACTGTGAAAATTATGGTGAAGGTCGAAAATGAGCTGTTATGCAGAAAACAGTGCAGTGAATCAGGGAAAAACTTACTACTATTTAATATCATGTGATTATATAAAGTTATGGATAAGATAAGACCTAAATAAAAATAAGAAGGACTTGGTAGTAACTAATGCAGAGAGTTTAATCCTCCGGAATTATGTATCGGAGTGGAGTCAAGTCAAACCGAGTGGAGATTCTGTGTCAGGTTGTCTTACCGATTGAAGTTGTCTCAAAGAAATCCGATTAGGGTTTATACTCTCGAACCCTAATTTACATGTCTGCCTTGAACCATATGAGATTAGTGTTAGAGTCGGTAATTCTTATCTAGGGCCTTGCACAACGAAATTATCAGACAAGTGAAGTTACAATTATACCCCGATAGTTTGGGTGAAGTTTGAAAGATGATTTCTTTCAGATACTCCTTGATGAGTCAGTTGTTGATGAAGGGTATTGATTTCTCTTCCTTATATCGATTTGTTTACTCCTTGGGATATTAAAATCTCAATGGTGTTTTTATGTGAGTCTATTCTAAAATATTGAGAAAATTTCCATTGATTTTAATACAACCTCTGTTGCTGTCAGATTATATTCAGTTCTCTGTAAGCTGCTTATTCCACAAGAGTGATTGATGAAAACTATTCGAGTGAAAATCATAGTATACTCAATAGTCATTACTAGATCCTATGTGATCTCAGATATTTGATGAACCTCTGTAGTTCAGCCGATGACGGTAACACGTGCATTTTAGACTGTATGATATTACGAAAGGTCTGCAATCTCCGCCCATTGTGCCCGTAAGCACCAATAGGGCCAGCATCCCTAGACGCATGGCCGGGTTCCTCTGTAGAACCTCTGGGATGTTCTAGTATAGATGTCCATATGGGATGTGGACTGACCTGAGAGCAGAAATTGAAAACTTCCACACTTTGTATATTTGGAGTTTATTTTAACTGTGATCTATATCCGTTAAAATGAGTGGCTCGGTGTTTGAGTTCATATTTCCTAAAAAAAATTGCTAATATTCTGGTACATTGATTATTGCATATATTATTCCAGATTTGATTAATGATATTCTATATTTTGTATCCACTAGAGTCTATCACTTTTATATTATTTATCATTGGGGTTTTGGCATCCTACTTAGTATTTCATTCTAAATACTCATGCATCCTTTGATGCAGGTATTAAGAAGGAGTGAAGCAGAGCAGGTAAAAGTGATTGATGACTTCAAGTGGCTAAAGATCAGTCGTAGAAGACTTTATACTGATTATTTGATGTTTTTTTATGGCCATGTGCTAGAGATATTATTTGATTGATGTTGAATGAATTATGTTGTAATAACTTAGTTAAACTCGGAGTTTTATTATTTAAGATTTTTGTAAACAGATATTTGTTTAGCATTCTGGAATGGGAACGAGGTATTGATCGATTATTCGGTCGCGTCTTGGGTTTCAGCCTCATGATCTTTATTGAGTTAGTGCTTCCGCGCTTTATTCGAGGTTTTGAAATTCAGGGCATGACAGCTTGGTATCAGAGCATTTCTATAATAACTTAAACAATTGTCTGTTGTACAGGAATTTTGGATAATATTACCTGTTGTGTGTTTAGAACTCTAGAAGACCTAGTGAAGTATTGACTTTACCCTGTGACTAATGATATTTTGAAATTAGGTCAAATGGTGAGGACACAAAGTGGTAGGATTTACGAGAAGGAGTGAAGCAGAGCAGGTAAAAGTGATTGTTGATTTCAAGTAGCTAAAGATCAGTCGTGGAAGACTTTATTCTGATTATTTGATGTTTTGAATTTTTTTTATGGCCCTGTGCCAGAGATATTATTTGATTGATATTGAATGAATTATGTTGTAATAACTTAGTTAAACTTGAGATCTTGTTATTTAAGATTTTTGTTAGCAGATATTTATTTAACATTTTGGATCCTACGTGTATCCTATATTACGTCAATGGGAGAGAAGATTGATCGAGTATTCGGTTACGTCCCGAATTCTAAACCTCTTGACCATTATTGGAATAGTGCTTCTGCGCTCTAAATGGGGTTTTGAAATTCAGGGCGTGACATGTGGAGATTAAATTGTTGGATAAAAGAAAATAAGGTAGATGGGTGCATTTGGAAGTTGATATAGTGACCCTTTCAGGGCCTTAATGAGGTGAAAATATTTGGAAATTGAAAGGTGGAATCTATGATTTTTTTCACTACATGTGAAAAGTATTTGAATGTTGAAATAGGTGAAAGATGGCAATAAAAGGAATCAGCAAGAATCTTTCACCTTCCCTTGCAAACCATAAATATAAAAAACATTTCCCACACACTTTTCACCAATCCTCCTTTGGAGGTGAAGATTTTCAGCAGTGAAAAAACTATTTCACTTCCCCATTTCACAAGTGGTCTTTGAAGTTTGTTTTTCTTTGGTTTAAGAATATATACTTTGGATTACAAAGCTTCCAAGTCGATCTGTTATCTCTTGAGATTAGTGTGAGCTTTATATTATTGATAGCTAAATGTTTTTAAAAAGAGGAATGTGATGTAGTTTCTTTTTCTTCTTTCAGAGAGTTTTTTTTTTGCTAACATTCGAATATTCAGAGAGATGGGTGAAGGCATTATGAGTTTTTTTGGTACTCAGGCGTAACGAGTTGCTTCAATTATAGGTGATGGATTGACTTTAACGCTAGTGTCTTTTGTTGCGTATGTTGATTGCTGGCCAGTAGATTTTTTTTATCTTTCAATTGAATTCTCCGTACTTCCCGCATAATAATCCTTTTATCGGTTACTAATATGACATTATTGTCGTAGTCTCAGGCCAATTGCGGCATTTTCCCAAACGCGCGGGCAGGTCAGATGATCCCTCCAGCTGAAAACAACGGCTAAGGTTGGGAAGCCTTTTGGACGTTATCTAACTATTACGAATCAAACTCTGCCACGCGTCCGTTGAATAGAAAAAGCAGATAACGAGACTCAATGCCCTTCCTCGGCAGGGGGCGTCCTCAGGCCTCAAGCTCAAGCAGAAAGAAGGCGACAGATAGATGGATAGAGAGGAGAGGAGAGGAGAGGCTGCCATTGCGGAAGCCTTTTTAGCCTGCCTTCTTCTCAGTGACTGATCGACATATCCTCATCTTTTTTGCTGCCACTTGCTTTTGTGTGTGATTAATTAAGCATGCCACCACTCTACTCCCTCCGCCTAACTCCCCAGCCTTCCCCCGCCGTCCCTACCACCACCACCCTCTTGCAGTCCACCGCCACCCTCTCCACCAAACCCTCTAATAACCAGCTCCCCCAGCACACCAGTCTCAGCTGTGGCACTGCTACTCTCCATCATCGCCACCTCCCTGCAGACGCAGCCGCCGCCCTCTCTCTCCAGTTCAAGGAGAAGATCCTCTGCCTCGAGATTATGGGCGTCGACTCCGGCCGCGCTCTCGCACTCAACCCTTCCCTCCGGGATGCCTCCCTCCCCTCCATCCACTCCGTCGTCGCCTTCCTTCGCTCTAAGGGCATCCATCACAAGGACCTCGCCCGCATCTTCGGCATGTGCCCGACCGTCCTCACCTCAGACGTCCAAGCCAACCTCTTCCCTATCTTCGCCTTCCTCTCCAAGGAGCTCGGCGTCCCGGACTCCAACTTCAGGAAGGCCATCAACAAGTGCCCCCGACTTCTGGCCTCCAGCGTCAGAAACCAGCTCAAGCCGGCCCTGTTTTATCTGCAGCGCCTTGGATTCAAGGACCTTGAGGCGCTGGCATACCAGGACCCCATCCTCCTCGTCTCCAACGTGGAGAAGACGCTTATGCCCAAGCTGGATTACCTTGTCAGCCTTGGGTACTCGCGGGCGGAGGCGGTAGGCATGGTGCTCCGCTGCCCCGGCCTCTTCACTTTCAGCGTGGAGAAGAACTTCAAGCCCAAGTTCGGGTACTACATGGGGGAGATGGAGGGCACCCTCCTGGAGCTCAAGGGCTTTCCCCAGTACTTTGGCTTCAGCTTGGACAAGAGGATCGTGCCCAGACACAGGGAGATGGTGGAGAGAGGGTTGAGGCTGCCTCTCGCTTCCATGTTGAAAAGCAGCGATCACGAGTTTTATGAGTTGCTCGACGGAAAGAGGCCTTATTGTTAGTTATGCTGTTCAGAATCTACGCACCAATTAAATGGATCATGCAAGCATGGATCAGCTGGCCAGGCTGAATCGATCAGGTATAGGAGTACTTTTTTTTAATCTCTCTCATGTTCTTTTTCTTTGTTGTTTGTAAATTGCATGTATATTGAAACAACCCAAATAAAGGGCGGAGAATTCAGATGAATGACGAGTCTCGCTACTACACCGTCTACTTTCCTTGTTTTTGCATTGGAAGGCCAAATTCATACTGTGCTAGGAAACAAACAGTAGGGCCAGTCACAGGGCTTGGACGAACTAGGATTTCGGCAGTATCGGATGTGGAATCCGAATTGACTCGTTTATTTCTTCTTCTTTAGAGAAACAAAGAAATCATCGTACCCCTCCAATCCCATTCTGACGTTTTACTTGTTTAATGTGGGCTCATTCAAAAACATGGGTCAATAAAACATCCAATACTAGAATACTCTGTAGAACAAATTTTTACTAATGAACAAATGCAGAGAGAGAGCGAGACAGAGGAACGGGAACTAGAAAAATTGGACCTCCAGCTAGCCAACATAAACGTCAATAGAGTTGCACACTGCCCATGCATCCTGTCCATGCCAGTATGAATTTTAGTTATTGTCCAAATCAAATTTTCCATTTTGGGAAAAACAGAGCACCCTGTTTAATTCTCTCTCTCTCTCTCTAGATATTGTGACTCCAGAAAAAAAAACATGACTCAAACTCGATGATTCTATTTGATTTCTGTGGAAAAAATAACGATCTACAAAATGACAAACAAGTACCTGAAGAAGATTGAAGGTCTTTTCAGCTGTAAACTTTTGGGGAGTGGTTGTCCCTTTGTGTTGGAATTTGTCCGGGTGGAGGCACAGCCTTGCCTTCTGGTAGGCCTTTCTGACTTGGGCGATGTCGATCAACTCGCTGAGAGGAATGGGTTGCCACCCACTGTCAGGCCACAAGATCTGCTAGGGGAGTGTAATTAGTTTTTTTGATATGGCCTTTTGAGAAGCCTAACGTATCACAATATATAAAGGGACAGAAAACAATGTACTCCACAATATAACAAGGTGAAGGTCTGGGTGATTTACATATTGAAGCGTCGACAGCAGAGAGCGGATGTTTCCTTCCTTGCCAGAGGACCACTCCCTAATGTCTTCCTCCAAAAGTTCCATTGTCATCTTCAGTTTTACATAGATTTCGGGATCAGATTAATTCTCAAATCAAAAGCCTTTCTACAATATATATGCCAACAAAACAACTTCTCCCAATACAAAGCTCCATTTTCAACTTAATAAAATAAAGGAAAAGTTTAAATGAGACTGGTCTCGAGTGGCTTGCATGAGTCTAAGTAACCTCGAGCCAGAGGATCTTGATCTGATGGCTCTAGGAGTAGATGATGATTCACACTCACCTGCCCACTGATTGGCACCCGTTAAGTCAAAATCTGACAACTCTAGCTGATTTCGCTCATGCAAGCTGTATGAGACCTGTCTCATGTTAACTAAACTCAATATATATCTTGTTTTCGAAGCTGGATGTCTTTTAGAAGCAAAGTTGATGCATTTTTTTACAGGCTTGTTGCCTCCTGATTAAAGAATAACAACATTTTCTGCATAAATTACCTTTTTTAAACCCTAAAGCATTCAATTAGGCCATTCCCTTTAGTGAATGATACCACTTGGCCCTTGAAATGAACACTAGAAAATAAACAAATTAAAAAGTTAATCATTTCAGTCATCCCATGTTAACTGTCCTGTATCACATTATCCTTGTTATAACAATTGGCGGGTGGAATGAAAAGGGTTAGTGGATGGAGTTAAAAGGTTGATCATAAGGGCTCCAAACTAATAGTCCTATATGGTTATGCAAAATTAAGGAAACAAATAGGACTAAATGGAATAGAGTATCTCATTTCTCACATGCGAATTATTAATATGGGACATAGGAAGTATATAGTTTTTGTCTTAAAACTATATAGTCCTATATGGTTTTGCAAAATTAAGCAAACAAATAGGACTAAATGGAATGGAGTATCTCATTTCTCAAATGTGAATTATTAACATGGAACGGAGGAAGTCTATAGTTTTAACATACTTACGATTAACCAACAAGTATAGATGGAGAAAAAGTGTAACTATCCCAAGTCTGATGCAGCTTTTAGAATTGGTTAATTATGATAACATTTTTTGCAAAGTTTCAAATATGAGGAATTTATGTATTGTCAAAAAAAGAGAGAAAATAATGAAAGTTTTCCAAAACTTTACTACTGTGTATGCATGTTTCCAAGAATGATTATGGGTAGGCCAATGTCATAAGAGAGGAGTTCAAGTTTTGACGGAAGTACATCTTGTTGTGGTTGTTCTGTTCCTTGTCCTGATTCCCATTTCTTCAGTTCTTTTGAGACTTCAGCCTGTGAAGAAAGATTAAATAAAAAATCATGAATAAACAGGTAGGAATAATTCTCTCTACTTTCTTTGAAAGTCGAAAAACGACTCTCTCCCTGTAAGGGGTTCTCCATTCAAGGACAACAAATGGCTACATATAATAAGGATATTCCTGCGTTCTAATGAAGTGGAAGAGCACCTTTCTAATTATGTCGATGATCTAATGTTGTTGAGTTCAAATGAAGTATGCAATAGCAGGGTTTCAACATCCATCCTTGTTCCTCCTTTTCGAATCTCCAATACTTTTTTTAAAACGAAAAAAGACACTAACATGCTACTTAGATTAAGAACTAAAATAAAAAACTACTCCCTCAGTCCTATAGTAAGTGTCATACTTAGCTTTCTCAAATGAATTAAAATTGGTTCATTTTGAAAAAACAAATAGGACACTAAATATGTGAGGGAGGGAGTATGTTGTAGAAGGAAAGATTACCAGAAGAAAATGGGTCTCAGTGTATTCCTTCCTCGATTGTGTTGAACATTTAGACGTCAAAGGTACTTCTTCTAATATCCAAATATTATGTATCAATCAGCAAGTCAACATATAGCATAAACATTTTACTAGGAAAATAAAGAACGTTGACAATTTATGTAACTCGATTGCTTCAAAACTCCTTCATAGCAAAAAATAAAAAGAAAAAATGATTGCTTTAAAACAACTTGGCATTTGTCGGGGGTATAGCCAACCTGCCTTTTTTTATATTATTAAAATGCTCCCATGCTTACAAAGTTACAAACTCCTTCCGTCCAGAAAAGGTAGGTACAGTGGAGAATTGATCTTTTGAAGCCACGTTGAACCCGTGAGTGGGAAAAGACCAATGTAGCTGGGAAATTAAGCCGAAATTGTATCTACTTTTTCCATAGGAAAAAGAAAATTTTACCTACTAGGACAAATATGTCAAAAAAACCTGACAACATTTGAAAATGAGTTGAATTTCTTGGCATGTAGGGCCATGACCTTGGAAGCCTCTACTTACCCCTGCATATGAACGATCATGAGGATGTATTGGCCCGTAGAGCAAATCCAACCACCTAATTCCGGATGCATGATTTTTCAAATGCAGCCAGCTTCTTTTGAACTGAGGGAGTATTTCTCTTTTGGAACATCTTTTTACCGAGAAATTATTAGGTACGCGCGAAGTCATGATGAGAAGTTATTACCTGCGCACCGCGCAAGGGAAGAGTGTGGTCATCACCCATGGGTGGTTCCCCTGCGCGGTGCTTCTTACCCGCCTACCGCGTTCCTAGCAGATAGTACTATCTGTAAATTTTGCATTGGTACTTTACCCATGCCATCCCCACCACTAGTTACATTCTAATTACATTACCTTGATCATCTTTGTCGTCACCTAATATTGGTTGTCTTCTGCTCCCTTTTACCTGGAAAGTGGTCAAACGAGCTTCCGAATTATGCCGTTGAACTGATATCGTGTTCTGATTAGAGGTACACGTCCTGGCATTCTGTCTTGCCCACACGGTCTCCTCCGTCGGCTGAAAATCTCTCCTGTTTTCACAGCCTATCTCTATCGCGTAAGCGCCCTCCAGCAACTCTTGAGCTCCCTCTTCTTGTTCTGGCGCCGCTGCCGTCTCTTTTTCATGATCATCATCTTCAACCGTGGTGATGATATCTTGATTAATAGTCTGTTTTGCCGCGGATGTGAGAAATAGTTGCTGTGGATCGAAAGATGAGAAGAGAGAGGAAGGCGAGTCCATCGCCTGGAATTCGCCCAAGCCGGAGGGAAACTTTACGCATGATCGCTGTGGACTAGGCTCGAGAGCAACGATCTCAGACAATGGGCTGTTCTCTGACAAGTTCAAGTAGTAGCAGCTGACTGGAGATGTTGCAAAACTCGGCTTCAGCTTCTCCGGGTCAACTGGGAGGATGAAAAACTCCTCGCCCCATGAAGGCGGCGGATGTGGGGGATGAACGCCGCGACCTCTGTCTCTCTGGCAGCGCCTGGCCATGATCGTGGAGCTCCGCCGGCCTGACAGACATGAGACATTGATTGGCCTGAGGAAAAAACATGCAATTTAAGTAAGCTACACATTTTTATCGGCATGCAGCATGCTTATATACAACTAGTCAACTATGTATATATCATATATGTCTTCCTTCAACAAAAAGAAATATACTCCCTCCGTATGTCATACTCTGCTCACTGCCCTCTGTCTTTGTACAATCAAGTTGAATATATACCTGAGCTTGGAGGCAAAGGAAGAGCAGCCGGCATCGTCGAGGGGCATGGGCATTGTCTGGATGGGGCTCAGCTCCTCCGAACTCAGAACTGAGGAAGAGGTGGACTTGGATATGCTCGCTGACCTCGATCTCGACCGCCACTCGTACTCGTAATACTCCCTCGAGCCAAATATGTCGTCGTAGAAGTAACCGCCCTTATTACTTTCCATGTGGTAGTGACGCCTGTTAGGATTGGCCTGGCCGGGGATCTGAAACACAGGCAAGCTTCTGCCCGTCTTAGACTTGTCCGGATGCGGCGGAGGGTCCAAGTCCGAAGGCAGCCGAAAGATGTCGTCGTAGGAGGAAGGTGGAGGAGACAACATTAGGTCGGGGGAATCGGCACGGTATTGGAGGAAGACCCTCCGTGGGGGGCCGCCGAAGACGTCCCTGAAGTCATCAGCGGGTGGTGATCGCGCCCTGCACTTGAAATCGGTTGATCTTCTCCTAGGGAGGCTCGAGCCAATGCGAACTCGCCAAGAGTCGTCCATTTTCTTCTTCTTCTGTTCTTTTGATCTCTATTGGGTTCCTGGTGGCGCATGTGCAGCTGAGTAATGGACTAATGGAAAGGGAGGTGGCAGACAATGAATGAAGGAGGAGGCAGCTGAGCTCTCACTGCCCCTGCCTGTGGTTACCATTATGAAGGCAGGTAGGGGACGAAAGAATAGCTTTTTTGCTTTCCAGAAAGCTTAGCTTCTCCTTTACCGTTTCTTTTTCCCCAAAAGAGCTTGAGCTCATTATTAGAGATTAAGCTCAGTTAGACTAGCCTCTTATGCCAAGTTCTAGCCCACATAATTACTAGTTGGTCGTTCATGTACTTTCTTTTTGCCATAGCATTCATGGAGAACTAAAATTGAGGGACTGTATAATACTTACTCCATGAAAGAAAGCGTGGTCCAATATAGCAGTGGGACCAAATTTTACCCCGTCTGTTCTAAATACTTATACATTTAGAAATTATATCTATTTCAAAATATTGTGTACATAGCAAGGTTTTAAAATTCGGACCGGTGATCGATCCTGAATTTTTGCGGAGTAGGTCAAACCGGGGTTCAACTGGGAGTCAACCCGGGTTGACCCGGTTACTAACGTCATCAATATAAAAAAAATAGAAAAAACCCTTCCCAAAATTTTATTTGATACAAAATTTTGCATAGTCTAATGCTCCTTATGTAGCAATTTAATGAACAAAATAATCACATTATAGTCAAGCACCTTAGTCCTATCCCCGAAGATGGCCTCGACTTCACCACCACCGCCTTCGCCGTCCTCTCCGACATCTGCCTTGGCGACTCAATCGCCATCAACGGAACTTGCCTCACTGTCGCCACCTTTGACCTTTCCGAATCTGAGTTCACTGTTGGGCTGGCCCGGAGACCCTCTGTGGGACCTCCCTGGTGGAGCTCCAAGCTGGGTTCGTTCATCAATTTGGAGTGAGCGTTATTGCTGCTGTCGACACAGATGGGCGGGCATTTTGTTCAAGAGCATGTTGATGGCACTGGCGAGATCGTGTCGATGGAGCCAGAGGATGACTCGTTGTGGATAAAGGTGAGGACTTCGCCGAAGCAGCTTTTTGTCATTGTGCCAAAGGGGTTCATTGCCTTCGATGGGATGAGCTTGATGATGTGAATTTTAATTTGTTACACGCAAGCGCACAAATCTAATATAGAATAGTTGTTACGAGGTCGATCCCACAGAGACTTGAAATTAATTCAACCTAATTCTAAATTTTACTTAACTAATTCGGCGGAAAGAAACTTTAAACAATTAATTAAAACTAAGAAAAATTAGCGGTAAATTAATATATAGAAGTTCCAAAGCATCAAATCCACCACTAATTAAATCAATTATATCTCCTCTCATTTTCATGAATATGTAGTTGATGTAATTAACGTGTTCCTCTCATACTCACGCTTAAAATAATAATGCAAACTCCTATCGGACATACGTACTTAAACAATTAAAACAATGATCAATAAAAACTCTCTCTTTCGAGCATATAAAAATAAAAATTGGAACTTTATTCAAAAGCACCTTGGAGTGCGCACGTTCCTCTCGGACATGGGCGTTCCTCAGTTTAATTTTATACAAAATTCTACTATACCATCTCTCGAGCGCATAAAATAAGAATTGACAAAACTAACATTAATTAATATGGAATAAAGTTGTATACATCAAACTATAATAAAATTAAGATAAGGAGAGATATAACTAATCTAATTAGGGCTTCATCTATGGCTCATACGGAGTTTAGCCAACCATTAATGTTATTTTCACTATTTGCGTCACTGTAGCACTATTCACCAAACATTGTTCACAAATATTGTAGCAAAGTACTGTAGCACAATATTGTTCACGTTGGCACTATTCACCCATACTATAGCAATAGAAAAAAAACTCTCCTTCTCTATTCATGTGGCCTTATATAGGGACTCAATTGAGGCCCTAATCTCTTCCTTTCCCAAATTTGTTTGATCTAAATCTTCCTGTCCAAATTTCAACAGCTTTCCAATTTGAGCATTTTCGTTTTCCAAGGTCCAGTTTTCTAAAATTCAAACCTTCCCTAATTGTCCCATCCTCTGGCTTTCTCCTAAGCGGTCGAACAAAACTGCTTGACTGTTTTCTTTTGTTTTTAATTTTTTTTTATTTCATTCCAAAACCTGTCGTCTCATTCTTCTTCATCGGATTTCATTTGGATGATCTATTCTTTAAAACAGAACCTGCGTTATTTTTAGTGAAAATCAACTATCCTGATGAGTTCTGACTTTGCTCCTCCGGTTTAATGCATTTTGAAGCGTTTAAAACCCGTTATAGGCCTTCGTAATCGTCAGATATTCTATGTATTGATTTTTTCGTATAAAAATCTATTTGACATGTAAAAACTCCATTATCTACAACTCGAGCTCATGAAACCTACATAAATAAAATTAAATTTAATTTAGACTCATAATAAAATATAATCTCATTTAATAAATTAATGCATCCAAATAAATCAATTAAGCGCAATTAATAAATAATTGGTATACACTCCTAATTCTTTTCTTAACGCCAATAGCCCATAATTATCTTTATTTTAACTAGAAAACTATACTAGCAAATAGATATGAAGGCATATATAAATGTGTATATTTTGTGTATATCACTTGACGGTGGTGAACTATGCAGAAGAAGAAGATTAATTAGATGGGGATTTTTGGGTTGGGGGGAGGTACTATCGCATGAGTTTCTTGTGGGCCCCACGGTCCAAATAAAAGTAACCTTTTTTTGAAATATACATAGTAATTAAGAACGGAGGGAGTAATAAATCCCAACACATAAAAAAGCATGAGGCTATTTGGACCCCAGCCCATTAAACTCCTATGTCCCTAAGTACCTCATTTCTCCCATCTATTTTTCTCAATTTTGTATTGCACTCATCACTCATCACCCATCTCTCCTCATTCTTTTTCTCATTACCCTTTACCGTCCATTTTTTCTCCCCCCATCCTCCCTTAGCAGAGCCGCCATCCGCCGCCCATCGGACATTCCACCGACAGCAAGCAGCCATCGAGACACCAAGCCTCAATCTCCTCCTTCTTCCTCCTACTTCTTCTTCTTCTTCTTGGCCATGACCTCTTCCTCAAGTCGTCCGAGAGGCACTGGATTGGCCATGGTTGACCATGCCAACCGAGGTCACATCTAACTAGGCAACCTTGGCTAGCCATGGCCCCGATCTGGTGGGCCAGGGTACATGGTCGGATGGAGAAAAGTTGCACACATGATTTTGGGACTGATCCCTGTTACATTGAAGAAACCGTAACGGGTGCATTCCCAATATTGAAAAATCGAGTAGGAACCCGGAATGGGCCTTCTTCTGAGTAGAGGAGTACTGCTCACCATCACTTTACAAAATATTTAACAGGGATCGGTCTCTGGCATAGGATTTCGGGGACTGGTCTTCGACAAAAATATTCAGGAGAAATTTTTTGTTTCTTAATGGGGTGAGAAGTAATGGTGGACATAGGAGATTAATGGGTTCAAATAGCCATGTTCTATCAAAAAATAATTAAAAACTGACAATGATGTTTACCGAGCGGTACCCTAAGCCTACGTTTGCAAGGCCCACCAGAGACCATATACTTATATGAATTAGTGGGAGAGGAAGAGCCCAAAGGCAAGCAGTCATTAAAGGACATGAGGCACAAATGGGAAGTTGCGCCACAAGGGGACCGTGCATGCTTTGGTGTCCCTTCACGCCCCTCTCTACAATCCTTTTTATCTACAATATCCCATGTTCCACCTTTTCTTCTCCGGGTCCTCATTCTGTCCCCAACACTATTGAGAGGCCTTCTTCTTTCTATGTCTAAAGCTGCACATTTCAAGGCCATAACGGATTCAAATTGCCATATGTCATTCAGCGGGTTCAGTCGAGTCAACTTAAAATCCGCGATAGCCCTGTGGCGTTTTCTCATTGAGTGGAGGGCAAACAAGTCCCACTCCCATGCTGTAGTTAACCATTCTTTTTAAATTCTATGGCGGGGTACCATTTTGTTCTTGCCCTGTTGGGAAAGAAAAACCAGGGTTGTTCACGGACGTCCGTGTCCGCCAGTCCGTATGTGTCCGTGTCCGTCCAAAGTTTTACGGACGGTCCGTACGGACTACGGAACGGACACGGACAAGAGCGATCTGTCCGTTATAATAGGGTGCCACGGACACGGATAGGTCCGTGTCCGCGGACGTCCGTGTCCGTTACACTTACCCATTAAGAGCCCACGATCTTTGCCTTAACCCTTCTTCCCCTGTTGCTAGGGCTGAGCAGCACCGAGCAGGAAGGAAGCCCCTCCACGAACTTCTGTAATGAATTCCTTCTCTCCATGAGATAAGACCCTTTCTAGTTTCTTCACTGCAACTAGTGTGCCATCTGCAAGGCTTCCTTTGTACACACTTCCAGACCCACCTGATGCAAGTAAAATATTGAAGACGATGTATACGCTCGTCTGGTGTTTTCTCGCCCCAAGAACTGCAAGAAAACTGCCAGCCAATTTCTCCCGTGCCCTCCTCTTATTCATACTGTAATACAATAACATGCAGAGTAGACCTATAAGAACCGTCATGCACCCCACTATTGGGATCACCAAAACCCTCTCTTGCCTTCCTTTGGAGTCTCCTGATTCTGGGTTCCCAGACCTCCCAATCGGTGTCATGGACCCACCTGACTCATTGCTCCCTACCTTCACAAACAGTGTTGAGATGGGATCCTGCAACCTCCCAAAGACCAAACTCCTTAGAATCCAGCAGTAGTTCTTCTCCTCTGAAAGCCCATAAACAGAAGCAACAATCACAATCTGAGAGGCAGTAATTCCCGGGGAAAGGCCAGGCGGCCAGGCCTTGGTCGTGGCAAGGCTGCTCGTGCTCCGTCGGGCCAGGCCAGGCTCAAGCTGTGGACACGGCTCACCCCCCTCCTCAAAATCCATTTTTTTCTCAGCCCAGTGGCCATCGTCGGGGAAAGGCCAGACGGCCAGGCCTTGGCCGTGGCAAGGCTGCCCGTGCTCCGCCTGGCCAGGCTAGGCCCAGGCCTTGGCCACGGCTCACCCCCCTCCCCCAAAATCGTTTTTTTTTGTCTCCGCCTCAATGGCCGTTTCCGGGGAAGGGCCAGGCAGCCAGGCCGTGGCAAGGCTGCCCTTGCCTTTTTTTTTTTTGGATCCATTGTCCATAAGTTGTCCGTGGACGTCCGTTGTCCGCACGGACAATGGCGGACGGACACGGACAGAGATTTTAACGAACAGTTACGGACACGGACGGACTGGACAACACACTGTCAGATTACGGACGGACACGGACAAACGGTTGTCCGTGTCCGTCCGCGTCCGTGAACACCCCTAAGAAAAACCACACAGCGAATTAGTACAATCTTTATCATCGCTCTGTTGGGAGATGCGCCTCTTACCAAAGAAAACACACACTGTACATTATTGTATTAGGAGGAAGAAAACAAATTGTCTTTACAATGCAATCAGACCTCTTTCACTAAAACTCAAAGCAAGAAAACACAATCTTCATTGCTCAAATTAATGCCCATGGCAAAATGCGTAATGAGTAATGATAGCTTCTCTTTAGAAAGATATAAGACCACAACTGCCACAAGAAAAGGTCAGTTACATAAAAAAAATGATTCCTATCTTCTTCACAGTGGGAGGTTCCTAGCTTTGTGAACTTTGTCAAAGAAAAGTGTGGCAAAAGCTGAGCTAAAAAAGGTATGGGAAGTTACCTTTAGAAAGGATTTATAGAGGGAGAAAAAGAATGAGTGGTCCACCCCATGTCTTAGCCACACCACCCTCTTTAACCTGGACTGTGCAGCAGTGCTATCAACCGGATGTGAATGGTGCGGTGGGCTGGCTAAAACAGGTTGTGTCAACTACTGACCCATAAAAAAGAGCACATTGGGGCTCGTCACGCGCTGCTCTTCTTGGCTTCATAATTGATAGGCCACCTATTTCCACTCTAATCAACGTGAGTCATCAACAACATCGTAAAGTCTTCGTAGCATGCAGGACGAGAAAGAAAGCTTATCAAAGGAGGAAAAAAGCACAAAGAGAAACGAAAAAAAACAATTGTAATCACACTTGATGATGATGATATTTTCACAAACCAAAGAAAATGAAAATTGCACGTGCTGTCATCCACATCATAAGTAACCCACAGGACTTCACAATCTTTAAATCCTTGTCGTAACAGCGATTAAGCAGCCTCTGGCTCATACATAGATTCATTAATGTACGAATAGCATTACTCTAAGCTAACATTTAGGATCCTCAATGGTGCTGATTTCCCTCGCAACTATAGCCTCTTCCATGTTCAATGTTATGTCATATGCTCATTCCTTGTCTGTGTACGTAGGTGTACGGCGCCACAGTGAAGCCTTGGCCATTGAGGCATATGATATTGATACCTCGCATTACTATGAGAAGGAATTTCATTTGGTTAAATATGTATTTGTCCTTTTCGCACACCAAATGTGCCAAGTTGATACTCCCTCCCTCCCATATTAAATTCCATTCTGGTTTTCGAAATACATTATATTAATTGCCAAAAATAAATTCATACTTGTAACTCAAGTGAATGACCATCAGAAGTGGATCCATTCACAATTAAGTAGTGAACTAGTGTTCAGTTTGCTTAATAGTGGCTGTTTGTTTGCAGATTCGTGGGCCCAATTCAGTCGCATTAGCTCAATGAATATTTAGACCTTGTTTTGTTTGCTCAGATTCGGGATAGCTTGAAAGACGATTTTTGAGAAAATCCCAAGGATTTAGGTTCAAGTTTGTGTTAGTCCCTCCTTCAGTAGGAGATTTTTGCTAGATCGAGCTCCCTCAAATTACGTTACTGTCTAGTTTACGTTTTTTTTTTGACAATTTTAGAAGCACGTCACTATCTAATTAGCTACTAGTTAGTTTCTACAAACCTAATTTGGCAATTTTCATAGTAATAATTTATGAACGAAATGATTCATGATGGTGCATATTTACATCAGGGCCAGGGGTGTCCTTTGGGTTTCGAACACACTCGTACCGGATATCAATACAAGTGGGAGTCAATTTTGCATTAATGGAGTAAAAAAACCACCACGACACTACCACCACGAGAAACAACGTAATGAGGCGAAGAAGAAGAAGAAGAACAAAGGCTAAAGGCTGGTGATGGATTATGATGCCAAGGATCATCGTGCTGAATTGGTCACCACAGCGGGAGAAGACGACAGAGTGGTTAGCCTCCTCCTTGAGGATCCTAAGAAGTCTGAGAAACAGGGATGCTCGTCTTCCTCCTTGGTGTTCCTCGGTATGGGTTGTTCCAACGCCGTCCCAAATGCAATGTGCTTGCTCCAGCCCCTTTCCCTCCCCACCTTAACCCCAACTATAGGTCTCCCCCTCTCGCCTCCTTCCCACCCCCCTCCTTTTAGATTCCTTCTGTTCTTTTATGTATGTTTTTCTCTCACCTTTGCCTACATACACATATTTTTACTTTAATCATAATCATAATCAAATAATACATTTTTCTAACTATTTAAGGTCGGCGACATTGATCTTATGCCTCCATTTAGGCATGTTTTGGGCCGACTTTTTTGTAAGAGATAGTAAAGTTATATTTTTTTATTAACTCCATCCAAGTTCTTATAGGTCTCTCTATCACTCTTTTAACATCATTTACATACATTTCTTCTAATCTTCTCACATGGGCATTTATTGGTCTTCTTTGCATATGCCAATACCAACACAACTTATATATTCCTTCAGCTTCTCTCATAAGAGTTACCCCTAAATTCTCACAAATATATTCATTTTTAATCTGATCTCTCGTAATTATCCTACTCATCCACATTAGCATTCTTATTTCAGCTACATTCAACTTATCTATATGACTTCTTGAGAGTTTTGTATGATAGACATGTTCCAAAAATGCTCAAAAGGCAAATTTTATCGGATAACTATTAGGCTGACAATACTCTATGGAGCGGAGTGTTTGACGCGCATTTATCCTATGCATTACATCCTACCAAAATCCCTTTCTTTATGGATAATGAATATTAAGTAACGGAATTGATCACACTTTTACACTTTTTAGCCATCTATTCCAACTAAGATTTTATATATAGTTTTATCTCCCTGAAAATTAAATTATATGCATTCTATCTTAGTTATATTTATTTGGAAAGTTTTTCATTCTAGAGCCTCCCTCCATAATTTTAGCTCATCAATTTTTATTTGGAAATTTTATCGGATAACTATTAGGCTGACAATACTCTATGGAGCGGAGTGTTTGACGCGCATTTATCCTATGCATTACATCCTACCAAAATCCCCTTCTTTATGGATAATGAATATTAAGTAACGGAATTGATCACACTTTGACACTTTTTAGCCATCTATTCCAACTAAGGTTTTATATATAGTTTTATCTCCCTTAAAATTAAATTATATGCATTCTATCCTAGTTATATTTATTTGGAAAGTTTTTCATTCTAGAGCCTCCCTCCATAATTTTAGCTCATCAATTTAAACTACATTTGCAAAAAATATACACTAAAATACACTATCTTGCATATGTCTAGTTAGCTCATCTATAACTAAACAAAAAGATAAGGCCTTAAGACTGACCCTTGATGAAGACCTACAATGACTGAAAACTCTTTGGTTCCTCCAACTTATTTGTACACTAGTCACAACCATCTCATACACATCCTTTATAATATCTATATAACATCTTGTGACTCCATACTTCTTCAAAAACACTCCGAATGTTTCTCTCGGCACTATGTCATAGGTTTTTTCTAAATTTACGAAGATCATATAGATGTCTTATTTTTTCCCTATACCTCTCTACTAATTGTCATATCAAAAAATATAACTTCTGTTGTTGACCTTTCTGACATGAAACCAAATTGAATTTTTTTTACTTTAGTTAGTCAAACACCCTTCTACTATTCTCTCTTATCACTTCATAATATGTTTAATAAGTTTTATACCTTTATATTTTATATAACTTTACATGTCTCATTTATTTTTATAGAAGGGTAAAAAAATACTTCTCCTCCACTTCTACGATATCCTCTTAGACTTTCAAATTTTGTTAAACAAACTAGTCAACTTCGAGGAGCGCAAGATACTCATGGATCTTTTTCTTCATGTTCAAATGATTGTGTCGGAATGGGGTTTGTGGGTGCAGGTGCAACACGTCCACTAGCAGAGCCAAGGGGGGCAAGCTGGGGCAATTGCCCCAGCTAACCTTGGCATTGATACAGTAGAGGACTAATGTGATTAGGTAATTTTGTAATTACCTTGCCCCTCCTCACAAGTCTCAATTTACCTCTTAAATGTGTTGTACTTTTCGTTTGAGAAAAAGACCATAAACCCATGGGAGAAACGACTTGGCTCGCACAACTTTTAGAAGGAAAATAGTTAAAAAAGTCCACCTTTTCTGAAAGTCATTTACTTGTTTCCTCAGATTTGCTAGACATTAGTTTTTTTTATTTTGAAATCCTCATTTGCGATCTTGAGTAGGATGCGCCGGCTTTTTCAAAAAATTCAATTTTGATCAGGCGGACCACCAAATAGTGTGGTGGTAGGACCTCTCCCTCAAGTTGTGGTACTAGGCGGGGTAGCTTTAGGATGGGGCATTTCTGAAGTACCAAAAAATAAAAAAAAGTGGCAAGCGGGTCTTGAATCACCCACTTTGTCCCTCGTACAATCTTGACATCTAAACATGATCCCATTTTGGGTCTTCAATCACCCACTTTCTCTGCTTTACTTGTTGCATGTTTTAATTGTGATTAGTATAGATTACCTATACACAAAATCAATATTTCTGCATCCATTAGTTAACCCTGTTTGGTAGCATTTTTTGGATGTTTTCATATTCAAAAGTTAGGGACGGGGAAGGGCCCGTAAACCCCCCTTGCGGTGTTTTTGAAAACAAAGTAGAGGGAAGGGCCCGGTAACCCTGTTTGGTAGTGGGTTTCTGAAAACAAAGTATAGCCCAGATACCTTCATTAAATGTCCCCAGGATTAAAACACCCCTTGCGGTGTTTTTCTTTGGAAAATGTATGCGTCGGTTCCCAAGGAAGCTGACGACATGGTTTCTGATTTCTCTCACCTTTTCACAGTTGAACCGGAAAATGATTAGATACGCGCCACGCAGGGTGAACAGTGTGTTCATCACCAATGGGTGATGGGCACGTTCACCCTGCTTGTCATGATTGCCACAAGGGACCCACAAACAGGGGGGAACATGCCCATCACCCATTGGTGATGAGCACACTGTCCCCATGCGAGGCGCGCAGGTAATAACTTCTCCTGTTGACCCCGCTTCCTACATGGTTTCTCAATCCCTTTGCTATGTTTATTTATCCAATAAATTAAGTGGGTCAAAAAGATTCTAAAATTGATACCAATCTGCCAAACAGGTAAAAGCATACCCTGCAGAAATTTCAAAATCTGAGATGAATATATAAACTGCATATTTTCTAGGGACGAAAACACCTTGAAATAAAAAATGCTCTCAAACAGGGTGTAAAGTTTTTAAAATGAATATATATATAAAAAAAGAACATACTCTTATTGCCTACTAGTCTTCCACAAAGTGTCACTTTGAAAAATTAATGGTATCTATTAAAATTGACCAGAGAAAGTATTGTATGATATTTTATTATAAAAATTTGTATCGGTTAAAATATTATATTTTGTAATATTATATTTTTTAAATATGTCTTGGTTAAAATATTATATATAGTACTTTATTTCAATAATTTGTCTTGAAAAAATTTGAAGGTATTCTTTTGCCCCACCTAGTGAAGATTCCTAGCTCCGCCCCTGAACACATCGCTTCTCATAGACTATTGCAATGGAAATGGAGAGCACAAGTACATTCTCATCGACGATGGGAAGACGTTTAGCGAGCAAGTCCTCTGCTGGTTCCTTCCCCATCGTATCCCCCAAATTGACGCAGTCAGTTCCCTTTCTCTTTATTTTTTTTTTCGATCTTTCCCATGATGCTGTATTTTATGAATGTAATTTATTAAAGAAAACGAGATCTTATCATGTTAAATGAAATTTAGCTGCCTCACACTAATTATTTCGCTTAAAATGGTTGACTATACCGCTTACATTATATTCTTATAGCGCGACAGTACTTTTTGCATTAACACTATGAAATATGGTTCTACAAATTCGACTATTAGGATACGTGTATTTTTCACGTGTCCATGGAAAAAAAAATGCTTTTGTGGAGCTGGTTTTATAGACATTTTTGAAACAGCATCTTTTCAATCTGCTTATGTCGAAACATCTGTGTGCAACATTCTTTTTTGCATTTTGATGGCAATATGGTTTTCATTTCCTTAATTGGAATCATCTGCAGCTTATTTTGACACGCGAGCATGCTGACGCAGTGCTTGGTCTTGATGATATCCGGGCAGTGAGTGCCACAAATGATATAGAACCGACTCCTATTTACCTAACTCAGTTTGCCATGGATAGGTGATTTCGTTTTTCACAGCCAGCATACACGCTTTTATTTTATTCCTTTAGTATGATTTTCCTCTTACTATTATCTTGCCACTGTACGTTAACTTGTTTCTTATTTATGTTTTTTTCCTGTAGTGAGTCATACTTCATATTCGATCGTGCTTTTTCTTAATGTCTTATTGAACATGTTTCTGCGACATTCCGAACAGCATTGCTATAAAGTTTCCCTACTTGGTCCAGAAGAAACTTAAAGAAGGCCAGGAAGTTAGGCGGGTGTCTCAGCTGGACTGGAGAGTTATCGAAAGCAATTGCGAGAAATCTTTTATTGTGTCAGACCTAGAGTTTGTTCCTTTGCCAGTATACTTCGTGTTGTTGTATCAACCATTATTCGTTGTATATGCTATCAGATTTCATCTCCTTAACTTTTGACTGGTAATTGCAGGTTATGCATGGAGAGGACTATATTTCAGTGGGATTTTTTTTGGACAAAAATCCAAAGTGGCTTATATATCTGATGTTTCCCGTTTGTTAGAAGGCGCAGAATATGGTCCGTGGTGATTAGCTTAATTAAACATCCCTGCTGTTCATCTCCATTTATTTATTGCAAAATGTGGTGTACTTGTTTGTTCCTGATGTTTACTTTTACGGAAAATTATATAATAAATCACAAAAAAATCGAAAATGACACACTGTAGAAAATATTTACCGAACATGCTATCTGACAAGCCACGCCTATGTGGCTTTTTTTTAAAAAACCGACCCAAAAGGCATCGGTTCAACCGACACCTTTTTAGTTAAAGAGAAAGGCATCAGTTCAATCGACGCCTTTCAAGCCCGATACAAAAAATCGAAGGGCTTGAAAGGCGTCGGTTGAAACCGACGCCATTCGTTATAACTGAAAGCCGATGCCTTTCATTTCGCTTATATCCCGAAGGCTCGGGCTCGGACACACTGAGCCCTAGCATTTCATTCTCTCCCCGGCCACCGCCTCCCCACGCTCGCCACGTCCTCGCCTCCCCTCAGCCAGCACCTTGTTCGGCCACCTCCTCGCCCTATCGCTCACCTCTCTACAGGTAATATATGTTTAATATCCGTTAGAAATACGTATTGATGTAGCTTGTTGCATTATATGAAATTGATTATGTCATATTTGTGTAGTATTAGATAGTGTTTGTTAAAGGTATTTTGAGAAGAGATGGTGGGAGAAATGGTTCCACTTGTGCTAATGTATGGTGGCAGAATTGAAAGAGGTGAATACAAAGGTGGTGAAACCGTATAATTATTTATTAATAAGTCAATTACTTACGAGGAACTAGAGATGCAAGTAGTCAATAAAATAAGATTGGACCAAAGATTTTGGAAAATTTGTATGAAGTACAAGATGCCTGTTTTTGGAACAAGGACTACCGTAATACCAATTGATGATGACAACTTTATGCAACAAATGTTCTATTTTGCGCCTCGTGTGTTTAGCTTCGAGCTATTTGTAGAAAAAGAGACGTGCATGCCTAGGTTTGCAAATGATGGCGAAGGCGGAAGTAGGAGTACTCGCAGAAATAGGTCGAGTGGAAATTCCAGAGGAAGGCATGTGGAAGATAATGAAGAAGATGATTTGTCTATATCACTAGCGTGCAATGAACCCCAACTTTCGCCTAGTTTGAGGTAAGTTTATTTTAAAAATGTAGTTTAACCATTCAACTTATGGTTAAATGAATTATTTATTCATGATGTTAGTTTTGTTTTGTATAATGTAGGCACACATCTCATGCTCATAAAGCGATGAATGTTGGCATGGCACGAGGTGGTGAATGGTTTGGCACACAAACATCATTTCATAACCCCTATACTTACACTGGTTCAAGTGGTCGGCAAGAGGGAAATGTGAATGATGAGGAAGACGAAGGGGAGAATGAGGATGAGGAAGAAGATGGGGTCAATGATGAGCACGTGCCTACTTCACTGGTTATTGATGTTGAAGATGTACGGGGAGAGGATAGTGTGCAAGAGATGGTTTATAATGAGGGAGATGAATTGGTGGACATTACAATTGCTACGGATAACTTGGATGATTTTGAGGAGGAGTTGCCATATGAGGAGGAGCCGCAATTGCTAGTTGATGCACGCATGTTGCCGTATATAGAGATGGCAGGATTTGGGCACTTTACACGCTTACAGTATATAAGGATTGATAGGGCTCTCATCACTGCCCTAGTTGAGAGATGGCGGAGGGAGACATAAACATTTCACTTACATTTTTGGGAGATGATTATTACGTTATAGGATGTTGCAGTACTACTCGGATTGCGCGTTGATGGTATTGCGGTGAGTTGCTAGACTGTGGGGATTGACTGGAATGAAGTATATGAGCACCTTCTTGGGCAGGTACCTCCACATGAAGCATTAAAAGGACGAACTAGGGTTAGTTTTTTGTGGTTGAGAGAGCAGTTTAGTGGCCTACTGGAGGTTGCCACAGAGATGAACATCGAGCAACATGCACGAGCATATTTACTCTATATGTTTGGTAGCACTATATTTGCCGATAGCAGCAGCAACCATGTGCATCCTATGTATCTACTTTTATTATATGATTTGTACACCGCAGGATAGTATGCATGGGGCAGTGCTACCCTTGCCTACCTATACAGAGAGTTGGGAAAAGCTTGCCAACCCAGCACATTAGGGATTGTCGGGTGCATCACCCTCATCCAAGTAAACCATCAATAATCTTTCGCTACTATATTTACCACAAGTATAACATTTGATTCATGTTGGGTGTGTATGTGTCAAATAGCTATGGTCATGGGAGAGATTGCATGTTGGACGTCCAAACATTCAGAGCACTCCACTAGATGGTTTGTCTCTATTAGGAGTTAGGTATGTGTTATCTATTTAAGTTATTTGATGATCTTGTATTAGCATTTTAAATAATTTATTTTTCATGTTCTTTATGTTAGGTGGACTGCTAAGAAGAAAAAAACTGTGAATCCTCACAGTGTCCTGATGATGTATAGATCTGAATTAGACTATCAACGATCCGGCCAAGTATTGGTCGTTTATATTGCACATGTTATGAATATAACGAATGTACATTTCACAAAAAGTAAAGTACCATTTTCATATATTGTGTAGGTAACATGGCACCCATACGATGATGATGTGCTAGTGCAGTTACTAGGAGTATGTACGGATGGAGCACATGTGTGGCTATCTAGGACGCCACTAATATGTGTTGACATCATCGAGATGCATGTTCCGGATCGGGTGATGTTGCAATTCGGATTAGAACAAGTTCCCACCCCTCTTGTTGTGGAGTTCATTGAACGATCATCGCATTGAGGCCGAATGAGTTTTGATTGGAGGTCGCATCATGCAGCCTATATTACTAGATGGGACGACCGAACGACCACTCTCGTTCAGGGGGAGCCTGCTATGATGGAGCGAGATGCGGATAATGCATACATGAGATGGTACTTGAGGATCACGAGGAGACTTATCATGTCGTCCGTGCATGAGGCAGAGATGTTATATCAATCGAGGGGTGACACTGAGCGGGCGTTGTGATCTACTCATGAAATATGTATTTTATTAGCTCCTAAACTTATATTTATATTAGTGTTTGATTAGAATTAGCACTAATTTAATATAGTTTTTGGTTTTTGTAAGAAAATGAGAGAAAGATACAAAAATTTGGTAAAACATGACTCAAATGTTTGAATCATCATAACTTCGTGTGCATACCTCTGATTGGACTAATTCAAGCTTCATAGTTCAAGAAGTCAGTTTTCCAATGCCACTGACCGCGTGCAATTCGGAGTTCGGAGCAGAAAGTTATAACTAGTTGAAAATTATGAACAGTACATACGATCAATCGGAATTTCATACGCGATCGATCGCCAGAGCCAGAAATAGTGCTATCGAAGAAAACGATCGATCGTATCTACAAGAGTTTTTGAGCTTTTGGATGTGCAAAATATAGTAAACAAGATCGATCGGGAAAATAAACGATTGATTGGCAGTGGAGATGAAACGAACGATCGGCGCGACAATGCAGGAATTTGCAAAAGAAAGTGAACGATTGGCCAACGATCGATCGGCTATACGGAGCGATCGATCAGTTTGTGTGGCAAAACCTAAATTAAGCCTATTTTGACTCGGATTTGGAAGAGGACTTCAGGGTTTCTCTTCAAACATATAAATAAGCCTTAAGGGATAACATATTAGGCGTTGATCTTGAGTTATATTGGAGGCTAGAGAAGAGCAAGAGAATGAGTCTTTTGGAGCTAAAGGAGAAAAAGAAATTCATATTAATGGAACTATCAAAACAAGTTTTTCTTTTTTCTCTTTCTATGTGTAACTAAATTCCTTGTTAAGGCTAGATAAAGCCCTAGATATGTGTATTGCTACTCTTGTTAGTTTCATTTAATAAAGTTAATTATGATTCATGCTTAATGCTAATTCATGAGTTTCTTTTAAGTGCTTGACCATAGACTTGATAGATATGAATGAAATTAGATCTTTTTAATCCTTATGTCTAACCAAGAACAGGTTTGTGATTTATTCTATGCCCGACCAAGGATAGGATTGATTACATAATAGTGGATGAACTTTCGTGTCCGACCAAGAACGTTAGTGAATTCATTAGTGATTCGTGTGTTCGACCAAGAACACAAATTGCCATATCATGTCAATCTGCATATAATAATAATCAAGAGTAGTAATTGCATGTCTAGTGGTGGATTCATTGCCTTGATAATTATCTCCATTGATAAATCTCAGCTTAGTTTAGTTAAAGTTCATGCTTTCCTTAGAGTAACTAAAAACTGCAGCTTTTCTCTTGAATTTGGTATAGTATTTAACTGTCCTTAAGGTTCGACAACCCTTTAATACTCGCCGTAGTACAATTGCCTTGTACACTTGAAAGGGTTTATATTTAAGCGATCACGTTGGTGAGTATCTTTGACTTCATATTTGATTTAATTCACTATTGTTATGTGCATTGGTGAGTAGATAACATATATTCTTTTTCCTTTCTAGCTTATTTGTGTGAGACAAGTGCACGCTCAGTCTCATGGAGCTTTAGTAGACCGATCCTATGAGAGTTTTGTAGCGGCATGTCAGACGATATACGATATCTCTGGACATGTTCTTGTGAGTTTGCCATTGCTTCAGCTAGTTATGAGAGAGATTCCAGGATTGAAGGTTGTTCTAGGACCTTTATCAGCTTCACACGATGTTGTGACATCATCAGCCGACACGACGGATTTTACCCCATCACCAGTTGTTCCAGATGCCCTGCTCGATCAAGTTGAGAGGCCTCTTTCTTCGAAAGTATATACTCGGCGACAGCGTGCACTTCGAGCTTTACGTCAAGCACCTTCGATGTCAGATGCTATACGTGACGTTGAACCTGAGCATATTCTAGCTCGAGCACAACGACGGGGTAGGAATAGGTTGAGGAGAGTTGATTGAACACTTGTAATTTTATGAGTAAATTTATAATACTTTGTATAATTTTGTAATAGATGCAAATTAACGATTTAATGTTGTGTTTTATGTTATGTATATGTATATTTTGTTATCAGGTGTTAAAAAAAAAGTTGGATTTCGTAGATGGCAACGGGGTAATAAGAGGGAGATAAGGCGTCGGTTGGACCGACAAACCGACGCCTCCAGGCTATATAAAAAAACACAAAGGGCTTCTCTTTAACTAAGAAGGCGTTTAAATAAAAAACCACGCAGGTGCCAGAGGCCACGATGGCGCCTACGTGGCTTGAAAACCTGTTCGGTAAATATTTTCTACAATACGTCATTTTCGAATTTTTTTAATTTATTATATAATTTCCCATTACTTTTACTTCATGTGTTATTTAACAATAATTATTCCGAATTTATTGTAACATGATTTTGGTTGCACGCATATATATATGTTGTCGGCTGTATTTGATGGTGCGAAATTAAATGCACTTAATTAAGAATTAACTTAATGTTCACGAGTTTCTATGCAGTTCATACAGGAGTGATATGTTAGCCTTTGTGCATCGCTCTTGTGTCTCCACACTGCTTCTGATTGTAATATTATTTTGCAGCTATTTCAAAGAATGGAGCTGGACAATTGATCTTCTCATTTTGGACACTCTCTACAAGGTCAGTGTTTGAAATAAACCCTTTGTTCATTTGATGATCTAATTTGGTTACATGCGTAATCTATATATTGTTGCAAATTACACTTATATCTTAGAGCCTTCTGATCCTTAGTATTAATTAATATGTAATCAGAACAAAAAGGTTAGGTATATATATGTGGGTATGTCTGCTTCACTAGGCCTAACCCCTTACCAAATATAACCCAAGGAGAGAGAAAGATATCATATCATAGCCTTGACACTTGTTCATATATACATGGGGTGATTGAGTTGAAATAGGCTACAGGCAGCTCAAGAAAAGTTAGATGTGCCATTCTGAGGGCTTCTGAAAATTTATTGGTGATAGACCGAAATAATTCTTATTAGTGCTAGGCTTTTTAGAATCATTAAGATTAGATAGCTGAAGAAAAGTTAGATGCTCTGTGGGCATCTTGAAATTGATTTGGTGATACACTGAAATAATTTATATTAGTGCTTCAAGTGCAGATTGTATTTTAACTTTGGCAAAGTCTAATTGTAAGTTTGCCTTTACATTTCTTTTAGTGCGGAAGTTATAGTCTTATGCCAGTCTCACTTCAAGATGCTCTAACTTTAAGGAGACATAAAGTTGCATTATTTGAGCATAACTGACTTGATATCCCTTGAAAGAGATGCATTCATCCTTCTTCAGAAATACAGAATAGATACTTACCTTGCAACCCCATGTTTGGTGAAGCTTCACAAGTCTTTTTTTTACCGATATTCTGCAGGTTGGATCACATAATACGCATTTTTGCTTGCCTTAGTTTGATTTTGTCTCTGTTCGTTAATTTTTCTTGCAAATTTGATCTTATAAGTTTGAGATGTGCTAGTTACCTTTTAAGTTTATCTAATTTCCTCTTCAGTCCCTTGAAGCAGTGAAGAGGATTTGCCCAAAACAAGCATTATTCGTTTGTATGACCCACGAGTTTGATCACCACAAGGATAATGCAGTACTTGCAGAATGGTCTAAATGGTAACTTGAACTTTCTTTGACAAAGTATCTTTTTAATTCATTACTAATTGAAAAGGCATATTCAAGATTGAAGTGGGACTTGGTTGCATAATGAATCAGTAAAAAGGGTTACCAGTCAGGTATTTGGATCTTGCAGCATAATCAAAATGGAATTCTAATTGGATGCTTTCGCATGCAGAGAAGGGATCCCGGTGCAGCTTGCTTACGATGGATTGAGAATGCCCATTGACTTGTAGATGAGGTAAAAATTATATCACTACTGCGTATTTGGAGGCGTAATGATCGAATGGTGTCAGTTTGGACGGCTATTGTTTTGGGATCCATGATGTGGCCATGATAGGTGATTGGCTACTGGCTGTTTACCTTTCAGTTCAAGCTAAGAGCCTAAGACTGGATGGAAGGGGGAGTGGCAAGGTGACCATTTCATGTTACATGGCATTGCTTGAATGTCACAGCAATATGAGCCAAATGTCCATTTTAGATGACATGACGTTGCTTGAATTTCAGTCATGAGCCAAATACGTAATTGTTGGCTCCCCCCTGTCTTTTTTTATGACAGGGTTAGTCAGTTCTTGATGCTCACGACATTGATTATTCAAATATAATCTTTGGATCCACGAGGCTTCCATTTGACAAATTATGGCTGCGGTCAAATACGCAACATGCTCTCATCACTTGAGTTATCGTTTTGCTCCCTTTGCTCATCGGCGCTTGCAATTATTTTAGCTATTAAGTGAACATTTCGAGCTGGCTCTAATTTTAAAACCCAATTATTTTCGTTGTGCATTTCTTCTTAGGAAACAAAACCCTGGTCCATAAACTTAAAGAGGAATGAATGTGTTGTATGATCCACTATTTATCTTACCTCTGAATAAGCGACTGCATTGCTTTTTTTACTTTATTCTCTTTAGGTAATATTCTCATTGTGTTGTTTCTCCCGCATGGGTCGAGTCAAATGGAACGTTCAACTTTTACGTCTTATTGCCTCAGAATATTTCAATGTGTATAATATATTTCTTGAAGAAAAACGACATATTAGTAGCCAAAAGCGACTTGAAAACGGAAATCAAGTCGCCAAGTGCTTGGGGCTTATTCTCCTGTGAGCATTTATAGCGACAATGTACTGTATTCGATCAGCCCGTTGTCTTGCCTTCCCAGAGCTAGAGGATTCAGGACTTAGATAACAAACTGCTCAAGATCTAGTCCTATCCAGCCGGGGTTCAACATCTCGTCTTACAAGTTACAGTGTCTATAATCATGCCTTGCTTAGTGCCTTTTAATAATGACAAATTGGATAGCAGCTTCTTTGTTTTCCGATCGGTTGGAGTCATTGTGGAGGATCTTATTGAGGCATTAAAATGGTTTTCCTTCTCTTGCGAGGATCATGGGTGCGCTTACAGTTCTGTTTTCAGGAGCATACATGGCAATTTGGTGAGACATTTCCTCTGTATCAGATTGATTTTTCTTCTGCTTTTACACTAGTGAAAAATTCTCCGTTTTGCGTCTACTGCTCTTCGTTTCCTATCTCGAAGTTGCTTTGGACAATATCTGATGCAAATTTAGTGAATTTTGCTTTACAAAACCATGTACACCTTTTGTTCCTTTCCAACATTTATCGCGTTACACACTTGCTTTTCAAGAGCGCTTGGAAGATAAAGAAAAGGTTTTATCTATCAAAAAGGACAGCGATAACCCTACATCAGATTTCCTACACATTTCCATACACATCAGCTGTGTATGGAAATGTGTAAGAAATCTGGTAGGAAATCTGATGTACAAATATCGTTTTCCTATCAAAAACCTTGCCTTGTTCTAGGTTTCTATTCCTAGTGTTTCCTTTCGGTACTTTGGCCTGATTACTAATTCGCAGACAACCTGATTTTTAAAAAGTTTTGTACATGTGGCACAGATCATATGGTATGGCGCGTGGATTAAGAGATCGAGTGAGAATCGAAAGATACTAATCGTTACTCTGGTAAGTTCACTGAACATATCCTGGCTTATACACAAAACTGTACCATTCGTGTAGTTTCACGAGGAAGGAATACATGTGATTTTTAATGAGCCCGAAAGAAACTTCTCAGCTGGATCTCGTCTGACCATGTGCATTGTAATTAATCATGTGGCAAATTAACTACTCCAGATGTCGGCGCTTGAGAAGATGTCGAATCTAGCCATCCTGGTGGACTACGGTTTCCTGGAGGCCTATGCAGGGGAATCCAAACAGAAGGGCCTCAGCGCTGCCAAGTTTGTCACCGGCGACACCATAACCATGTCTTCAATCCTCCCAAAGTCTGAAGTTCTGAGTGACGACCTCTCCTACGCATGTCTCGCGGTTCTCAGGTCATGTTTCTTGAAAATGGATGAGGTCACTTCCGGCGTCTGCTTCAGGTGCCACGACAAACCCAGGGTGGCCAGCCTGCACGTTTGGAAATCTCTTCAGTCGTGCTACGCTTGGCTTCTCGACTCTGAACACAGAAAGCTGATTGCACCTTACATCAAGCATCTAGCCGCCAGTGTTGAGTACGATGTATTTCGGGTGGCTTACGTTAGTAGTGACGACGTCGTACTCAATGTTCATTCCGACCTTTCTCGACAACCACAGACCACCTTGGGCACCACTAAAGACGGAAAACAAGAGGAAGAAGGTGTCGTGTGACTCGTGATTATAGTGTCTTGCAGTTCATGTGGACGGATAATACGTACCGCACTCTTTTTGTTTCCTTTTTCTTCTTTCTGATATATAGGAGAGAATATACACTAGGGCCACTTAATTGCACTTGTGCTTATATCTTTGCATGCAACTTTGTAACATGTAAATGGCTCTTACTCTCTTATTTCCATATCAATTTCTTGTTTGGATATTGTGTTTGGTTAACTAATTTCTTCTTTCCGTATGAAGTAAGAGCACCTTGGTAACTGTATTCCAAGAAAGCTCATTCTTGAACAAAGGTGTTGGAGCAACCAAAGCAAACGTGGCATCTCCAGTTGGATCTTGGATTATGCTGCTACCTGCATGCAACAAAGCCTTGATTAAGTCACTTGTTCGTATGGTTCGAATTCTCGTAGATCACGAGTAAGTGCCGACTAGTGTAGTGACACGTACCCTTTTGTCCCAAGACCCTTCAAGATTTATGTCCCTGCAAGCAGAAACAAATGGGCCGATACGGTATATAAAATATAGAATGGGGATATTTGGACCTCGTTAAACTCCTATTCCCCGAATGCCCCACTATTCCCCGTCTTCCTATTTTTTTTATATTGCTCCCACCCCCATCCATCCTCCACTAATTTTCTCACCCTCCCAAAACCCCAGTGCTCCGTTTGATCCTTCTTGGACGACATGTTCTCTCCCTTAGGATACATATCCTCTTCCTTAATAGACTTCTCCTCCACTTACTCAGCTGTATGAGGTGTCTTTCTAATCACGCTTGCCTTCACTAAATGTTTCATTTTTTCTTTAAACACATGAGAACCTTTTAGGAAGGCAGATGTGTAGGTCGATTGGTCTTCAACTTCCTCACGTAACCATGGAATGCTGTATCACGATATATCGCCGATAAAATGATATGGACTAATATCATTTTTTCATTTTTTTTAAAATATCGCCGATGTATCGATCGGTTTCGGACCGATATATCGCTATTTAAAAAAATTGTTTTTAAAAATAAAATTGGGAATTTTTTTAAAAAAGAGGACAAAATAACTTTCTTGTTTGTTTCCCATCCTAATATGCATTTTTATGTATATTTTGAAATCTATGCTTTGTCTAAATTAGTATAACTCATTTTAGAACTTAGATTGTGAAAATATATGGTAAAAACTAATTTTTGACCACCGATATTTTTTTACACAATATCTCCGATATATCTCTGATATTTTGTCTCTTTGGTTGACCGATATTTTACCGATATCAGATATGGAATTCTTTGTACACAACTGCCGGAGAAAGTTCTCTACGTTCTTTGCCTGACTGTGAGTCAACTTCCTCCCTGAAACACGATAAAGACAAAGTAAAAATGGGCTTATAAAAAAAGAACTGATATTGTGTAATCGAGCACACGATAGCACCACTATCGTGTAATCAAGCACACGATATCGCCACTATCGTGTAATCATTTATCATGTATTCGAGCACACGATGCTCGAATACACATAGCTCTGCTATCATGTGCTCGATTACACGATAGCACCGTTATCGTGTATTCGAGCACACGATACCAATCGAAATTATCTTGTTTGTTTGATTTGTGTGCTCGAACCTTGCGTCGGTAAGAAAGAGGTGGAGATAGAGTTGGTTGTTGCTCAAGTGCCATCTCCGTTGGAGGCCTCTCTGCCTCCTTCTCCATGGGGTGTCTTCTCCATGTGGGGCACTTCTGCCTACTTGTCCGTTGGAGGCCTCTCCGCCTCCTTCTCTCGGGGTGACTTATCCGTGGGAGGCACTTCTACCTACTTGTCCGTTGGGGGCTTCTTTGCCCTCTTCTCACCTTGTTCTGTAGGTTGCCGCTTTCGGCTAACATTCAAAGGCTTCTGATCCTTCGGTGCATGTTCACTTGAAACATTTGTTTCGTCTACACCCAACTTGTCAATGACTAGCAACCTTATTGTGCTAGAAGACTCATTCATTCTCCAAAGAACCTCAATTACAAGTCCTACCCTCAAGCCTTGCCCGTCCATCATATCAGACTTTTCTAGGGCAACCTCAATTAGGGTACTAATACCCTGAAGAATACCTTGTAAGGCGGTAGTTGGATGCTAGTCAAACTTCGGTGTCCTCTTCCTCGGTGATGATGCAGTATGAGGTTGCTTTTGTGCTTCCGTCTTCTGCAATTCCTCCTTCTGCGCTTCCTTCTTCTGAACCTTATGTGAATGCGCAATGAGGTATGCCTCTTCATAAATTGGGGAGATAACATCAACAACTTCTGTGTCGACATGCAACCTTTCAAATAAGTCGACGTAATATTGTCAAAATCGATTGTGTACTTTGATTCCCTTATTGGCTTCCACCACAAGACACCCATATCTGGGCCACCTTCTAACTCTCGAACTATAGGGACCCATTATGGAGTGAAATATTATTATGTGCTCAAACATAAACAACATTAGGCAATGATGTAGTAAGTACTATCGTGTGTTTGACTAGACGATAGCGATGTTATTGTCTAATCGAGCACACACTAGCAGTGCTAGAGTGTAATCGATTACATGATAGGGGTGCTATCATGTAATCGAGCACAAGATAGCAGTTCTAGCATGTAATCAAGTACACGATATCACCGCTATCATGTATATCATGTATTCAAGCACACGATAGCAGTGCTAGCGTGTAATCGAACATACAATAGGGGTGCTATCGTGTAATCGAGCACACAATAGTGTTACTAATACAAATATTTGGAGTCGTACATGTTATCTATAATACGTAAGCTGCTCCACACAGAGTCCTGCCACTACTCATATCTCCTTCATATTTATATTGTACACCCCTGGATGCTTGTGATATTTTAGCCGTCATCATTTTTTGAATGGCTAGAGGCCAATTGTACGTTGACACTTTGAGAGGTCGTTGAGATAATCACAAAACTTTGGATGGACTGATCTGGTGGATTATGTAAATAACACACAACAAAACATGTGATCAACCATACTTTATCATCCTCTGCAACAGATTTACCCCCCCCCCCCCCCTCTCTCAAACATTGATCTAGGATTTCTTCAATGTATGGTTTTTTGGGTTTTCGCAAGGAGATGGTAGAATTGACCTCCGCGAACATGACTTTACCATCATGAGCTATAAACATCACATTCTCACTAGATGACCACAACCCAGTGATGAGGGCAACATCTTGCTCAGTGAGGAGTAACTTTCTCCCCTTAATGTTGAACAACTTTTTGGACTCATCCCAATACTCCACCAGAACATCAAGCAAACATTATCCCTCTTCCGCTACACCGCCGATAATATAGTATAAAATGATGTTTATATACTGTTTTTGACAGTGAGGGCAGTCTGGGAATTTGGTCATTGAGGCTTCCATGACACACTTCCTAAAACACAATAGTGGTGCTATCATGTAATTGAGCACCGCTATCGTGTGTTGGAAGACACAATAGCGGAGCTATCGTATATTCGATTACATGGTAGCACCGCTATCATGTAATCGTAATCAATTAAATGATATCACATTGTTGTGACGTCAGGCCAGGCCTATGGTATACGATAGCAACCCACGTCAGTAGCCCATCACGTCAGACATTAGGATTTGATTGAATCGTATGTTATTGTAATCAGACCCATTTAAGCTAATTGTTAGGTAACGGGCTGAAATGGAATAATTAGTGCCAATTAGTGGCCCATCATATTAGACAGATGGCGCACAAGCCTAGGGACCCGCGCCATCTACTCTCTTTAAAAGGAGGTCGTCCTCCTCATTTGAAAGCATGCAATCAAACAAGTTCTAGTTATCTTCTTCTATTTTCCTTCTTCTTCGCCGATTCGGTACCTTGTGATCCTTATGGGTCACAACACACATCTATCGTTTGCTCGAATACATGATAGGACCGCTATCTTGTGCTCAATTACACGATAGATCGAATATAAAATACACAATACAACTTAAAGATTGAGCGCTTACATTTCTGTACGTACCACATATACACAATAAATTTGAACACAAGTCACTGTATGTGTACTTGTATTACTGACTATCGTTAGATTTCATTTACACGAGGAATGGAGGTGGATGTGACAATCCATAATGATGTTTCCCTGAACTCGGATTTGCTTTATTTGTGGCTGATTGTTTTCTTCCTTGCTTTGCCTGTTTATCAAGTGGAGGGTTTTTACAATTATTTCGATTGTGCCCAAGCTGGCGACAGTTACCACATCTCCTTGGGTTCTTATGGGGTTTCGGCTGTGACTCAATTTTATTCACCGTTCGCCTGCCTTTCTGCTTCTCCACAATTGGTGATTCGTATTTTGGCAGAACCCCATGATCTAACCATTGATGTCTATCTAACGTTGGTAGAATTGACTTTTCGTAGGTTATGCAGTAAGTCTTCGCGTAGTACAACTTCTCACAATATGGCATTGGGTCTAAACTTCTCTTTAAAAGGTTCACGTAGTCCTGCCAAAGCACATGTCCAGTAAACATTATGTGTAGTCGTGAGCATTCATGCACGACTCAAAACAAGTGGTGCAACTTTCATTTATACGATATTTAAGTAATGAAGACATTGAACATACCACATGGTGGATAGAATTCACTTGAAATTCGTACAATGATATGACATTCATTCGAACTGTACCACTATGATCCCTCCTATCGTTTATGTATTTCTAGACATATTTGGTTAATGAAGTTGGTAGTTGTTGGTTTTCGCATAGTGGTAGCACGCGTTTGCTCAATCAATCTAGTGATCAGTCAACTCCGAGCCTTCAAGAACATACTGTTGGCATTCTCTGATCTGCTTGATGTGAGAGTACAATATCTTCTAATAGGGAATTCAACATTAGCCCAGTTTCTATAGTTGATATTATTAATGTATTTGAATGCCTTTTTATTGTATTGCTTAATTTGTTCTATGACCTCATCAAATTTTGATCTTCTGAATTTTTGAGCGCTTATGAATAAGAGGTTCCTCAAGTATCTATCTTTCTATTTGTCAAGGATGTTATGTTCTATATGACGGAGGCAAAACTCATGATGAGCCTCCAGAAAGACATCGGGGACTGCTTTGAGAAGTCCCTTTTGTCTATCAGAAATAATTGTGTCTAGTCTTGAGGGTGGCTCCATGAAAAGAAAAGTATGAATTAACTATAGGAACCATGTCCTGAAAGTAACATAGGATAAGATCTGGGTGAGGAAAACACGACTGCAGTTATCGTAATAAGTGTTCAGACTGACATGACTAGAAGAGTTGATTGTACTTCAACTTACTGAGTGTTTCTTGTCTCTACCTCAACAACAACATAAGCAACACACACCATTTGTTGATTACTATCAATGGTTGCAATCAATAGACATCCAGGATACTTTCCTTTTAAAAAAATTTCATCCACAGTTAAGAGAGGCCTAAGTGAACTTCTGAAAGCTCTTGCAAAGGGGCCAAATATCCAAATCACATGTTTGTAATCGTATCCACGTAACTCTAGTTCATGTATATCACAAGACATTTCCAAGACTACATAGGTTCCTAGATTAGACCTTTTTAATTCCTTGTCGTATGCGGGCAAAATGCAATATGGATTGTTTGGGTTGCCATCAATCAACTCCGATAAAACTTCTTTCGCCCGCCATATTTTTTTATAGTTGACTGTGATACCCCAATGTTTCTCAATGTACCTTATGATATTCTCTGGTGTGATAGTATTTGACTCCTTATGTAGGTCATGACATTTCCTTGCAATCCAGAGGTGTGAAGCTAATGGATGATCTTTCGTTCCCAACTTTATGTCACATGTATGTTCAACGTCCCTCCTTGTCACGCTAATAGCGCCTGACTTGTTTGACGCACGAATATATCACTTGCACCCATTCTCCTTGTACTTTGCAGTAAATGTATCATTGTTCTCATCAATCACAATACAAGTGAACCTCCTCTTTATTGCCAAATTAACAAGAGTTCTCTTGAAATGTTTGATGTTTTCGAACCGAGCCCCTAACACAAGAAGAGCCTTGTAGTCGGTTGCTTGCAAAATCCTGCTCAACATCACTTCCTCCTCGTACGTCTCTACATCTGCATCCAAACGATAGTCCGTACCCCAATCCCAACCTCTATCGCCTTCAATATGACTAAACTTTGCGTTGAATGATTCCTGGTTATCATACCTTTCGACATGGATGGTTTTGTAGTAACCATGTTTGGAATTTCTTCAACCTAAGATAGATCAATTTTAGGTCGACCCCTGTCCAGCTCATGGGATTGTGTGTGTAGAGGTAACAACCACTCATCCCCTGCCCATGGATCGTCAGTATCAATAAATTATTCGTCTCCGTCAACACCTACCTTTGAAAATTGCTCATCATTTTTATTTTTCTCATTCTCTTCAGTTACTATTTTTTCTTCTTCTTCATGTACTGTATTACTTCTAACCTTCGGGGTAGTGAATGTCCTATTATTTTCGTTACTTTTACCCAAATTGCAAGATATGGAGATGGCATATCAGTATCAGTCATGTAGAGAAATACACAAAATGAGAGAATATGTAAGAATATCGTGTAATCACTTACACGATATGCTATATCTGTAATCGCATTGCTATTGTGTAATCACTTTTCTATCGTGTATTCGATTACATGATAGATATCTGTGTATTATACTTTGCATTTCCGATGTGCAAACACTGCATTTATTTCTATACCACACCGTTTTCTTACAAATCAAGAGTCATTTTAAGATTCTTATCATATTGAGATTGGGCTCAAAATAGTATATAAAAAACAGATTGGTCTTAAAATCCCTCTGCTCATTCTCTTCATTAGCTAGTTTTTTGTTTTTCATGAAACAATGCCCACTTATAGACCTCATCAAGTTTTACCGTCAACTAAGGGTGTGTTGGCAACAAATTCATGAAGAAGTAGATGCAAGCAGTAGCTTCTGATTTTTTGGATTTTCATTTGAATTATTTGTGTTTGGTTACACTCGGAAGAAGCAAAAGCATTTTGGGACACATTGGCATATCTCGAGCTCGACTTGACAGGGACATGCACGTCATTTTTTCATGCCATTTCTCTATCAAAACATGAGCGAGGTGCGTTTTAAGCCTCATGCAGCTGCTTTCCGGAGAATCTCATCCTGTTCCAGAATGTAAGCTTTCCGCCCAATCACTGGTGGAAGCATTCCGCAGCAAATAACTTTCACGTGAATTAGTTTTGCCAAACACGCTACACTGGACATCAATTCGATTCTGAGGACATCCAGTGCCAATTGCCAAAAGTGGATTTCCGGTGTTGCCAAACGCAGCCAAAATCATGGGAAGCTTTTCCTTTGTTTTTTTTCTTTCAAATCTAGAACAGATATTGAAAAAAAAAATAGAAAGGATATTGGATAATTAGTCTACGGAAGACAAAAAACCTGTTGGCATGGTTTTCTAACAAAAGCGAGAGAGCAAGAGTCATGCAAACGTGAAAAGTTGAAGATACTTCACACTTCACCTTTGAACATTTCTCAGTATGCTTATTAGTGATTTTACAAATTTATATAGTATATAGTGCTTCAGATCTTCCACTTAGAGTTGTAAGCCAATATTCCAACAGGGTGAAAATGAATAAAGTACTCGTATAGGCGTCTACTAACTAAACATTAGAGAACCAAAAATATATATACATATTCATAAATAAAGATTTTATATTTCGATCGTAAACAAAATTGTAGTTATATGTAAGAGAGAAGCCACATACCTTAAATAGCCAAATCCAAGATAGATCAAAATCATCGTCCTCTCTCCCTCGAAAATTTCTCCCTTTTCTCTCTCAATTTATATAAAAAAATCCTATATAGCAAAGCGAAAGTACAACAGTTCTACCTCTTCCCATCCACCGTAGACTTCACTGGTTCGAAAGTACCGAACCAATGTGTAAATGGGGAAGGAAGAGGAAGACCGAAAAGAGGGAAATAATAAACAAGAATGACTACGGGGCTCTAGGAAATAGAGCAAACTAAACTCCAAAAGTATTTCTAGGACCTTGTTGAAATAGGAATCAAGATTTAAGTAGTGACATCAAGAGAAAAGAGACAGAGATTAAAGGTTGAAACGTTGGTATTGGAAGCTTATGTGCCCCACTCATTTTGGAAGTTTCAGAGCTCTAGTCAAAATGTGGGGAACATTTACTTGCCAACGGTTAATTAGATCACAGCAATCAAGTAGCTGACTAGTGAATTGTCAATACGTTTTATACTCATACATGTACATTTCGCATTATGGAGAAAGAGAATCCTGCAACGAGTCTGATGTTCAATTTATTCCCGCTAACATGAATTGCATTGTAAAAGGTATTGTATGGTTGCATCTCATTCTAAATGTGGCTTATCTTTCCCAAATAATCACCTCAGGTTAATCATATTCTTACCCATTCTTCTTTAAACTCTTGGGAAGTTGTTTCACAAAGTAAACACAGCTAGCCAACACAAAGGCATTGAGGACAAATATGTAGAAACTATAACGTGACATTTTCCTTTATGAATGTTAGCAAAATAAAAAAAAACATTTCCCTTTATGAAACAATATAGCTGGCCGGAGTTCAATTCTTAACTCCTCTTGTGCATCCTATTAGTCTCTTATAAGTTATAACAAGTAAACAACATTTTATTCGATATGGCCAACTTCTTATGATACCAGTTAATATACAAGTACTGCATAATTACAAAGGAAATAGAAGATGTTTCATAAATATTGGCAAGAGAAATGGGATGCTCTCAGCTCATCTGGATTGAACAATAAGAATCATCCATGTCCTGCAAAATTCACTTAAGAAAAACATAATTAAATTCTAGAGAGTCTAAAGCCAAGCCTTGGTCTAGGTAAAACTGGTCCAACCGGTTTGGAAAAACATGACATACACTACCACCACTATCATATATTAGCCCATTCAAAATGCTAAGGCAGCAGCAACAACCACCTGACGCTCTCATTGATGGTGCAGGCCCCTTGGAGGGGTCTCACGCCTGAGTCCACATGGGGCCTGTGCCAGAGCTGCAATCATACCCACATTAGCCCGCTTTTGGATTTTCAGATCCAGCAGCCACAACACCCATTCCACTCCCATTTTCACATGATGACTCTACAGTTTGTTGTATGCTCGTTTGTGGCATAGCTACTTTGTCTTCTCCAATCTTTGTCACAAGTTCATCAATCTTTCGGAACTGATATGGCCATCTTGTATTATACAAGAACTGACGAAGATCGAATCTATTATCCTCCGGAGAATAGCTCTGCAAACAGCATGTGGAAAATTAGTCTCATAGACTCGGAGAGAGTTATTCGGTCACTAGAGGGCATAGATACCTCTGCATGATAGGAAGGAGTTAAGACTGTCATCTTATGTCGATTGATTGAATAATACTTGAAGAAATGTTTCACTTTAGCAGCTACTTCTCCTGGAGTTAGATTAACACACCACTTGTGGCATAGATTCTACAGAAACAAATAAGTATTGGGATTAAACTAGTGGCATGAAGATTTTTAGAAGCTCAAAAAATCGTCAATGATTAATTACTCATACAATAATATCATTTATTAACATTTCAAGGTCAAAATTTCCTCGAGTTAAGCGAATGTTAACACCAACCTGAAACATTGACACAGGCCCACACCTAAAAATCTTGCGCAATCTTCCATAAACTGACAACTCTTCATATGTCATGCCCATGTCAACTTCGTCCAGCTGATTCAAACAAAAGAAAGGTTATTAAAAACATAAAAGAACACAATGGATTGAACACCACAGAATCGCCAACAGCTACAATGATGGTAACAGTGACATTAACTAGTTACCTGGTTATAGTTGGAGCGTATAGGCTCTAGTTCAGCAGTTGGAGGCGCTGCTACAATATCAGCTAAAGAATTATAGTTCAAATGGGAGGCAGCCCAACAAAGAAAGGATCGAAGATCCTGCTTGCTTATACTTCCGATGGGATTTATATCTGCAGAGCTGCAATCATACTGTCCAAAAAGGATTTAATGGCCATGATCATCACAACTCAACATAACAAACACATTATTGTCAAAGTTTATCTTTATCTATACATAGCTATAGAGATGAATTAGAAAAAAAAAACGAACTAGAACATAAACTCCAACATGTTGCTTTTGCATCATCTATTTGCTTGCAAATCCTCAATAGAAATTTTTGTAGCAAACACCCAACAAGGACCCTAAAGGAAATTAGACGCAAACCTTTGTTAAGTAACCACGTAATCCTTCATCCACATTAGAGCTTCCCAATACAAGGTAAAATCCAGATTTATTATGAACCCAAGGCATAAGTGATGCTAACATAAATGCTAGCACCATCCTAATTCGAGCTTGAATATTTTGTAATCCAAGGTTCTCAGCATTTGATCCACCATCAACCTTTAAAAAGTATTCATAGAAATTAGTTAAGTCTATCTGCCAAAACATGAAATAAAAATTTTAATTACGAGAACCCACCTTGTAACGTGGGCACTTCCCAGTTAGTTTTTCAAATAACGAAAGCAAAGCAGAAATCACACCATCTATACAAACATCCAGGTGCCACGATCCAATCTCATCTGACAATATCTTTGCCCTCAGCTTTGTGGCCTCTGAACTGTGGAACATCCAAAACTTGCTATTACTTATCACATCTATGATGCTAGAAAAGAGAAGACAATGTGGACACTAATTATATGTCATGCAAAAACTGATTAACAATGTATATCAAGTTAACATGACAATAACTTGAGAAGATAAGCATCATTTAATACATAAAAACAATCTGCTCGACGCTCAGGTGTTGTTACCAGAAAGAAGTTTACTTATAAGCTACTAGTAAGAATGCACATGCAAAATGCACGTGCTACTGAACTTTTAAAGTTTTTTTTTTTGTTGAAACAAGTTGAGCATTACCTCATTGATATATACAACGTTATTGTACTTTGTACTACTAATAAAGTGTTATATAACCGTATCGATTTTTGTTTTCACAATTTTAATTATAGATTCTGCAAACCTTACATTTAGCAGTATTTGATGATATCCATATAGTATACTTGGATGTAGAACACCTAATAAACTTTCTATATTGGAAATAGAACACTTAGGGGCCGTTTGGGGCGAGAAAAATCAGTTTCATCCACTCCCAAAAATCCACCTGGTTAGTGGATTATCCCAAAAATCCTAACCAGCTGGATTTTTTTCAGCTGGATGGTGCTGATTTTTCACGCCCCAAACGGCCCCTTAATAAGATTTCTGGATCTCCATACACAAGGTCTGAGGAAAATAAAGGCACAATCAATGTATTCCATATTTATTTCCTCCCATAAGTACGCATTAATCACCTTCAACATATACCATTTTTTTTTTAAATTTCCACATATACTTTGGAATAGCTTTTTCCGAGAAGTACTAAATTAGGACTCTTTTTAAGAATGTGATTTTCAGTTGACCGAATATCCTAATCCACCTCATTCTATTAAAGTGATATAGGATTTAAGGTAATTAATATACTCCCTTACTACATTTTTTCATTTTTATTTGCATGGACACATAATCATTCTAGAGAGGGATTTGGAATACTGTTTAGATTAAAATCCTGCCAACTATGATAGCTCTTTTTTAGGAATCAAATTGATGCATGGATACGAAATCTTTAGATATGGAATTTTATTTAAATTAAAATTCTGAAAATATGAAACCTATTTTCTAGGGACCGGATTGACACACTATCATCATCAATCAATAAATAGATATCTATTATATAGCATCTGTATTTTTAATTCCGTTCCCAATAATTAAGGGTTAATATTGGCATTAGGTTTAAAAAATTGGGATTAACAATAAAGATGATATGATATGGAATACAACAATGGTCAATCAAGACCACACTTCAATAATAGCTGGCTCTGACACTTCAAAAAAATTTAGCTATCAAAAAAATAAATACAACTTGTTTTCCAGGCTAATGCATCTTCCCATTTAACTTTTCTCCATCTTTTCACTAAATTCTCTCCATCTTCTGACCAACAAAAGTAGATCTACATAGGAAGGTGAAAGGATCTTACTATCGAAACTTCAAGCATGGGTTTTAGTTTCAAAATTACCTATTTTCTGACCCCATATATACGGTGTAAAATATACGCTTGGCAAACTCTCTACTATCAGTTGGAAACTCTCCATTAGAGTAATGCCCAATGCGCATTGCATCCATTTTGACTTGATCATCCCCACTTTCAATTTCTGCATATAAATTGCATGCTCTGAGTTACTATGGCAGAACATGAATATGAATGTAACATGAACTACATACCGAAAAAAACAATCACAGCAAATTAAAGAAATTCTATCTTAATTAACCTAAAACAGAAACAAATTAACCAGCTAATTTTGTTATGACTAAATGGGAGGTCAAATATATTATTACACCTCACACTTTGTTTAGCAAGAATAAGTACACTATTTTAAGCAAAAAGTTCACTTCCATTCAATTGTTAACAGCTTCCATTCTGCATCACAATTGTGCATAAGGATAGAGCTAACTTGACCGAGATTGTATTAGCAAGTTTCCCTCAATATAAACTGTGAAAGTATTCAAAACATGATTTATTACTGAATTAAACCTTTAATAACAAGTTGGCACATACAACCAACAATAGCTGCCACAGTTGAACTGTCTGCTCCACCAGACAATGGAAGTAGAAACCCAGAAGCTCCACTTCTTCTTAAATAATCCCAAAGCCAGCAACCAGGCCCATATGCTACCTCCTCTTCAGGTGAGTGATACCCAAGGTTTTCAAAACCGGACCGGCCATCGACCCGGATCGATGGCCGGTCCGGTTGGACCGCGGTTTGACCACGGTCAAACCGGGGTCAAACCGGAATGACCCGGTTTTGAAGTATAAATGGTAAATATATATTAAATAGTTAATTTGTATCATATTAACACAAGAGCCCAGGTAGCCCAGGTGGTTAAGGCTGTTGGTTTGGGAGGAGGGGGGGGGGTTCGAATCCCCCCTCAAACAACAACTTTTTTCAAAAAAAAAAAAAAAAAAAAAATCCGTGACCGGTCCGGACCGGTCCGGTTTAAGACAAACCGGCCGGTTTGAAAAAAACCGGCCGGTTTACCAGACCGGGGTAAACCGGGTGAACCGAACCGGTTTCCAGCCCGGTTCCGGTTCTCCGCGGTCGGACCGGCAGGTCCGGTCCGGTTTTGAAAACCATGGTGATACCTAACCTAAATATGCAAGAGCGAGAGGATGGGAAGGGGGATGAGAAAGGAAGATATTAAAAAAAAGAAAAATTACAAACGATATATTATGTCTTGCCCGATTAATTGCATCTTAGAAGATATCACATGACAAACTATCTAAGCATGAATAAGTATCATGTATGTGAAAAAGTAAATTATTAGGCAGATTCAGACAAACAAAGATTCATGTGTTGGTTAAGTAGTGATATTTTTGCCTGCAAAACTGCTTTTAAAGTTGAATTCTTATTCAGAATTAAAAACTACCTTTATCGGACTAGAAGGGATTGCCTGAAGAGTGAAATCTTGACAAAGCTTCACAGGCACTGTAATTGACGAAACACCATAACTTGAACTTGCTTGCTCGCCAAAACTGCTTACAGATCCTCTGTAACTTGAGACCTGCATTTAACGAAAAAGAAAGAAACAAGATCCCCAAATGAATATATGAAGTCGACTTAAATAAGCCAAATTGAAATTTGGTCAGATGGAAGTTAAAAACAGATGGTTATCTAAATCCTTCGATTGTGATAGAAACAGCTTACAGCATCAAGGTCTATCTGAGCTGTCAAAACCTCGACATCCTTCAAGGAAAATTGAGATCCTTGAGCAACCACATCACCATTAACAGCGATGCAGCAACATCCATCTGTCCCAATGAATACCAAGGAATCAAAATGGAAAAAGGATAAATGTACTTTAAAATATGATGCTAAACACGACATAAATAGCATGTTTAACATAATGTAGCATAAATACAAAAGTTGCTCACATGTAGATACCATAATAAAGGCGACCTCCATCGCATCCCTGGTGGTTACTATACATATAAACACCACCACAGACACGAGTAGCACTTTTAATAACACCAATACGAAGGTCAAGCTTCCTCAGTTGGTGATGACTCCCACTAGCGTTCATAAAAACTTCAATCCCATTCAGTGCAAGCTCAGTGTGGGGACAACTAGGAGTGAATAATTCTTCACAAATCTCTGCAGCTACTGCACTGTGAAGGTTCAAAATAAGAAAAATCAATGTGTCTACATACTAAGAGCATCTATAGGCAAAAGAAAATAGAAAAAAAAACATCCTTACGTGTCCATAAATTGAAGATATCCATAGCCAAAAGGCACCACAGTCTGTGAAAGAGCATCAGAAATATCAACAGGAATTAGGAAATCCACAAGCCGATCTTTATGCTTCCAAGCAGAGAACCATCGCAGCTCCCTGTAATTTCCGTCATTAGCAAGGTTCATCTTCGGGCGTATCATGAGTATCTTTCTGTTCAAGCAGAAAACCTGGCAATTGTAGCGAACACTTCCTTGAATGACAGGCATACCAATGCTACACAATATGCCATCCGTCCAGTCACCCAATAACAGGTCTTTTAAACATTCCCACCTGCAAAGAGTAAGCATGTTCTACACATCAGTAATATACCTTGTCGACTATGAGGCAGCAATTGATGAATAACACAACCACGCCACTAGTATAACACAAGTGGTAGCAGAAGAAAAGAAAAAAAAATGCAATAGCCCATAGGCCAAGTGTGCATGGAAAGCAGTTTCTCCGCAGTGTATGGTGAAAATTAATTTAGAAACTGTGAGATGAAGAGGCACATATATGAGAATTAAGGTAACTTACATAATAAGATTATAAAGGAAAAGAAAACATCAGTAAAATAAAAAAAAAAGAAAGAGATAATAACTTACGCGTGGATGATGGTATCCAGCTCCAAGAAATGATCTTCGCATCCATAACCGGTGATCTCCAGTTCCGGCCCAAGCCTTATGGAGGCCCCTTGTGCTTTTGCAGTGGCTATCGAAGACTTAATGTTGTGCAAATTAGTGTCGAAGTCCATCGCCCATTGGTTCAAATTGCAGGTTGCCACTTTCAGTAACCTCATCTTTGACTCTTTTTTTTTATTCCTAGTTACTATCAACCTGCAATGCACCACCACCCAAAGATAAAAGTAGTAAGACTCAAACCGAAAATGAACATCCGCTATGGTAATGGATGTCCCATAGGGAACAACTCAGTTATCAAGCAATCAGATGCAAAAATTAAAAAATTCCAATTCGACAGAAGAATTCAACATAAAAAACCCAGAAAACATAAAAGTAATATCAGGAGAAGTACAATGACACGAAAAAACATACCATCAGGAAATTAGCAAGGAGGAGGGTCTGTTTTTGTTTTTGTTTTTGTGATATACTAGGAGGAGGAGGAGGAGGAGGGTCTATTAGCTTAAGAAGAAAACGTGCAATGTGGAACGCAAGATGAATGGAGAAGATTGGGAGTGAGGAATTTGGATGAGCCAAGAGAGGCGGAGGCTGGCTGGCGGAGATGGCGAAAGGGTGGATAGATTCCAGGCGGCTCAAAAGTTCACGCGTGGTTGGAGATCCCTTGTGATTTTCAGAAACCCCAACCAGCCCAGCCCGGATTTCGTCCCCCACCATCGAATGCCGTATGGATATCCGTAAAATATCGTCGACCAAAGGGACAAAATATCATATCGGAGATATTGTGTAAAAATATATCGGTGGTCGAAAACTAGTTTCTATCATATATTTTTACAATATAACTTCTAAAATAAGTGATATTAATTTAGACAAAGCATAAATTTCAAAATATGCACAAAAATGTATATATAATTTAAAATTAGGATGAGAAACAAATGGAAAAAAAATTTAAAATATTTTTTTAAATTCCGAAACTGATATATCGGTGATATTTTAAAAATTTTCAAAAAAAATAATATTATAGTGTCTCGATGTATCGGGTAGGGTCCGATGCCGATATATCAGCGAGACGACATTCCATGGTCCCCACCATCGGACTGACAATTGAACCTAGCCCTGTTGTTACTTGTCACTACTTGTGAGTTGTAACTCTCTCGACTCTCCCCACTTTTTGGAGGCTATTAATACGTCAGTCCGGACCAATTTCCATTACCAACATCACATTACCACTTGCTAAGATTCTTAGGTCTCCCCTAAGGGGCCGTAGCTGGTTAGTAGATTATCCACTCGTAAAGGTGGATTTTTTCAAAATAATCCACGTGGATGGAGCTGATTTTTCACGCCCCCAAACGACTCGTCCTAGCTGGTCACAATATGTCATAGCTGAAATTCTAGGTTTGGTCCGACAACAGGTGGGTCAGTTTGGTTCGATTTGGGAAGATTCGTGGGGAAACAATATGGTTTAGGAGGCGTCTAACTAACTTCCCTCTGTTCCTATAACCCACCACATGGTCTCGTGGACCGATTCGGGATTCTCAGTTTCCCCATTGCCCTTTCTCGCCCTTTTACCTTCACACTTTTGTACTCCTCTTCCTTGACATTCACAAGGGTGTCACACCCACCGACTCCACCTCCTGGCTCCTCCCCCGCTAAACCCACGGTTGCGTTGAGCTGCATGGCAAAGATGGAGGTAAGCAGGGAAGAAGAGGTACGTGGTGCCAACAAGGCAAGCGTTGATGGCATCGGATGTCCAGTTGACGATAGTCTATTCACAATCTGTTTCAATCACACTGCATCATGCATTTTCACGTACTACATGTCAACCGGATGCCATGGAAGACATCGAATTGGCTCCGATACTACTTGATGAACCTTGGGTTCAATTCTCGAAGAGTAACAACAAGTTGGTCCAAAAAATGTAATTTGTATTGATGAATTTTTGAGATTACACCTTTGGTTTTCTGATTACAACACAAAGGAAGAACAAAATGGAAAAACATAGCAAGAACAAACGGAAAAGAGACAGAAAAATCTCATTGAATCCACAGTGAGTTGACGTCCAAATCCATGGCGTCTGGTTGGATTGAAATCAGGCTTCTTTTGCAGCAATTTTCAATCCCCGAAAATGGATAAAAAATGAGAGAGATATGAATTGTTAAAGTTTATCCCCCAAAAAAGCTATCATATACTCGAAGACTACTATCATGTATTTGCATACACACAAATACACGATAGTATTATACGTACACTTCAATGAATTATATTTCCTTCATTTCTTATCTATTTTTTGCCATTTTTTTCGTTATTCCTTATTTTTAGTGTACTTTCTTATCACGGTGATAGCATAATGAACTTGAGATAATACCAAAAATATATAGTAAAATCCATGATAAATAGCATACGGTTTCTCAACATCCTTATGATATCATAATTATAGAAAGGGTACTAAAAATAAGGAAGAATGAAAAAAATGGGCAAAAAACGGATCAGAAATGAGAGATATATAAATCGTTAAAGCTTGTTCCAAAAAATGCTATTATGTAAGTAATCGAATACATGATAACATTTTTTTGAACAAACTTTAACGATTTATATCTCTCTCATTTTTTATCTATTTTTGCCCATTTTTTCATTATTCCTTAGTTTTATTATTTTTTCTTATAATGATGATATCATAAGGATGTTGAGACACTACATGGTATTTATCGTATATTTTTTTATATTTTTTTAGATATTATATCAAGATCATTAGGATGTCATCATGATAAAAAAAAGAGCACTAAAAATAAGGAAGAACGAAAAAAAGGATCAGAAATGAAGGAGACATAATTAATTGAATGTTGTAATACTATCGTGTATGCGCTATGCTATCATATAATCAAATACACTATATCATTTTTTTGAAACAAGTTTTAACGATTAGTATCTCTCTCATTTCTGATTCATTTTTGCCTTTTTTCCATTCTTTCTTATTTTTAGTACTCTTTCTTATAATGATGATATCATAACGATATTGAGACATATTTTTTAGATATTATCTCAATATCATTATGATATCATCATGATAAGAAAGAATACTAAAAATAAGGAAGAACAAAAAATAATGGGCAAAATGAGACTAGAAACGAAGAATATATGATTCATTGAAGGGCAAAATGGGAAGATCAGGTCTGAAACTAAGTTATATAAATCAGGTACTATAGCAATCCGGGCTCATTGGCCAGGTAATATGGAAAACCTCCCATTTCTAGTTCCTCCGGACACAAACCTCTTCTCAACTCTTTGGCCTTCATCCCGCGATAGTCCCCTCCTCAACTTCCCAACCTTTATTCATGTATTCAACCTCCCAACAAAGGATAGGTATTTTTACACCTCCATCGTTTTATTTATTTACTCATGCTATACTGTTACGTCTCCTATATTGGGAATTAAATGGATTCTTGCAAAATTTCACTTAGTAATCAAATTCTACTAGAATCTAGAATTAGGCTAGAATTTGTGCTTTCCTCAAATTAAGTTGCTTGAAAAAATGGACAAAATAAAATCTGAATTTTTTATATGTACCAAAAAAGATTTTCTAATAAAAAGCCACATGCTCTTAGGATATATCCAAGATTTTTCCATATTACATGGCCAATGAGCCCAGAATGTCATATTACCTAGTTTTTTCGGGCTCTTGCCATATTACCTAGCTTTGGTACATAATCTTCTCGTTTTGCCCTCCTGCCCAATCCTTCATGTTTACACGATAAAGTGTTATCGTGTATTTGTTTACACGATAGCAGTCATCGAGGATAGGATACCATGTTATAATTCAACGAAGCATATCACTTTTCACTTCTTATCTCTTTTCTCCTATTCTTTTTTCATTCCACTTTATTTTTTCTCCTCTTTCTCCCTGTGAGATATCCCAAAATATTTTTACCAACTTCTAGTGAGAATGCTGAATTTACAAAATGGGAGCATGTGGTTTCTCAAGATACTTAGATTATCATCACAAGAAGAAAGATGAGGAAAAATAAAGAAGGCCGCAAAAAGAATCGGCAAAAATATATAAGAAATGAGAGAGATATATGACTTGTTAAAGTATGTCCCATAAAAAATGGATGAAAACACAATAGCAATGCTATCATGTATTCGTTTACACGAAAACACAATAAATGGATGAAAAATGAGCATATAATTGTTTACACGATAGCAATGCTATCGCATACATTGTGTGTCATAAAGGACACGATAGTAGCAATGTAATTATTTACACGATAGCAATGCGTATATACAATAACAGCGCTATCGTGTACTTGTTTACACGAAAGCAGTGTTATCGTGTCGTCGATGACACCATAGCATGGCATAATTCAATGAGTTATATCTCTTTCATTTTCTTATCCGTTTTGCTCATTTTTTTAGTTCTTTATTTTTCATCTGTTTTTTCTCTATGAGGATATCCCAAAATATTTTTTCACAACTTCTAGTGAAAAGGCTGAATTTATAAAGTGGGAGCATGTGGTGTCTCAGTATACTTAGGCTATCATCGTGAGAAGAAAGAAAAAGAAAAAGAAATGCAAAAACAATGAGCGAAAACAGATAAAAAATAAAAGAGATATAACTCGTTTAAGTATGTCCCAAAAAAAATAGGCGAAGACTATCATGTAATCGTTTATGCGATAGTAGTCATGGTAGCATTGCATAATTCAACGAGTAATTTCTTTTTTTTTTCCCATTCTTTTTGTGTTCCTTATTTTTTTCCTTTTTAATCTAATGATGATATCATAATGATCTTTAGATAAAGAAAAAATAAGAGGAAAAATAAAAAATAATAAAAAATGGAGAAAATGGATCATAAATGAGGGATATATGACTCATTGAATTTTGTCCATAAAAAAGGGCAAATCTATTGTGTCGTCGAGGATCGTGGACACAATAGCATGACATACTTCAACAAATCATATCTCCTTTATTTTTACTATTATTTTTGCGTTCTTCTTTATTTTTACTTCTCTTTCTTTTAATGATGATATCATAAGGATCTTGGGACAATATCTAATAGAATATAGAAAAATACACGACAAATAGCGTATGATGTCTCAACATACTTAGGATATTATCATGAAAAAAATAAAGGAGGAAAAACAAAGAAGAGTGCAAAAAAATGCATAAAATGGATAAGAAATGAGGGAGATATAACTTGTTGAACTTTGTCCTACAAAAAATGGGAATGCGCTATCGTGTCGTCAAGGAGATAAAATGATATGCTTCAACGAATCATATCACCTTTGTTTTATATATTTTTTCTCATTTTTTGCGTTCTTTATTTTTATTCATTTTTTTATAGTGATGATATCTTAAAGATCTTGAGATAATATCTAATAGAATATACAAAAATATACAATAAATAACATGTGGTGTATCAACATAGTTAGTCTATCATTATAAGAAGAAAGAAAAAGAAAGTAGAACAAAAAAGAATGGGCGAAAAAATATCATATATGAAGGAGATATGATTCGTTGAAATATGTCATGTTATCGTGTCCACTCTGCCCATTTTTTTGTGGGACGGAATTCAACGAGTCATATCTCCCTTATTTCTGATTCGTTTTTGTTTATTTTTTTCGTTCTTTATTATTTTTCATCTTCTTTCTTTTCATGATGATAGCTTAAGTATGTTGAGACACTACATGCTATTTATTATGTATTTTTTATATTTTACTATATATTATCTCAAGTTATTTATGATATCATCATTAGGAGGAAGAGAAGTAAAAATAAAAAAAATGTAAAAAAAATGGAAAAAATGAATCAAAAATAAAATGATATGAATCGTTGAGGCATGTCATGCTATGATGTCTTTGACATAATAGCACATTCCCATTTTTTGTGGGATAAAATTCAACAAGTTATATTTCCCTCATTTCTTATCCATTTTTACCCATTTTTTGTTTTCTTCTTTGTTTTTCCTCTTTTTTTCTCATGATGATAGCCTATGTTGAGACACCATATGCTATTTGTCATGTATTTTTTAATATTTTATTAAATATTGTCTCAAGATCCTTAGAATATAATCATTAGAAGAGAGAGAAGGAAAAATATAGAAGAACGCAAAAATAATGGTAGAAAACGGATAAAAAATGAAAGACATATGATTCGTTAAAGTATGCTACTATCGTGTCCTTGATGACACGATACAACTTCTATCATGTCCTTGATGACATGATTTCGTGTCTATTGTGTCATCGTTGACACGATTTGAGGCAAAATGTAAGAGTCGTATCTCCCATATTTCTTATATGTTTTTACCTTTTTTTTGCATTTTTTTTATTTGCCTCCTCTTTTTTCTCGTGATGATAATTTAAAGATCTTAAGATACCACATAGTGGGGATGAACCATTAGAAAAGAAGAAAGAAGAAGAAATAAAGCGGAACAATAACGGGTTCACAACATTCTCCCTCTTTGCAAATTCATCATCCCACTAGAAATTGTGTAACAATATTTGGAGATATTTGTCTTCAAAAGGGAACTTCTTCGCCGTATGATCACTGCGGAAGAAACATGTGTGAAATGTGAAATGGGCAGAGCGGGTAAAATATGAAGTATTAGGGTTTAAGATTTTAGGATGGTAAAATAGAAAGATGAAGTCCAAAACCAGGTAATATGGCATTTCGGGCTGATTGCCCGGTAATATAGAAAAATCTCGATATATCCCGGTTATACTGATAGTGACCACCGGACCACCAAAAACCCGGTTCAGATGTTAAAAGTATTGGTCGAGCCTGGCTATCTTACGGTGTGCAAATGAACGAACCGCGAGAGTTGGGGAATTGGGGGAAACTCTAAGCTCGCCAGAAAGAAAGAGAAGCGATCGCGCGCAAGGCATTTGATTTCCCTGGCCTTACCCTCCCTCGGCATAGGCATCCCCGGTCAGCCTCGCCGCCTTCTTCCTATTCTCCCCCCATCACCTCCCGAATCCCGCGGCCATTCCATCTTTCTGGCACTCCCAAGCAGCAGCATTAGTGTTCCCAAAACCTCCCTCTCACTCCGCCGCTTTGCTGAACTACTGTTGCAGTGTCTAGAATCGGAATTTGGCCTATGCCTATTTCTGTCTGTCGTTCTCTTTTACTTTGCGGTAACGTGCGTGCCTTCTCTAAATACTAATTCGGTCACCGGAGAAAGCCGGAATTTGGGGAAGAAGACGACGTGGGAGAAGAGGGAGGGGATAGACAAGATGAGCGTCTGGAATTACATTGTCACGGCTCACAAGCCCACCAGCGTTACGCATTCCTGCGTCGGCAACTTCACCAGTCCCCAGGAGCTCAACCTCATCATCGCGTATGTCTTTCTCTCCCTCCTCTCTCTTTTGCTTTTCTTCTTTATTCAACTTGCTTGCTATTGATATAGATACAAGTTTATGGTTGAAAGAGGAAATTAGTCTATACAAGCTAATTGCATATTTCAGTCAGTTAGTGTTGCAGTGAAATAATTTCTAATTACTTCGCGTTTAAGTTCGTTGACTTTAAATTCCACTCCATTCTTACACTGATTGTCCTCAGGCCGACCTCTACAGATGTATTTTTTGCTGTGCCATCAGCTATATTTTTTTTATTTAAAGTAGAATGGTTTATGTGCTGGATAACATGCTATTTTTTCTGCGTACCTTGATTTATACTAGGTTCAACTTCTGCTTGCCTTGTTGTTTCTCGAACGATTGATTTCCCATATTTTGGCTGTTGTGACGCTACTGGTTTCCCACTGCAGGAAATGCACTCGTATAGAGATTCATCTGCTTACTCCCCAGGGTTTACAGGTATTGGCCGTTACATCTACCTAACATTCATTTTGACAATTATTGATTTTCTCTCCGTAGATGATGATGTTGATGATATGATTTTCAAAATTGCACGAAAAAATGAAAATACTTTCTTTTATAAAAGTAAACTGTTGGGAGCTCCCTCCGTCACATAATAATAGCCTTATTTTGAAAGATAGTGTGATTTAATTGAATGGGTTCACCCACTTAATTTGAAGCCTCTTCAATTAGCTCATATTCATCCAACCACTTAAATTGAGCCAAATGGAGCTATTAATATGGGATAAACTTTTCTTCCAAATGGAGTTATTATTGTGGGACGGAGGGAATATTATAGGTAATGAAAAAAGAGCGATCAGGTTATGATAGTAGGTCAACTGAATCAGGCAGCTGGAGAAGGGCTATTACTAATAATTAAGAATGTATGATTCTCGACATTCTTTTGGTTGAATAGAGAAGGATAAGTAGATAAGTGTGATTTGGTAACAAAAACAATATTAAGCTGAAAAGATAATGCAATGATTACTTATTTCAAGAAATGGAAAGGATCACGATGAACTGCCATATGCTAGATCAATCAAGGTGACTTTAGAGTAAACAATTTTTCTAGTCGTATGAGGAGTTATATGTGTAGATGATCTTCTTCCAGGGACAGTGCGGACTATGTGCCATGAATGTCATAACTTATGGCCTCTTCTAAAGGCATTGAGTCAGTTGCTGATGGTCTCAGGTCAATACAAACATGGTTTTAGATGTTGTGGAATCTCTTCAAATTTCTGAACCAAAGAATCCCTTGGTTATATAGGACTTCATGTCAGTTTAAATTATTTTCTAAACTTGAGTCTGCTTCATATGCTTCACTCTTGCTTCCTTCGGTGCAAGTTCTGTTTCTGTAACATCTTAAATGGTTGGTTGTCACTATATCCCAGCCGATGTTGGATGTACCAATATATGGAAGAATTGCGACCCTTGAGCTTTTTCGCCCTCATGTAAGTATCTGTAGTTGGTGCAACAATCAAATTTTTTATTGTTCATGATTTCATAACATGTTGATGAATTTTTTATTCATTTTATTTGATAGGGTGAAGCACAAGATTTTCTGTTCATTGCTACAGAAAGATACAAATTTTGCGTTCTTCAGTGGGATGCAGATACATCTGAGCTCATTACCAGGTTTCACCAGTTACTAAAAGAAATGCAGTTTTCAATCTTGGATTTAGATTCTTATATGCATGTATATTTGGCACAAAGGTTGGTTCTGATTTATTAGATAAACAATAGGATAACATCGGGGACTACTTGTTATTTACCATTTTTGTTTGCTAATGCAGCCGTGAGAGGTACATTTGGTATTGTCTGGTTGTCTAAGCTAATAGACCTGTACTTTACTATGACTCCTGTGTAGGCCTGCCATCCTCTTAAATTTACTTATTATGATTTGTCTGATTTTGGTGCTCTAATTTTCCATAAATTGAATGATGTTCTCCTGCATGTATCAATTTGTTGATTTTATTACCATATGAAGTTAGCATGTTGAGTATGTGTCAGTGTTACATGCTAAAGTTCTGAACATGGTTATTGTGCAAGTAATTTAAATGTCTGGTACTCTGATTGCAATATTTGTTTTGATGTTGCTTCTTTATTTGGCCCATTTTTGTACAAGATGTCCGAGTGACTTATGTAAGAATCCCCTTGTAATCCTTTGAATTTGAAGATTTTAAGAAGTCACAATTACACAAGATATCTGTCATAATAGTGTCTTATGATTAGTTTGAGCACCTGAATTGTCAATGTCGTTTTTAAGTAATTGAAAGTATCCTCCCAGCCCTGAATTTGAAATTTTCAAGATCTACCACACGACTAAATTATTCGTTTTCCTAACCTTTTGTCACTCCATTCCCTATAGTGAGTCTAGTACTGCTATCTTTTGTATATGTTGTCACATGCTGCAATTATATAACGTCATTTTACCTGATCTGTTTTTTTTCTTTACCGATAGATGCTACAACATATATCCTCTGTCAGAAAATCATATTAATTAGTTCCCTTAGGTGTCTTTCAAAATTGTTGTTTATTTTCAACTTTGTAGGGCAATGGGCGATGTCTCAGATCGGATAGGTCGCCCTACTGACAACGGACAGGTATCAACATATTGTTTTTATTTATACTCAACACAAGTTTTGAATTGTGCATTTAGGGTATTAATTCATTACTTACAATGTGTTCTTTTGTTTTCTCTTTTCAATTTGAGCTTTTTTATTTACCTCCTCTGTGCTTAATTGCTTTCCATTCTGGGGGATTTTTTTTTGTTGTTTTAATATATTTTGATGACTGGTTGGGTTGTCTTTCTAATTTTTTTTTTCAAATTACATTTTGTTAGATTGGCATAATTGATCCTGAATGCCGATTGATTGGACTTCATCTTTATGATGGCTTATTTAAGGTATGGATGTTTTAACTTCTGCAATAAATGCAAAATTTGCTATTTCATGTATGAAAAACAAAAGAGGCATGGGAGGTTTGTGTTCCCCATCTTTAGTATGTAATTGATAATATATGTTTTTTTTTCAGGTTATACCTTTTGATAATAAAGGTCAACTTAAGGAGGCCTTCAATATTCGGTAAGCCTTTTAGCTTTATTTTTTCAGATATTAGTGCTGTCAAATCTTATCCATTGTCAAGTGTAATAAGCCTTTTTATTTTTCTAATCTTTTGTGCATCCAATATATTGCTTCTTGAATTCCAGATAAGCTATGTGTTTCTTTTAAGGTGAGTGGTAATTTGGTAGTAACAATTAGAACTAAGAAAGAGGAAATATAACTCTGGTAACTATTATTGCTAGATCTGTGGCTAAGTTATATGAACAAACGTGTAATTCAGTGTCATTATGTCTCTAATGCAAGATGGGGCTTCTGAACTTTAATATTTTATAAAGCTTCATAAAAAAGACAATATACATGAAGTTCTTCATTCTCTAACTGATGCCTTTTTTGTAATCAAGATTTTAGGATGCCTAACAAAGTTTTTATTCCAAATATTACAGACTTGAGGAGCTTCAAGTTTTGGATATCAAGTTCCTTTATGGATGCCAAAGACCAACCATTGTTGTTCTTTATCAGGTTTTCGTTTTGACTAGTGTCTTACCCATTAATGATTTGTTGTGTAGAAGCAAGTAATACTCCTTCGGTCCAATGGCTGCATTTGAAAATGAGTTAAAATTATTGGCCCGCCCTCCGCTTACCCTTGCACATGCTCGTTCATGAGGATCTATTGGCCTGTTGGACAAATCCAGCCATCTAATGCTGGATCTGTAATTTTTCAAATACAGCCAGTTTTTTTGGATGGAGGGAGTATGATTTTCTTTTAATTAATTAGTGACTGCAGTTTCATGTTGATGTCTTTGTATACGTTAAGCTTATACATGAGAACTAAAACTTCGAGGTCTCTGAACTGGATGAGTAATGTAAAGCAGCAGCTTGATGGTGGGCCCTTATTTCCAATGGTCCTCTTTCACTCCCTTTGGTTTCACCCTATTTCTAAACTGAGAGGACCCACATCTACAAACTCTTAGTAGAGGTAGCAACATATAGCTATCAAAGTACAAAATGTGCAAACGGTTTGGAATCCGTCCTATTGAAAAATCCAACTTAGACTGGTGGCAACATTGAAAAAGGATAAGAAAAGGAAGAGTAATGAAGAAGGAGAAGAGGACAGGAAGCTATGGAATAGCTAAATTGAATAGGGAAATGAGAGGGCTAAGGCTGATAGGTTTAAAGATTATGATAGTTGTATGGTTCTTACAGTAGAATCAGTAACAGCTTACTATTGAATGGTCGCCGTGTGATTGATGGGTGCTATTCATGAGTGAGACCTGTACTTGATTCCCTGCTGCTAGCTCATGAAGAAGTAATAAACCCATTATTTGCATTGTTTTTTTTTTTTGGATAAGTGAAGAATACATTCGTATGTGAATGAGATCTAGTAGAAATTTGGATGGCCAAATTAATTGCTGCAGAAATGATGTGTTATGCAGCAACTGGCTTTAACATCACACTCCCTGTCCCATATTAAGTGTCCTATTTGGTTTTCTCAATGAACTTAAAGGGATTGCGATACTGTAAGATGCAATAGAAAGATCATTAAGGTCTCAATAAAGCGATCTCGTGGTTTTTGAATGATTATCATTTTTAACCTTTTTTTAATGGTTATTATGATTTTTAACCTTATTTTTATATTTTTATATTTTTACAACTATGCCAAAATCGTGCCTTAAGCAATGGATTCATTTGGCATAAGCATTAGAAAATTAATTTTGTGTGTTCTGTTCTCCAAGTATGTTATTATATAGTGATATATAAAATTTTTTGCCATGATTTTTTCTTCTCCATAGAGCGCTTGCATCAATCTTTGGCAAAATTACTGCTGAATGATCTTTGCGGTGTCAATGTCTCTAGGAGTACGTTTTATGAGTCACTTTTATCAGTTCATTTCTTGTTAGTGGTTTCTTATACAAGATTTTTTAGCTATTATTTCTTTTGTACAGGATAACAAGGATGCACGTCATATCAAGACTTATGAGGTGGCACTCAAGGATAAAGACTTCACTGAGGGTCCATGGTCACAAAGTAACCTTGACAATGGCGCTTCACTTTTGATTCCTGTTCCTATGCCTCTTGGTGGTGTTATTATCATTGGAGAAGAAACAATTGTTTATTCCAGTGGCAATTTTATGAAGTCTGTCCCGATTAAACCGGTAGGCATGCGTGTATTGTGATACCAAATGGGCTCATGCACCGTTGACTTGCTAAAGTGGGTTTCCTATTTTGTTATTTGATCTGAGCTGTGGCTTGTTTTGTGATTTTTGTTATATCCAGTCCATTACAAGAGCTTATGGGAGAGTCGACGCCGATGGGTCTCGATATTTGCTTGGTGACCATGCAGGACATTTGTATTTGCTTGTAATCATCCATGAGAAAGAGAAGTGAGAGATTGTTCTGGTTAAGCACTTTTACTTAGTTTGAATCTTAGGCTCCAATAATTAGATTGTATCAGTACACAAAAAGTTACACACAAGTATGCGAAGGTTTATTTTTTTTATAGAATGATATCCTAACTCACTTATTTTTGGAAAATGATAATGCTACACTGAATCTGGACACCAAACCCATACACATGTGAGGTGGCATGTTTTTGTTGGGCAGTGAAAAAGTGGGCTATTTGAGGCCCACTTTGACTGTCCAACAAAAACACGGGTGTATGGGTTTGATGTACAAATTCGGTGTGCATATCAGCTTCCTTTATTTCTGGATATTGCAGGGTAACTAATCTTAAAATTGAAAATTTGGGAGAGACCTCCATTGCATCAACCATCTCCTATTTAGACAATGCGTTTGTATATGTTGGCTCAAGCTATGGAGATTCACAGGTATGTCAATGAGGAGCTTTGGTTGATTAATACCTAATAGACAATTGTATGTGTTGTTCTCAGTCAAATTTATTTGTTTTCGTGATACGCTACTTTCCAACCTTCTTCTTTCTTCTGACTTAATTATCTATATTTTTTAATGACATAGTACTTGTCAAATTATTTCAAGTAACCTCAGCTTGGTTGGCCAAATAAAATAATTATAGATCTTGAACTTATCAACTGAAAAAATATGACTTGACTGACAGTTTCAAAATTTGCTTTCATCCTGCTGATACAGCTCATAAAATTAAATCTGCAACCAGATGCAAAAGGCTCCTACGTTGAAGTGCTTGAAAGATATGTTAATCTTGGGCCTATTGTAGATTTTTGTGTTGTTGACCTTGACAGACAGGGTCAGGGTCAAGTAGTGACTTGCTCTGGGGCTTATAAAGATGGATCACTTCGTGTTGTCCGAAATGGCATTGGAATTAATGAACAGGTATTCAGTTTATTTTACAATTTATATCTCATTGCATTATTTTGTAATTGTAATATGCCCATCTTTTGTACCTCTGATTATTTAACTTAAAAATTTGTCTCCTCCAGGCATCTGTTGAGCTTCAAGGGATCAAAGGAATGTGGTCACTGCAATCTTCTACTGATGATCTTTTTCATACTTTCCTGGTTGTGAGTTTTATTAGTGAGACACGTATTTTGGCAATGAACCCTGATGATGAGTTGGAAGAAACTGAGATTGATGGGTTTCATTCTCAGACGCAATCCCTCTTTTGTAAAGATGCCATCTTTAATCAACTTGTACAGGTACTTTTACGTTAGTATATGCTTTACAGTTCGCAAGATAGTTTTGGATGTTACTTCGCAGAATTGCTGAACCAAATTGAACCTTGAAACAAGTTTACTCTGTATGTACTTCTAACTTTAACGTGTAGTTTTAAACGTTGGGACATAGATGGGGGTTGTGCGAGGCTATTTACATGCACTTGTTGTACCAATCTGACTGGTTATTGGTGGACCTGACAGGTGACTTCCGATTCTGTCAGACTGGTGAGTTCTAATACTCGAGAGCTGCGAAATGAATGGAAAGCTCCTCCTGGATTTTCCGTGAACGTTGCCACCGCAAATTCTAGTCAGGTCTTAATCTAATTTTTTATGTTGCATGTGCTGATGATACAAGTTATAAATAGTTGTTATTCATGGGCTAATGTTTTATCTTTTGGCATTTCAATGATTCCATTGCTTAGCAATTACACTTAATTGCTGTTTAAAACTTTTGGCATGTTATAATTGAACAGATTTTATTGGCAACTGGTGGCGGTCATCTGGTATATCTTGAAATTGGGGATGGTGTGTTGAATGAAGTGAAACACGCACAGCTTGAATATGATATATCATGCCTTGATATAAATCCAATTGGAGAAAATCCTAATTATAGCACAATTGCAGCAGTTGGAATGTGGAAAGATATGAGTGTCAGGATATTTGCGCTTCCTAGCCTTGAGCAGATGACAAAGGAATGTTTAGGAGGGGAGATTATTCCTCGTTCCGTGCTCTTGTGTATGTTTGAAGGGGTACGTAACTTTTTTAAATGGTGGTTATCAGATTGTGGAAATGTCATGTGTTTTTCTGTATTCATTGGTCTCTTATTTAGGTTGTGCTTCATGTTCATTTATGTCCAGGTACCCTACTTATTGTGTGCTCTTGGAGATGGTCACTTGTTTAATTTTCAGCTGAATGTTGGTACTGGTGAATTATATGACCGAAAAAAGGTTTCACTTGGAACACAACCAATCACTCTGCGGACATTTTCTTCCAAGGATACCACTCATGTATTTGCCGCATCTGATAGGCCAACTGTGATTTATAGCAGCAACAAAAAACTACTTTACAGTAATGTGAATTTGAAAGAAGTTAGCAATATGTGTCCTTTCAACACCGCTGCTTTTCCAGACAGGTAGAGTTCCTACTAGTTTGCTAATTTACTCTGTTATATTTAGCATATGCATTCTACACGCATTCTTGATTGGCTGTGATATGCAAGGAATATTAATTCTACTTTTAGTCTCAGAAAGGGTAATTCCACATGTGTGCAGTACAGAGGCTACTTTCCTGCACACATATTGAGAGCCAGCTAGATCTGAGCTGACAGCTGTTGCACCCTCTCTTCCTCCTCTCCACTTGCCCTTTCACTTTCTCTTTTGCTGTGCTTCCTCTGCCCCCTCTCTTGCCGGCTAACCCCGTCCTTCCCAAGACTTTGCTCTGTGGCTCCTTGTTAAACTCCTCCCTCCTTCCGAGGAAAAAAACTGATTTTTTTCAACCACACGACAGAGCAGGGTAGGATAGGGCAGAGAAGGAGATAAAGAAGTGCGAGAGAGGATCTGCATGAACCACATTATCGGATCCCATGGTTCTTACAGATGCATACAGGCACCTATGGGAAGGGAAGTAAGAATGGGTTCTAAGGACTAGGAGAATCTCGTGTGTATCTCTTGGTAGAACATTAGTAGTAAGAATAGTTCATGTGGTTAATTGATGTTTGAAATCAGTGTGTGGCCATTTTGGTAGTCAAACCAAGACAACCAGCGGGTTTATTTGGGTTGGCCTGGAGAGTGGGAGGAGGAAAATGGTGGCAAAAGAGGTGGACTGGCAAAGGAGGACAAAAGAAGAATGAAGGGAAGAAGGAAGATCATTGAGCGTGAACATAAGCTGTGAGAGGGTGATATTGGAGGTGTTTGACTGACTGTAGGGATTCGGTCATTGTCAATTAATTCTTTTTTCCAAACATTGGGGCCGAGTTGCTTCAGCTTGTTGCACTTAAGAATAATCACTCAAAGAAGGGGCATTATCAGCCTGATCAACCTGAGCCAGCACTCTAATAGGTCTCAACTTAAATGTCTTCAGCAATTGAAGGATAAACTTTTTGCCTAGATATTTTTAGTCTATGGTACATTTGTAGGAAACATCGGAAAACAAGTAGGTGACAAGGAAGAGAAGAGAAGTGAAAACAACTATGAAAATGCTGTACAAAGAGAAGAATACTTTGTTCATTTAGCTCAAAGAGTACAATTATTTTCTGGAAAAGAGTTCGATAGTGCTTGGTGTATAACTTTAAATGTAGCTAAATTCAGTACCAATTTGCTGGTTGCATGAGGCTACTGATTTGTGAGATAGATGGCTTTAGGAACACAATTGCATTTATACACTTGACAAAGTATTTTGCACCAACTTGCAAAGTGTGAGCGTCCTAATGTGATTTAATCACAATTCTAAATGCTCTTCACTCTGTCTTTCAATAATATCGTGTCTTTCAATTTTGAGTGACATCCTCTGTGGGCAGCCTTCAGAAGATTCTGCTGCATGTGCATTGTAGCTCAAATTTTGATGGTCCAAAATACATGTCTTCTTCAGTCCTTTCCATTTTTTTTGCAAGGTTTTGTTGGTATTTTTTTCCTGGAATGTGTCAGGATTTGTGACTTGATTTACTAGATGGTGTCGGATAACAAGATAGTTAATATCTTGTGCTCGTTTTATATTTATTGCCATACAGAGTGATTGATTATGTCTTATTATCTACATTTAAAGGAAACATTAGGAGAAATTAAGAAATGTATTCTATTTACTTAATGATTGCACCTTCTTGTTAAATTTTTTTGTCCTACACACGTGATTGCCCACCAAAATGTTATCATACGAGTAACTTCCACTTGAATACTAAAATTTGGGCTGTCGACCTACCTTTTTCTTGTGCTCAACATGGTGAGCCCTTGTTGATCTGCTTCAGCATACTAATTCTGATGCCATTTATAGCCTTGCAATTGCCAAGGAGGGAGAACTCACAATAGGAACAATTGATGATATCCAAAAGCTTCATATTCGCTCGATTCCACTAGGAGAACATGCACGTCGAATATGTCATCAAGAGCAGTCTCGCACTTTTGCCATCTGCAGTTTGAAGTTCCAGTCAAATAATACAGATGAATTTGAGGCACACTTTATTCGTCTTTTGGATGATCAGACTTTTGATATTATGTCTACTTATCCTCTAGACACCTATGAATATGGTTGTTCCATCCTTAGCTGTTCCTTTGCAGATGATCCTAATGTTTATTACTGTGTTGGAACAGCATATGTCATACCTGAAGAAAATGAGCCCAGTAAGGTAATATTTGTATCTTAACTTTGTTTGAAGCTTGCTAATTCTGCTACTTGTAGGTTGTAGTTATGCTAGTTATATGGGTTTCTATATTTCAAGTTAGTTATAGCAATTTCAAGTTCTTATAAAGATGCCAAACCCATACGCCTGATATGCTTCAGATACTTTTTCATCTGAAAATGGATGAGATTAAGTGCTTTAAGTTGTTCATGCCTTATTACAAAAAAAATTGTTCATGATTGACTAGATTGGTATGATCTATCTGTGGCAGTTGTAAATTAAATGTGTCCTCGGGTTTTTAGAGTTTTTCTGATTGCTAATTGTTAAAGTGAGGACCATGCCACTCAAATTCTCATTTGATGCATATCTAATTTTCTACATGTGTCCTTCCTTGTTAGGCTTTTTGTGTGTTTATATACAAATTGTAGGTATGCTACTGAGGCCGAATCTCACTCACCATTCTTGCTAACTTTGGTTCTTTTTCTATGAAAGCGAGAACAGTGCTGCTTGAATCTACCTCTGATGCATAATTAATTTTCTACCGAAGTCTTTTTGCTAGGTTAATGTGTCTCTGCTTCTCAGGAGGTTTTTCTTTCTCTGTTGGAAATTGTAGGGCCGAATATTGGTCTTCATTGTTGAAGACGGGAAGCTACAACTGATTGCAGAGAAAGAAACTAAAGGAGCTGTGTACTCCGTAAATTCCTTCAACGGTAAACTGCTCGCTGCTATTAACCAAAAGATTCAGTTATACAGGTGGGTGCTTCGGGATGACGGAGCTCGGGAATTGCAGTCTGAATGTGGTCACCATGGCCACATATTGGCCTTGTATGTTCAGACTAGGGGAGATTTCATTGTTGTGGGTGATCTGATGAAGTCAATCTCATTGTTGATCTACAAGGTAGTTGAGGTTCATTATAATAAATCTCATATTTAACTTACTTCTGATTATGAGTTCAAATGAGGATATGTATGTTTTTCGGGTCAGGTCAAGATCAATCTAAAATGAAATACATGAATGAATGACTTAAGTTATCGTGTATAAATACTTTCTCTATCTCAATGGGTTTTCTCTTGCCAGCATGAGGAAGGGGCAATTGAAGAGCGTGCACGTGATTACAATGCAAATTGGATGTCAGGTGTGGAGATCCTAGATGATGACATATATCTTGGAGCTGAAAACAATTTCAATCTGTTTACAGTTCGCAAAAACAGTGATGGGGCCACTGATGAGGAACGGAGCCGTCTTGAGGTTGTTGGTGAGTACCACCTTGGCGAGTTTGTCAATCGCTTCCGACATGGTTCACTTGTCATGCGTCTTCCAGATTCTGAAGTTGGCCAGATCCCCACGGTCATATTTGGTACTGTCAATGGTGTGATTGGAGTTGTTGCTTCCCTCCCACATGATCAATATATGTTCTTGGAGAAGCTTCAATCACATTTGACCAAGGTAATTAGGGGTGTGGGGGGGACTAAGCCATGAACAGTGGAGGTCATTTAACAATGAAAAGAAGACATCAGATGATAAAAATTTTCTGGATGGTGATTTGATTGAGTCATTCCTTGATCTGAGCCGTGAGCGTATGGGGGAGATCTCAAGGGCAATGGGGGTATCCATGGAGGAGCTGTGCAAGCGAGTAGAAGAATTGACAAGATTGCACTGAGGTGGGCAGAGTTTCTTTATGTAAGTGTTACTGTAACTGTGTGGCATAGTCTTGTGTAGCAACCATGTAGTTATGGGTTTTGTTCGTTTTTATGTTTTTTGTTCAAAAAGACCTTTTCCATAAGAGCCTAGTTGTATGATCAGATTTTTATTCTACGCTTGGTGCATAAACTAGTATTGTACGCTTCTGAATAACGCCAGGACATAAGTTGAGATGATAGTGTGGCCAGTGGAGCTTGATCATATATATCGGAAGATCATGACCAGTGTACATTCTGGACTGAGCTTTGATGGACACTCAACTTCGAGACTCGGCGTATTCAAGGAGAATGAAAATAAAAATACTCCATCCAATGAAGCTAGTCTTCATTGCGGAATGGTTGAATTATTGGGCTCTAAGCCCATGGAAAAAAAACAGACCCTATCTTCCCCCGTTTTGGTCTTGAGTAAACACAGTCAGCTATGTACTGTAGGACTCAACTTTTTTTTCAATCTACATGAGCTTCATGGGACTGAGGGAGTTTGAAATACAGTCTGGTCGAACATCCACATGCTGTTAGTGTGTGCACGGCACATAGGAGACATGAGCTTAAGGTTATAAAATGGTCGATCACATAGTGACGACAACGATTCTGAGTGCGTTCACAGGCCCAAACCCAAACTTCCAACCCTGCCGAAGTGGCAATTTGAGCATTCTAAAAGTTTTGAGTTCTCACTCCAAGCGAGTGCTCAGATTTTGTAATTTTTATCCTTTCTTCTAGTTTAAATATCAATTGATAAACAAGCTAGTTTGGTTTTTTTATTATGGAATTTAAAATTAAAAAGAAAAAGTATGAGTACCCACTTTTAGGTATCCAAAAATGAGTACTCAAACTGGGTACCCATTTACACATAAGCATTTGGGTACTTGGTTGGAGAGGAATTTCTCTAAGTGAGTACCCAAATAACGCTCCATTTTGATTCCAATGAGAGTGAAATATGATATATAATTCATGCCGCCACCTCATATAGATAGCTGAGATAAGGTGTGTGAAGATGATGAGTCTGAGTACCCAATTAATACTCTTTGGGCTGGTGTGGAGGATTTGAGTACTTTGTTGGAGATGCTCTTACATCCCTTTCAAGTCCCTTCCCTAGCAAACCACTGTTAAACCGTATTAGTACAACCGCGCGATTTTGTCCTACTTATTTTCTCGAGTCCAATTTGGCAAGCAGAAACCACAAGCCGCCAGAGAGGCCGATTCCATTCGAAAATGATGAATTTTGAAATATGAGGATGAGGAGGATGCCACGGCATTGGCCTAAGACATATCCTGAAGTGTATTCTTAACTTTTTTTTTTAGTTACCAAAAATGAAGGGCCTGCCACTTTTGGGTCACATGATCGCCTCTTAATACAGGGGAAAGGCTGGGTTTGTACTCCCCTGCCCGCCTGCTCCTCATGCTATGCGCTTGCCGCACATTTTTTAAGATGTGACCTGGCAGCATAGTGACAAATCAGCAATTTGGCTACAATTCGGCAAGGGGTCAGCTCGGTTTGGTATGGGAAAATTTGCCGGCAGTTTGGGGGGAATGTAGCATACCGTATAACAACTTGCACAATGTGAGAAAAAAAAAACAGCAAATGAAACATGCTCATTTTCACCGGATTGGCCCCTTTTCACACTTCGTGGCAATGTTCAGCAATTCGCCTGAATTTGGTAAAATTAAGCAAGTGGAATTTCCTCTTTTCTAACGAATTTGGAAGAGATTAGGTTAAGGGGCTGTTTGGATAGTGAAAGAGGGCTGAATTCACTGTCAATTCAGCCCTCTTTCAGGTGAAAGAGTGTGAAATAGGTTTGTGTGGTGAATTTCAGGTGAATTGAAAAATTCACCTGAAAGAACAAATTCAGGGTGAAAGAGCACTTTCAGGTGAAAGTCCTCATGAGGACTTTCACCTGAAAGTGAATTCAATTCATCTACGAAAATACAATTCTGCCCTCATCATGATTTATGAACAGTATTCCCTCCATCCCAAATTTGTACCAAGATTTAGTTTTCCAAATTAAACTAAAATTAATCCATTTTGGAAAATTATATGGTATTACTAATGTCGGACGGAGTGTAGAAAAGAGGTCATGCAGGGGTAAAATGGTCAAAATGTAAAAAATTACTTACTGTATCACATTCACTATCCAAACACATGACCAATTATATTCATCTTAAAAATTTCACTATCCAAACGAATTTCACATTCATCATGAAAGCCAATGAATTTTTTCACCTGAATTTGATTTCAGATTCATGACTCTTTCACTATCCAAAGAGCCCCTAAATGAGCATGCATTACTTGCTGTTTTTTCCTCACGTTGTACAAGTTTTTATACGGTAATGCCGGATTCCCCCGAATTGCCGATGAATTGTCCCATGCCGAACCCTTGCCGACTTGTCACATGCAGCTGGACCACCAATTGGCGTAGTCGTAGGGAGAGGTCCCGAGCGGACATGCGGTAACTTGGTGGGTAGGTTTAAGGAAGAAAAGGGTTTCAAAATTAACCAAAAAGAAAGATAATTTTCTTACCTACATCAAAAAGAAAAAACATAATTGACATGCATGTGAAAGCTTTTTTTTGACCTTAGCAAGAAGAAAAAGCGAAATTTTTTTCATAAACCTGACAAGAAGAAAAGAAAAAGAAGATCGAAGTCACACGGACAGTGGACAAGAATACAAAAAAGGGGGGAGGGAGGGGAATCAGTGAGTAAATGCAACGTCTCTTTCGTGGGTGCAGCTCACACTCTACAAGGGCGAGAAGTTATTACCTGCGCAGGGGAATAGTGTGCTCATCACCAATGGGTGACAGGCACGTCTCCCTTGCTTGTGAGTCCCTTGTGGCAATCATTACCAGCAGAGGAGAGGTGCCCATCACCCATTGGTGATGAGCACACTGTTCCCTGCGCGGCGCGTAGTCAATAACGTCAATAACTTTCCGAGGCATGAAAGGGTGGTCGTAAGTGGAGACAGCGATGCCTCTCCCTCCCACTCAATCATCATCGCTCATGTCATCGACCCTGCTGCTAAATGCTCATGTTGACAGTCTAAAAATAGGGGGGCGGGAACGACGATCTGGACGTTTACCAGCCTTTCAAACCTCATCATCTCTGCCATTCTATTTTCTTTGTATCCATCACTGTACATGCAATTGTTTGTTTGTGTGGTTTTGACGAAAGAGAGCAGGGAGGAGACAGTGAAAGGTACAACTCTTCCCGCCGTTGACGAGAGAGAGCAGGGAGGTCAGCTTATCCTAGCCTTTGATTGATTCCTTCCATTTTTTTTTTTTGGTAGTATCTTATTCATGGAGTACAATAAAATATTATGTATCGTCAGTGGATGTTTTTTTTACTCTACTTTCTGAACGAAGAAATTGCTAGGAAATAGCCGTGAGAAAGTGGGATCCATCTTTAGTACAATAATTTAGTCAATATTGATTAGGTTCAATGAGTTAAGGCTTGAGTTGACCATTGTTGATCATCGTATTTTTCCTAGTCCTGCTCACGCAGCGTTTCATGTGCTCTCCCCATACTTCTGCTTGCTCTTATTCATGTTTGGTGATTTTTCTTTCTTTCTTTCCTTCTTTTATATATTCTCAATGCTGTAACGGTGGTTGGTTTCAGATAGATAGATACCTGCTCTTGTATTTCGATGGTATTTGTTTTTCTAATTCTTCAATTCATCGAAAGCTCGTCTCCTTTTTTGTGTTTAGTTGATGAGATTAATAAGTTTGAAATCTCCTGTCCAAGCAGGGTGTTGCCTGATCGATCGGAAATAATCCAAATTGAAGGATCTTGAAAATATTCATTGGTTCCCATATAGCACACGAGGATTGAGGAGAGGAAGCAGTAGTAGTAGGGAGTTTTCCAGTATTAGCTGGCCTTTCAGGGTCATTTGCCTATGATGAGATGAATTCAGGTGGCATAGTAAACAACTGAAGGGAGCTTTGGTTCCAGGAAAATGGCTTTCAAGCCACTGGTTTGGTACTGCCAGCCGATCAAGAATGGAATTTGGGCAAAGGCTGTGGAAAATGCCTTTGGTGCTTATACGCCCTGTGGCATGGATACCTTGGTCGTCGGTATCTCACATTTGGCTCTCTTGTGCTTGTGCTATTACCGAATATGGCGCATCAGGAATGATGTGACTGTTCGTAGGTTCCGTCTGAAGTCCCCTTACTACAACTATCTTCTGGGGCTATTGGCTGCTTATTGCACAGCAGAACCTCTGTTCAGGTTGGTCATGGGCATGTCGATCTTGAATGTGGATGGACAGTCTGGAATTGCTCCATTTGAGGTGGCCTCTCCCTTCTTTTATTTTTTAACTTTTGAAATTGAAACATTTTTCTTTCCGTTTTCTCGTAAATATATGTCTATAAGTTGCATTATTTTCCTGTAGTTGGTCAATTCTATGTTTATAATCAGCAGAAAATTAGACCTACTGAGATAACACATTTGGCAACATCAACAAACTTGAAACAGAAAGCAAGAGATCACATGTGTTGAAGTCTGCGGGTAACTTAAGAAAGCTGCACTACCTGCAGGCATATAGTTTACAGTTTTGTGGCTTGGCTTTTTTGAAAGCCAAAATATGTTTTGACATGGTATTCCAATGTCTTTGGACTTTTTATGGCGTAAAAGACTTTGTATGTTGTCTGCCTTATTTAGTTAATACTGCTATAAAAATACTAGTGACAACTGTTCTGTCAAAAAATGGCATGAAACTAACAACTTGTAATTAAAAGAAACTTGGTAATAATTTTTTTTTGGATAACTGAGAATTTTGACATCAACAAAGGATATGAAGTGAGCATGTTTGACTTGGAATCTAACCTTCATTCTTTATCTTCTGCAGATAGTTTCTACAATCATTGAAGCAGCTGCTTGGTGCTGTATGCTGATTTTAATTGGTTTAGAAACTAAAGTATACATACGTGAGTTCCGTTGGTATGTCCGATTTGGAATCATTTATGTTTTGATTGGGGAATCTGTAATGGTTAATCTTGTCCTTTCAGTCAAAGAGCACTACAAGCGGTAAGTCTTAGGATTGTTTTTTTAGTTTCTTAGTTTCTTAGTTTAAAAAAGGTAATATCAGGTAAATGTATTTAGCAATATTAATGAGGCTTATATTTTCCATGCAGATCTGTGTTCTATCTATATCTCAGTGAAATCTTCTTCCAGGTATGTTCCACCTGGAGTAAATTTATCCGTTTCCCACTTAATATAATTTAATGTGATCCTTTTAGTTTGCACATTAATTAGTTAGACTGTCGCTCTGCTCGTTTTCTTACAAAGAAGTAAGCTCCATGCAGGCTTTGTTTGGAATATTGGCATGGGTATATGTACCCGATTTGGATCCTTATCCAGGATATGTACCACTTGGTACTGAGGTATCGGTTGACAACACTGAATATCAACCACTTTCTGCAGGAGAAGAGATTTGCCCTGAGAGGCATGTCAACATATTTTCCAGTAAGTAGCAATACTATTATAATTCTTCTAATCATTAGAAACACATGCTGCCGAGTAAAAAAGCTATTGCAATCATTGTTTATGCAATCAATAAATATTAAAAATCTTAATATGCTCCGAAATGTTGTCTTTATTCTTTTTCACAGTGCATATGTAGTCACATAGGACGAAATGTTCTGGGCTGAATAAAGAAAATATAATTATTCCATTTTCCACGCTTCAGCTTAAGAGCATGGAATCTCTCGTGACATTTATTTTTCAAGACAAGTAAATGTGAAGTAAAAAATTGGTCCATGCAGACACATGACCCCCCTTAATTACATTTTATGTAAACTTTGGCTGGTATTGCTTACACGTAAGAAGAAAAGATGCTGCAGGAAATTTTTGTCTTGATAAAACTGAAAACATTGGCTTTTGTTTTGTAGAAATTCTTTTTGGGTGGATGACCCCTCTCATGCAACTAGGCTATAGAAGACCCATAACTGAGAAAGACATTTGGAAGTTGGATTCGTGGGATCAGACCGAAACACTTAACGATAGGTGTCTTTTTGTGCTCTCTTGGATCTACAGTATAGTTGTATTGGGCCATTTCTTTGTTGTAATGCTATCTACTTTACAGGTTTCAAAAATGCTGGCTTGAGGAGTCAAGGAAGCCTAAACCTTGGTTGTTGAGAGCCTTAAACCGTAGTCTTGGAGGGAGGTAGATATCTGTCTGCCATAACTTTGGTTTTGCTGATGTAGTTTATAGATAAGATGTGTGTTTTTACATAAGTTGTTCTGTGTGGACCTTTTTAGTAATCATATGTTTTTTTATGTGTTATAGATTTTGGTTGGGAGGAGTTTTTAAGGTAAGAATTTCACTGTTCTCCTCTTAATATCTACGGTATGTAGAAATGATACAAGAAAACTTGGTTCAGCAATTGATCTGGGAGTAAAGCTTACGAAATAATTGTCATAAAAATGTTGGCATCAACTTTTTCGCTATGGTTGTTAGTTAAATGCCTTAGGCTATGGTTTATAGCATTTTGGATATTCGATACTTTTGACATTTTCTTTGGATTTTTTTGTTCCCATTTAGATTGGAAATGATGCTTCTCAGTTTGTGGGTCCAGTTATTCTGAACCTTCTCTTGCAGGTAATTTTATTCTAATTATTTGTCTAACCACCCTCTTTCGTCTGCCATACTATCTGAAAAAACTTGTCTAACGTGTAATTTTTTCACATTTCCTTTTGTTCATAATTGATAATCATCTTTTCTGTTTAAAATTAATTGTATAATGGAGTATTATACTACTCCTAAGATGATATTGATTCTTGTTTTTCTAAAAGACAAGATTGAACACATATACATTCTTTTGACTCCATAAGCATTTTCTCGTTGTTGTTTTTTTATAATGCTAAGACTGCCCACAGACTGATGCTTGCAGAACACTGATTGATGGTGTGGGCCTGATGCCTGGGCCCGCACCATCGATGCACATGTACTGAAGCGGTTGTAGTTATTATTATTTTTATATTCTCTCTCTCTCCCTCTCTCTCTCTCTCGTGTGTGTGTGTATATACACAAACCTCACAGAAAGGGAGGGAGGGAGGAAGAGCAGCAGTAGCAGCAATGTTGTTATCTACCTCATGTTATAATTCAAGTTTGTAGCCATGGTTGTCTACTATATATTTAATTTCTTTTCAATTTTTTTGCAGTCTATGCAGGAAGGAGATCCACCGTGGATTGGTTATATTTATGCCTTTTCAATATTATTGGGAGTGGTATGTGCTTCCGCTTTTTGTTTGTATAATTATAATAATGAAAAAGCTAACCTGCGCTGCAGCATTAGTACGCTGCAGGGCAGATAGCCGTCAGATCAATGAGCCCCACATGATCTGACGGCTGGCTGCCCTACAGCGTACTATCGCTGCAGCGCAGGCTAGCCTGACTCTTATAATAAATTTGGTATTTTTATCTCAATTTTTGCCATTGGAATAACTTTATATTATTGTATAGTAAGATTCAGTTTCAACGAATTTACTCCTTGCTCTGTTATATTTTGATTTACCTTGATTCAGTCACTAGGGGTGCTAGCTGAAGCTCAATACTTTCAGAATGTCATGCGTGCTGGTTTCCGCTTGAGGTCAACCTTGGTATGATTTACTCAGGCTACTCCTTTTGAATTTTGTTGTACTTGAGGAGTTTAAGATTGCAACTTTGAATGTTTTAGGTTGCTGCTGTCTTTCGCAAATCTCTGAGATTAACACACGAGGGTCGCAAAAAGTTTACCTCTGGTAAAATAACCAACCTGATGACAACAGATGCTGAAACCCTTCAGGTTTACACTCCAGTCTCTCTCCTCTCCAGAATTTTTCAAGGATTTGTTTTTTTAACAATATTATTGTGCGTATGCAGCAAATTTGCCAGCAACTTCATAGCCTATGGTCGGCTCCATTTCGCATCATTATCTCTCTTGTACTTTTGTACATGCAGTTGGGTGTTGCTTCCCTTTTGGGTGCATTAATGCTTGTTCTTATGTTTCCAGTTCAGGTAATATGTTGTTTTAGTGTTAAGTTTTACTTGTCTTTATGAAGTATTGTTTCTTTTTTGCATCTATTGTTCTTTGTGTTCATCTGTCACATAACTTGTCCTGAAGATTACATTTCTTCTGCAAATTATCAAGCCATTGTTCACCTTTATTTGAAAATTGGAAACATATTTAGCTGTAATGTTAGTATTGGCGGGTCTTAGTTTCTTCTGACTTGCTTATTGTTCTTGTGTTAGACATATGTGATTAGTAAAATGCAGAAGCTATCAAAAGAGGGTCTGCAACGTACTGACAAGAGGATAGGCCTCATGAACGAAATCTTGGCAGCGATGGACACAGTCAAGTACAATTTTCTTAGATTTAGTGCTATATCATATGCACAGCTCATTTAATATTGTGTTATTTTCGTGGAAGGAATGTTAGAAATTGAGAAGGTGACTTGGTTTCATATATAAGCAGATGTTATGCATGGGAACAAAGCTTTCAGTCCAAAGTGCAAACCGTCAGAAACGAGGAGCTGACTTGGTTTCGAAAGGCGCAGTTATTGGGATCGGTAGGTTGAAAGTTACAATTTGGGTAATTTTATTCTCTATAAGCTTTGCTGTTCCCTTTCTGGTTTCCATATATGCTAATATGGCGGTTTATTGTTCTATATGACTTTTTTTTCCTTTTTCTCTTGCAGTGCAATATGTTCATCCTAAACAGCATACCTGTTGTAGTTACAGTAGTTTCATTTGGAATGTACACTTTTCTTGGAGGTGACTTGACACCAGCAAAAGCTTTTACTTCTCTGTCACTCTTTGCAGTGCTACGGTTCCCCTTGTTCATGTTACCTAATTTGATTACACAGGTTAGTTATTACCGGCTATATTTTGTGCGTTCATAATATGGAGAACTGAACTGCTTATCTGCCTAGTACTTACGCTGGCTGTTGTCACGTAGTAATATTTTTTTTTACAAATAACTTCTGATGGTGCTTGAAGAAATTGCCATTTCTGTTACACTTTTATAAAAAAAGATACCCTTAGTGACCGAGCATGTCCATTATATATGGTTTGACATTGTACTTCTTGAGTGCCCGAACAATTTTATTCTAAAACCAATTTCTGAATGCAGAGTTTATAACCTGCTGTTAAGTAGGAAATTCTTTTTCTGCCGCATGTAATTAATATTTTCCACTTGCAACAGATGTAATTGTGTAAAGAATCGAGCAATCCAGGACCTAGTTAGTAATAATTACTTTTTGTCGCATAAATTCCACAGTTATTCTCCTCCGTTTTGAATTAAGAAAAATGCTTCTTGCTGTCTTGTTATCGAACGAAAAATGGAAGAAAGAAAAGAAAAAGGATTACCATTTTAGTAATTCTGCCGAGATTTTGGATGTTCGTTGCTCTCTTTTCAACACTTCTATGCCATGCAATGCAATTGATGTCAAGAGAATAACTTTTGTTAGTTCGAAACCATGGTTCCAAATATGGGGTCATGATCAATTGTATCAACTTCGTTGTTGTAAAAGATATAAAATTGAAGCTGCATGATATTATTTATACCTTCACAGATAATAATCTAAGGTCTATAGCACATTGCAGGTTGTAAATGCTAATGTATCTCTGAAACGTTTGGAGGAGTTATTTTTAGCAGAAGATAGAATTCTTTCACCAAACCCACCCATTGAACCAGGACTCCCAGCCATCTCAATCAAGAACGGAAACTTCTCATGGGATACTGGGGTTTGTATTTGCGAGTCAATTTTTATTTTCATATACCCTTTTCCTCATATTGGAAGCTAATGTTGTATCTGCAAACTATATCAGGCTGAAAAACCAACATTGTCAAACATCAATGTGGATATACCTGTTGGGAGCCTTGTTGCAATTGTTGGTAGTACTGGAGAGGGAAAAACGTCATTAATATCCGCAATGCTTAGAGAATTGCCTCCAATAGCAGAGACAAGTGTTGAACTCAGGGGCACAGTAGCATATGTTCCTCAAGTTTCATGGATTTTTAATGCCACTGTAAGTTTAAGTTGTTTAAGAAATACTTACTGATTAGCCGCTTTGTTATGACTAAGTTCTTTTATCATGGTCATAACAATTTCAATGATACTCCAACTCTATACTCTTTCTAGGTACGTGATAACATATTATTCGGATCAGCTTTTGAATCATTGAGGTATAAAAAAGCAGTGGAAGTAACTGCACTGGAACATGATATTGGGTTACTTCCTGTAAGTATTTTCTCTTTATGATGGGCCTTAGATTATCTTTTATCTACAGACTACAGATACAGATTCTTAGTCAAAAATCAAAGAAATGCTTTTCCTTCCGATGTTAACAGCAACCTTTGGTTTTTCAAAAGGAACTAAAAGTAGTTCATTTTGGTAAACGAAATGTTGCTATTGAATTCAAATAGAGGGATCATGCACTTATTGAAGCCTTCAGTCCTATAAGTGAAGCCTTCAGTCCTATATAATGCATCTATTGCTTTCCAGGGCGGTGATCTCACAGAGATTGGTGAGAGGGGAGTGAACATAAGTGGGGGACAGAAGCAAAGAGTCTCAATGGCCAGGGCTGTATATTCTAACTCGGATGTGTACATCTTTGATGATCCTTTGAGTGCTCTGGATGCCCATGTTGGTCGACAGGTTAATATCAGTTCTTGTTTCTCTACAACCACTTTTTAGCTTTTTCCAGTCCTCAAAATTCAACTTTCTGCCACCTTTATGTTGTTGCAGGTTTTCGATAAATGTATCAAATCTGAACTGAAAGGAAAAACTCGAGTGCTTGTTACCAATCAATTACACTTTCTTCCACATGTGGATAGAATCATTCTGGTTCATGAAGGTATGGTGAAAGAGGATGGAACTTTCGAAGAGCTAAGTGAAAATGGTCCGCTGTTTCAAAAATTAATGGAAAATGCTGGTAAAATGGAAGAACAAACAGTAGAAAACGATGTAGAAGAGAATAATGATCAGAAGAACATTACGCCTGTAGCCAACGGAGAGCTTGCACACAAAGAAGTTAGCTTGTCAAAAAAGGAAGACGTTTCTGCTAAAACGAAGGAAGAGAAGTCTGTACTTATTAAGCAGGAGGAACGTGAAACTGGTGTTGTCAGTTGGAATGTCCTCGTGAGGTAAATTATAATTTAGGTCCACTTCTCGGGCTATTTCTTGTTTACCAGGAAAATGTGATGCAGATATCTATAGTAATTTCCTATTTTAGTAGGATTCTAATATAATCAAATTACTCTTTTACTTGAGTTCTAGTTTTAGTATGCTATTTTATTTAGGGGAAGATATTTTTATCCCGTTTTTAATTAGGGTAGGTCTTTGATTAGCATGTAACTTTCCTTTTCACAAACATATTGTAAGCCTATTTAAAGGCATGATTATCAAAGAAAAGTTAGTCAATGAATTGAAGGAAAAAAATACCTTGTTTCTCTGTTGATGGAGATTTTCGTTCGATGCTGATGCTGAACAACCGTGGTGCCGATGCCATGGTCCGCCGTCCGGTGCCGATTCCGACGGTAACCTCTGGTGGTGATTCCAGAGGAAGTTATCCTTTTTATCCAGCTATTTCCTCCGCTTCCCTTCCGTCATGTGCTGTCCGCTATCAAAATGTCTATGATCTCACCCTAGTGGACAACTTCAACTCGAGGTTTCAGTCAAATCTCAAAATGTTAAAAATATTATAGCAGCAGCAGCAGTAATTATACAATAAACTGCTATCATCTCGTCATTATTACATATCTTGGTTCTATTTTACAGGATACAACCTAAATTTAATTACTTCATTTTTATTTCATGTACTCAGATTAACATGATTTATCTGAATAGTGGTATGCCAATTTGACATTTTTTTTTACTGTGTGTATTTCAGGTATAAAAATGCGTTAGGTGGGTTTTGGGTGGTTATGATACTATTCTCCTGTTATATCGTGACTGAAGTTCTGAGAGTTTCAAGTAGTACCTGGTTGAGTGTCTGGACTGATCAAAGTTCTGCAAAGAGATATGGATCCGGTTTTTACAATCTGATCTATGCGGTGCTTTCATTTGGCCAGGTAATCCACTGATTCTTCTTTGTTGGTTAGCAGTTAATTTAGCAATTATTTTTTTCAGAACATCCTTTGCAAATGTTTCTCCTGATTATTGTCTGCATACGCTTTCTATCTTTAGGCCTTAGCTTCTGTCTGTTGACAACAGGTCCTAGTAGCACTGCTGAACTCCTATTGGTTGATAATCTCAAGTCTCTATGCTGCCAAAAGGTTGCATGATGCAATTCTTAATTCCATATTACGAGCTCCGATGGTATTCTTCCACACCAATCCTGTTGGGCGGATAATCAATAGATTTGCAAAGGATCTTGGCGATATTGACCGAAATGTTGCAGTCTTTGTAAACATGTTTCTCAGTCAAGTGTCGCAATTGCTATCAACTTTTGTATTGATAGGTATCGTGAGCACCATATCACTGTGGGCTATCATGCCACTTCTGATTTTATTCTATGCAGCCTACCTATATTACCAGGTACATGATTTTAAATCCACTATGAGTTTTGATGGCTTCTTATTTCTTATTTTGTAGCTTGCTGAGTTCTAGTATTTCAGTTGGGCATGTACCCTTTCTGCTGAACACTTGTTGGTCTACAAGGACAATCCATAGTTATGGGAGGAAAAAGAGGACTAACATCTACCAAATTGAAGAAATAAAGATAACTAAACAACTCTTAATTTCTCATTGTTTAAATTATGGGGGAAACCCTTAGATATTTATAGGCTGCCCTCGTATAATTAGAATTTTAGTGCTAAAGAAACTACCATTAATAAAGCTATTGTAAGGAAAGTAAATTACTTGATACTAGGATCTAGAGACCTCCTTAACTAAGGAAAGTAATGCTAACATAGAATTTCCAACGTAGAAGGCACGATTGTCGGAAGTGGGCCCCACAGTTGGTGGGCCGGGTCAGAACATTTTCATTGCGATGACTTAAGAGACCTCTGGTGTTTGTGTTAAAAGGCTAGTCTATATTTTATTTTCTGCAAATTGCCCATGAGGCTAATATATTGCTTGCTTTCTTCATTGTTTACTTAATAAATTTGTGATTTCAGAGTACTGCTCGTGAGGTAAAGCGATTAGATTCCATCACAAGGTCTCCTGTTTACGCTCAGTTTGGAGAAGCACTAAATGGTTTGTCAACAATCCGAGCCTACAAAGCCTATGATAGAATGTCCCAGATTAATGGAAAATCAATGGATAATAATGTGAGATTCACGCTGGTGAACATGGGTGCTAACCGATGGTTAGCTATTCGCTTGGAAACATTGGGTGGTACGATGATCTGGCTAACTGCTACTTTTGCGGTTATGCAAAACCAACGGGCTGAAAATCAATTGGCTTTTGCTTCAAGCATGGGTTTGCTTCTTAGCTATGCATTGAACATCACCAATCTCTTGACAGCTGTTCTCCGTCTTGCGAGTCTTGCTGAAAATAGCTTGAATGCCGTCGAAAGGATTGGGACATACATAGATTTGCCTTCCGAGGCTCCACTTGTAATTGAGACTAATCGTCCACCACCAGGTTGGCCATCAGAAGGAACCATTAGATTTGAGGATGTTGTTCTCAGGTACAGGCCAGAACTTCCTCCAGTACTCCATAGCTTGACTTTTACAATTTCTTCAAGTGAAAAGATTGGAATAGTGGGGAGGACTGGAGCTGGGAAATCTAGCATGCTGAATGCTTTGTTTCGCATTGTGGAACTGGAAAGTGGAAAAATATGTCTTGATGGCTATGATGTTTCAAAGTTTGGTTTGGAGGATCTCCGGAGGGTTCTTGGTATTATTCCCCAGTCACCTGTACTTTTCTCAGGTATAGAAATTTTTCACATTTTTGTAGATTATTCTCTATTTTCGTTTCATAAATGTCTAATGCATTATGGCAGTATTTGTCTGCCATACATGTAGTTTATAAAAACACCTCATGGAACCCTCCAATGACAAAAGATGCCTGAAGTTGGTATTCAAATGTAAATTTTTGGTTTAATTCATATTTGGCCCGACCTTGACAGAGTGATTGCTCATGTTCATTTGATTGGTTATGTTAAGACCTTTTATGGTATCCTCCACGAAAATACTTAGATGAACTTAGTTTTGTTTCCTAGTGGATATTGTGAAAAAATATACTATTTGCAAGTTTTTTTTAAAATAATCTGCTTCCTCTGCTTAGAAGATGTCAACAGTTTGTGCTTGACCATTTAGCTTCACTTGTTAATTCTTGCTGACATATATCTTTTACATATAGGAACGGTACGGTTTAATCTAGACCCTTTCAATGAGCATAATGATGCTGACCTTTGGGAGGCTTTAGAGAGAGCACATTTGAAGGATGTCATCAGGAGAAATGCATTGGGACTTGATGCTGAGGTAGAGTGTATTTATTGTTGTTTTTCTTTCATATATAGGACATTAAAATGGTACTCCCTCCATCCAAGATTATCTGTCTGGATCAGAAAACCAAAATGAACTGATTTTATTTCATTTGGGTTTTCTAATTCAGATAGGTACTTTTGGACAGAGGGTTCTTATTGTTAATTTATGTAATGAGAAGGATAATAGAGTAACCTGAGTTTTGTCGTTCAAGGTATCCGAGGCTGGTGAAAATTTCAGTGTTGGACAGAGGCAACTTCTTAGTCTTGCTCGTGCCTTATTGAGGAGATCTAAAATTCTTGTTCTTGATGAAGCCACAGCAGCTGTTGATGTTAGAACTGACGCTCTTATCCAGAAGACCATTAGGGAAGAATTTAAATCTTGCACCATGCTCATCATTGCTCACCGTCTGAATACAATTATTGACTGTGATCGGGTTCTCCTCCTCAACACTGGTCAGGTATGCGAAGATTTTCTGTAACTCGAATATTGAATTCATCATCATACGCCTTATCCCAGCTATCTGGGGTTGGCGGCATGGATTATATACAACGTTTGACTTTTATCGGAATCAAAATGGTACAAAATCCATACAAAGAAACATAGTGGCAAGTTTTTACGCCGGATGTCCTTCCTGATGCAACCCTCTGAAGAAGGGACAATGATAAGAAGATTCAACATCATCATATTCCTCATTCACCTTTCCAATTATGTGGATTAGCTTCATGATTGCACATGAAATATTAATATAGCCATCTTCCATCACAAAGCTGGTAACAATGAAAACCAGTTGAATATTGAATTCAAGTTAAATAATTTATTTTAGGAGGAGGAGATTTTAATTAAGTATAAGCATTCGTACATTTGAACTGTAGCATTGCTGATAGCTAAAGTGAGTTTCATTACATTCTTTTTTTTTATATAATTAATGAATTACATTCTAATGACCACATCATACTTTTATGATGTTGAACCATTCTGCTTACCTATTGATACTGTTTTCATTGTAACACTTACCTGTACATTTCTTTGTACCATCTTCACTCTCAGGTATTGGAGCTCGACACCCCAGAGGAGCTTCTTTTGAATAAAGATAGTGCTTTCTCCAAGATGGTTAATAGTACTGGAGCTGCAAATGCTGAATACTTGCGGGTATTTTCACATTTACTGATTTGGCAATTTCGTTAGTGATGACAATGAAGTTGACTTGTAACTTTCACTTTGCTGATTATGTGAAACACTTGAAACATCAACCTTTTAATATTTGCATAGCTAATCCAAGGAGATTTACTTACTTAAAAGTATATTAAAATATCAAGACTTGATTCTCTGATCTCATTTTCATTGCTGTGTGTGATAAATGTTAAACAGAGCTTAGTTCTTGGGGTGGATGAGAGCAGGTCAAGGAGGGGGGGCGATAGTAAGACACGAGATGACCAGAGGAGATGGTTAGCTTCATCTCGGTGGGCAGCTGCTGCTCAGTATGCACTTGCCGTCAGCTTGACCTCTTCCCAGAATGACCTCCAAAGGTTAGAGATTGAGGATGAAAATAGCATCATTAGGAAAACGAAGGATGCAGTCATCACTTTACAGGGCGTTCTGGAAGGGAAGCATGATAAAGCAATTGAAGAGACGTTGAATGAATGTCAAGTTCCTAAAGAAAGATGGTGGTCAGCTCTCTACAAAGTTATGGAAGGTACGAGTTTCTGTCAAGTAATTGCACATTATATATGCAGATAAATATGGTTTTTCCTTTCCCTGTGTTGCTGGGATTCAGGATATATTGACCTCCATGTACTTGCTAGCTAAAGGAATTCGTAATATGGAATGGGCATAGGATGTGTTAACTTATTTGAGATGGGGAAGGAATGTATATACATCCAAGCATTTTTTTCATCAAGAGGAAGGGGATCTTTTACGTGAAGACATGAAGCTAAAAACAGCACGACAGATCTAAACCAGTAATACGTGTGCAGTTTCCACATCTAAGAAGTTCATTATGTGATTTTTCTTTTGTGACTTTGCAGGTCTATCAGTGATGAGCAGGCTGGCTCGCAACAGACTCAACGGACCTGGGGAAATGTTTGAACACAGCCCTGTTGACTGGGATCAATTGGAGTTGTAGGGCAATTGGCAGGAAAATCTATTCCTTGTGGCTGCCTCGAGACTGAGTGGATTAACAATTAGCAATTTATTTTTCTAGCCACATAATTCAGTTTGGAGTAGAACTGTGCAAATGCTAATCTTTCAGGCGTTAGTATACTTTCAAATACATGCATTTAGCCTGTTGGTCAATGACTGAGCTGTAAATGAGGGAAAAGAAAAGGGAATAGTTCAATCATATTTAGAAAACAATTGACTGCGAGTTCTCAGGGTGCTCAAGTTATATCTCCTGCGTACTTTTTGATATAGGAATGCTAGTTGTTTATAGGTATAGGGCAATATGGTAAAGTTGGATCTAAAGGGCCTTGTTTTTTTCCTACAACCGCCCCATGGCAGTGACACCACACACACACACACACACAAAGTAGTCGGCCCCATGGGCAGATACCCCTTAATACGCCCTGGCTGCGAGTCTGAGCCCAGGACTTCCTCCATTCTAGTGGAGAGATACAACCACTACACTACTGCACGTTTGGGGTTCTAAGGGGCAATTTAGGCCATGGAAGGACTTGTTTTCTAGCCTTGTGGTTATTTGGTTGATATACAATTTTACTATAATACTTAGAATAAAGACTAGTCAGGCATGCCTTCTTGGTCCTGGAAATCTGGTACACCAACGTGAGCTTTTACATATGGTACATGTAACAACATTATGTCTTGCGTGATCGAAAATCACCCGATATTTTTTTTTGGATAATACCAAACAGGACTGAGGAAAGATGAGCAGGATGATTACGGCTTTTTACTCGCATTTGATTGACTAAAATACACAGCATGTCTCCTCCAAAAGTGCACGAGGCATGAGCAGAGTAGGGGCTGCCAACCAACGGGGTGTTAGTGTGATGCCAGGTCGCTGCCCCTTGAAGCAGAGGTCCTGAATTCGAACCCCCACTATGTTGGCTAGCCACATGGATTATATTCCTGATTTAATTGTGTATGTTGTGTGGGCTGTGTGCGCATCCGATGGAATTGGCGGTAAGATATTGTGGTCGAAGAGGTCCGCTTCTAGTCGGGCCCGAAGGATTTGAACACCCATCCTTATCAAAAAAAAAAGTAGGGGTTGCCCCTCCTGACTCAGGCAAGCATTTTCATCATTCATTTATTTGGTGAGACAGTACTGCGTGTGCAGAAAGTGTCCGGCAAGCAGCTAGCCATCTAATAATAGGATTTTTTTTCGTATACACGCCTAATAATACACTAACATGATGATGTTTGCTTAAACGAGATCACTGCCTCATTAAAAAACAAAAACAACAGAGATCGCTGAAAAAGAATTAAAGAAAGCGTAGACGACATTGACTCGCTTAGGACGAAACGTACTTCATTACTTCCAGCTAGAAACCAAGTTAGAACGCAGTCCTGTCAACAGAACCAGAGAAGATAATAACTCGCTTGGTCTCCCATTTCCCAGATGCTGATTTCGCTTGTAAGTCACCTCAAACAGCCACTTTACTAGCAGTGTTGAACCAATTCCTATGGGGCCAGGGGCCGTTTGGGGCGTGATAAAAAACAAAATATCTAGAGTAGATGTCTCACTTTCACTATTTTTTACTTCCTGTTTTTTTCACTTTCACCTGAAATACTTCAGAACATGTTTCAGACATCCACAGTGAAAAATCTAAAAATGTATAGTGAAAGTAAATTTTTCACTATGGATGTTTTGGATTAATCACGAACCAAACGCCCTTATAGTAAAAGAAACAAAATGGCAGCCACTTTGAAAATTTAACAATAACTCCTGGATCTCTTTCTTCAGTAGATCAAAAGTGGCTGCTTCGTACCTTAAGGTAGGAAGTCCTCCACCTTAGGTCTAGGAATGGCTGGACATTATAATGGTAGCTAAATTTTGGTAGTAACATGAGGTTCTTTCAATTTAGAAAAGTTTAAATGAGATCGCTCTCATATAGCTTATACGAGGCCAATGTAATTCATAGCCATTGGATCTTGATATAATGGCTACAAATAGCTACAATGAATTCACCTACCCATTAATTTGATACATTCACCTACCCACTAATTTGATATCACCCCTCAAATCTGAATCAAACAATCTCAAATATTGGCCTCGTGCTCTTTATATGAGAACGATTTCATGTAAACCGTTCATATATATATATGAGATGAGTTTACATGAGATCGTTCTCATATAAGGAGCATGAGGTCAATCTTTATTGCCGTTAGATTCTGATCGGATGGTGGATATCAAATCAATGGGTAGGTGAGTGTGTCACATCAAGGAGTGGGTAAGATCATTATGGATATTTGTAGCCGTCAGATCAAAATCCAACGGTTACGATTCAAAGTGGCCTCATATAAGCAATATGAGAGCGATCTCATTTAAACTTTTCCCTATATATATATATATATATATATATATACTGTTGTTAACTTTTAAGAACAACACGATAGTTAAACATTTTGCCCCCTCAAAAATGGCCCTCAACATTGACAATGGGCATTCATACATATTAAATTCAAATGCATCCCTCGGTGAGGACTTATATTTATCACAAATTAATTCTCTAAAACCCTAAATAACCCACCAGATATATTAAGGGTGCGTTTGGAAGCTTAAATACTATTGGGCGTCAAGATAAAAAATTTCACACTGATTTGTGAAAGGTAAAATCTATTTGGGAACTGAACATAAATCACACTGATTGTGTTTGAAAAGGAATATTCGTGCAAACGGCAATCGTGTAATCGATTACACTATAGCTTTTAAATGAGACAAACTTCAACGATGCGTTTCTTACTCATTTATGATCCGTTTTGGTATCATTCTTCCTCATTTTTAATATTTTTTCTTATAATGATAATATCATAAATATGTTGAGCTACCGCATACTATTTATCATAGATTTTGTAGTATTTTTTTATAGGATATCAAGGTCATTAACATATTATGATGATTAGAAAGAGCATAAGAAATAAGTAAGAATAAAAAAAGACCAAAATAGATTAAAAATGAGAGAGATATGAACTGTTGAAGTTTGTCCCATTTTAATGGGGGATTACACGATACAGTGCACTATCGTGTAATCTAACACACGGTAGCCTAGTTATCATGTCAGCTATCATGTAATCAATTACACGATAGCACTGATTATCGTGTAATTGATTATACGATAACTTTTTTAATGGGACAAACTTCAACGATGCATTTTTTACTCATTTCTGATCCGTTTTGACCAATTTTTCTTTATTTTTCCTCATTTTTAGTGATCCTTCTTATAACGATGATATCATGAAGATGTTGAACCACCGCGTACTATTTATCGTAGATTTTATGATATATTTTTTTGGCTTAAAGGTGCGGCGGTGGAGGCGTCGAGGTGTAGGCAAACACCGGGGTGAGGGGGGGTTTTGGACGACCCGAGTAGATGCCCGAGAGGGGGGACACGGGCTCCCTCGGCTCAACGGGGCGGCGGTAGCGTCGAGGTGGGGGGCTCAATGAGGGGGCGGTGGTTGGGGGGGGGGGGGGGGGGGGGGGGGGCACGGGCTCTCTTGGCTCAATAGGGCATGGAATGTCGTATCGGATATCGGTCGGCCAAAGAGACGAAATATCGGAGATATTGTGTAAAAAAATATCGGTAGTCAAAAACTAGTTTTTACCGTATATTTTCACAATTTAACTTCTGAAATGAGTTATACTAATTTAAACAAAGAATAAATTTCAAAATATGCATATTAAGATAGAAAACAAACATGAAAGGTTTTTTTTTTCAAAAAAAAAATTAAATATTTTTTTTTTAAAATAATTTTTTAATTAAAAAAATACCGATATATCGGTCCGAAACCGAATCGCCAATATATCGACGATATTTGGAATTTTTTGAAAAAACGATACTAATTGGTATCGATGTATCGGTTTAGGGCCGATAACGATATATCAGCAAGACGATTTTCCATGCAACAGGGCAGTGTCGTGGTGACAAACCTCGCCTCATGATTTGGGAGAGAGCTGATTTTTTCGTTGAAGAGGAATTGTGAGCCTGTGAGAATCAGGTTTTCAGGGATGAAAAGTGAAAAATTTGACCTATTACCGTCACTAACCACTTTTAACGTTTTCACTAACTAAATATTTTTTAGCCCGATAGTATTTTTTTGGCTTGAGAGGTTATTTTTTTCAGCTTCGAAACGCCCCTTAAGGGCGTGAAAAATCAGTTTCAGCCATTCCCAAAAATCCACCCGGTTAATCTACTAACCAGGTGAAACACCTCATGAGTATTATCTATCAGTCACAGCAACCTGTTCAAATTATTAAATTGCTTTGTAGAGTATTATCTATCAGTCACCGCAACCTGTTCCAACACCAGTACGCAAAAAAGAAGAAGTGTATGAAATACCATCCTGAGCACACACTGTGGTCGATGGCCCACCCAAGCGAGTGCCGTCCCACTCGACGTCGTCGACATTCTCATTTTTCCAGGGCCCACTTTTACAGGTCCAGTGCGGCCCCACTCCCAAGCTCCGTTCTCTGTAGCTGTAGTCCTGGGATCCACCATTTCAACAACCTCCTGCCACTATAAAGAATGAGGACTCATTAAAAGAAACAAATTTGGTTAATTTGTGGCTCAGCCATGAGTGGCTGCCCCTATCAAACAAACGGACACTTGTAGAGGATCAATGACAAGCACCAGAGACTGCAAAGGCTAATAAAATAAAATACTCCTATTTCTGCTGCTTTCTGATTCCTCACAACTCACAAGTGTGAGTGTGGGACCTCGCCTCCCCTCGTCTCCCTCCTCCTATTCGTCCGCAGTCAAAAAAAAATTTCCCTTCTTACCACGTCACCGCCTTCCCGCGGCTTTTTCTTTGGCGGTGAAAACACATTTCCCCTTCTAGAAGAACACCGACCTGTCTTCGGTTCGGAATCGGAGTGCTTCTAAACTAATCATATGTATGGATGTCCTCCCTCCTACTATTACTACGTCTACTTGAGTTGTTCTTCTCCTTTTATTTTCACTCAAGTCGGTCTATTATTTAATCACTAGTAGAGTATTATTCTTGACAGAAAGAGAGAGTCAAAAGGCCGCGCCTTCTTCTTCTTCTTCTTTCTTTTCTTTTTATGGCTGTGAGAGATGGTGATGATTGATGACCATGATCTGTGATGCTTGGAAAGGTGTTTGTTGGATTTGGATTTTTGGAACTAAAAATCACAACTTCGGATGGACAAGCTGTGAGCTGGTTTTGTAGTCTTTGGAGGGCAGTGATTAGCGGTTTTTTTTTTGTCAAGTAAAAAGGGGATGCTTTGTTTGAAAATTACAGGATAATTGGGTTTGGTTTTGCAAACCTTTCTCTTCAACTGCTCTTGTTCCTTACTGGTTTGTAGTCAAAGAGGAGGAATTTCGAATTCTTCTACCAAATTTAATAGCGTCGGCCTCGGAAAAGATTTTCTTTAAGTTGTGAAGGCCTCGACGGAAAGTTGGCCAGCATGAAGCTTGGATCAAAATCTCACGCATTTCATCGTCAAGGCCGGACCTGGTATGCTTTTTGTTTGCTTCCACCTTTTGCCTCCATGCGCTTTTTAAATTTCCTCTTCCTTAATGCTGAAAAATTATGCCTTATTTAGTGAATATTGTTGATGTCAATGTGTATAGGAATACAATTGTAGATGAAACTATGATGGAAACATCATGCTCGATCATTTTTCACCACAACTTCTTATAACTGCATGGATTAAGATCATAATGTTGACTTCGACAACTGCCTACATTTCTAAACAAGTTGAGTATCGGTGTTTACTCTGATATCTCGACTAGTTTAGAAAATTAAAAATTAGTTTTCATTCCAGATGCGAAAACCAGGCAAAATTTCACTCCACGGGCCTCACATGATACGAGCTCATGTCAACGTGTTCAACTGGATTTGTAGCCTATTTGCAGATGCCTATTTCCAAAATATGGTTATTCCTGACCCAGCATGTGCACTTTGAAAGCTGAGAATGTTGATAGAGTTGTGCGACCTTATTTAGTTATGTTTTCCGTTTCTTGTCTAATCCTTGACCAATGTCTGCATATAGATTATCTCTGTTTCTTTTGGACTTGTACCCGTTGTTTTAGAATGGGTACACTACGATATATTGCTGTAGTTATGTAATTGACCTACATGGTTTGGATAACAGCCAACTGTATATGTCTATAAATCCAAATATATCTCCAGAGTTTTGTGCAATCATATTGTTCTTCACATATTGACCATCATACTTCACAAGAATTTAGACAAGAGTTTGATGACAAGGAAGTTTCAATATTTTATTTTATATATTACTTTGTAAATACCATCTAGCTAAAGTTACAGTATAGAAAAAATTCATGATGACATTGATTACTAGAATTATCTGAAATTATAAATTTCTTTCAAGCTCAAGTCCTTTCCTAAGGTGTCAAAAAAAAAAAACACAACTAGCGCTTAACTGGGCATAGATCGTGTTTCAGGTTCTGCTCAACTGGCCTTCCAAGTGATATTGTTGTTGAGGTTGGGGAAATGTCCTTCCATCTTCACAAGGTGTGTTGCTTCACCATTAGTTGTTGCTATGGGTAGTGACTCGTAAAAGCTTGTTTTCAGGTTTTCTTGTTTCCTTTCCACGTGAGCCAAAAGCTTATATCAAATTCTCTGTGTTCAGTTTCCACTGTTATCTAGGAGCGGGGTCATGGAAAGGCTGATTTCGCAGAAAACCAATGACGAAGGAGACGGTGCTGTCATAAAAGTGTCCGATATACCTGGAGGGGCCAAAGCTTTTGAGCTTGTAGCAAAGTTCTGCTATGGTGTCAAACTTGAAATCACAGCTTCTAATGTCATCTGTCTTCGTTGTGCTGCTGAACATCTTCAAATGTCTGAAGAATACGGAGAGGGAAACCTTATTTACCAAACAGAAGTTTTCTTGAACCAAATTGTTCTTCGTAGTTGGAAAGATTCAATCAAGGCTCTACAAGCGTGTGAAGATCTCCTTCCTCATGCTGAAGAATTGAACGTTGTGAAGAGATGTATAGAATCACTTGTTCTGAAAGCTTGTACTGACCCAAATTTGTTTGGATGGCCCATGACAGCGCGTGGATCCATCCAAAGCCCGGGGGGGAGTGTTCTGTGGAATGGGATCAGCACAGGGGCTAGGCCTAGAAATGCTAGTTTGGATTGGTGGTATGACGATGCTTCATCTTTGAGCCTTCCTCTTTATAAGAGATTGATTACCGTTATGGAATCTCGTGGGATTAAGCATGAAATTATTGCGGGTTCACTCACACACTATGCAAAAAGATATCTCCCTGGACTGAATAGGCGGCAATCTCTGACCGAATCTGGCAACCGCTTAGCGTCTGTGGTTCCATCATTGTCTGAAGACGAACAGAGGCATTTGCTTGAGGAGATTGACCGTTTGCTTCCCATGCAGAAGGGTATCACATCTATAAAGTTTCTGTTTGGTCTCCTGAGGACTAGTATGATTTTACAGGCTAGTGAACATTGCATTTCAAGATTGGAGAAAAGAATAGGGATTCAGTTGGATCATGCAACTCTAGAAGATTTATTGTTACCAAATTTCTCGAACTCGGTTGAAACATTATACAATGTGGAATGTGTCCAGCGTATCCTGGAACACTTTTTAGCAATTGATCTGGCTTATGGTGGTGCCTCTCCTGGTCTAGTTGACAACGAGCAGTTGATGGCTTCGCCATCTATAACGCCATTGACAATGGTGGCCAAGCTCATTGACGGTTACCTGGCTGAGGTAGCATCCGATAGCAACCTGAAGCCATCCAAATTCCAGTCATTAGCTGCAGCAGTGCCGGAGTATGCTAGGCCATTGGATGATGGGCTGTATCGTGCAATTGATGTATATTTAAAGGTACAGACTGTAGCCCTTCCCTCTCTTCCTATGTCCTGGCGTTCGGTTGATCTCTACCTATCTTGCTTTGTTGTCTCTCGCATAATAAATTTCTATGTTTTTTTCCAGCTAAGTGTGAAGAGTTTGAATTGTTTTTACAGGAACATCCCTGGCTTTCAGACTTTGAAAGGGAGCAGCTCTGCCGGCTAATGGACTGTCGAAAGCTGTCATTGGAAGCTTGTACCCATGCGGCTCAAAACGAGAGGCTTCCCCTAAGAGTCGTAGTCCAAGTACTCTTCTTTGAACAGCTTCAACTGAGAACTTCAATTGCCGGATGCTTTCTAGTCTCCGAGAACCTTGATGGGTCTAGGCCATTGAGGGGTGGTGGGTTTGCAGGGCCGAGTGAGGGCGGATGGGCCACCACTGTGCGGGAGAACCAAGTCCTGAAAGTGGGAATGGATCGTATGAGGATGAGGGTGTCCGAGCTTGAGAAGGAGTATACAAGTATGAAACAACAAATTGAGAAGTTGGGTCGGGCAAAAAGGACTTGGCCAAACAAGTTTGGGCTCAGGATCAAGTCACAAATGTGCAGTGCCGAGGAGGGATCTGTTAGCGAACCGGAGAGTGGTAAGAGGAAGGTGGACAGGTTCAAGGGAAGGCGCAGGGAGCACAAGAAGAGCTTGTCTCTGGATGGATCATGAACTACTAAATGTGCTTCTCATTTTATTTTGTGTATATCTATCTACTTATATATATATATATATATATATATATATATATATATATATATTTCATTAATTTAAATAGAAAAATGTTAGTATGTGCCCTTTGCGCAGACTGACTTTCTGGGTGCAGATGCATACTGCAGCATTGAATAGCCATCCAGTGGTGCTCAAAAAATGGCGGGAGCATGCAGGTTTAAAACTTGGCTGGCCCCTGATATTAGGGAATCATGCGATTTTGATCTTGCTGCTCCCAGGCCCCAGCCCAAGGCACAGTGGCTCTAGTCTGCACTCTGCACCCGAATTTAAATGTTTTACATGTTTTTTTTTCTCTTCATCGTAAAAGCTTACCTCATGTCAATGAATTTTTAGAGCGGCTCTTGATATTGGTCAATTGGCTACCAATGTGGAAGGATGAAACTAATTTTTTTTTTCTTGAACACAAGGGGCCCCCTAATTCAGCCGTATATTTCACTTACTTGAAGTTTTTCCCAATGTATTGTGATGTTCAAAGTGTTGGTTTCTCTGGATTCAAATCAATTAAATGTCAGCTTGTATCAAAGAAAAATAAAATGAATTGATGAGCTCTCTAATATAAGTGGGAGTGGGCCGAAACACCGAATGGATAGAAACCTCTTTGGTAGGCAGGGCACCGTCGGAGTCTGAGGCTGCATATTTCTGCCAGCAGGCCCAGGCCAGGCCATCCTCCAAGTCCATCCAACCCGCCGGCCCCCCCTCTCTCTCTCCGGGTGGGTGACTGAAGAAGAAGAAGAAGAAGAAGAAGAGGTCTGAAATCAAATCAATGATGATGTCCTTGCGAATCATGAGTTATCCTCTTCCTTCGCTCTCACTGAGCTTCCTCGCCGCCTGCACCAACTCTTCTTCTTCTTCTTCTCTATTCAAATCCCATTTTCTGCAGCCAAGCTTTCTGCTCCATTGCAATTCTACTTCTTCTTCTTCTTCCACTCCACCAGTTGACCACCTTCATTTACAAGTGTCAGATACTCGGCCCGTGTGTCCGCCGCCCAAGAACTCTGTTGATGAGGTCTTTCCAAGTGCAGGTAAATGTGCATTTCATGTTTTTAAAGAACTTCCAACAACTTGTATTCGCGCTTCTAACTTGTGATTTTGCAATTTAGGCGGCGAAGACGCTTTGGCGCAGTTCATTTCTGGACACATCAGACTCACCGACCTTGCCCACGCGTAGCTACATGCATATTCCCCTGCCAGCAGGGGTTTCCATTCATATCCTATCTTTTGCATCCAAAAATTCTACCTTTTTAGATTTGTATTTCTGATTCAAGAGCTTCCACACCTCTCTACTGAAGCGTCAGTAGTAGTCTGATGCTAACACTGCTCTTTATATTTCTCAAACGTGATTTCATTTCTCCCTGTTATATTGAAATAGGCTGTGGCGAAAATTTGTTCGTAATGGAGATGTGGTGGTAGATGCCACCTGTGGTAATGGCCACGACACTTTGGCTCTCCTCAAGATGGTTGCTGACGAATCGACAAGGGGCTGTGTTTACGGATTTGACATTCAGGATTCTGCTCTACAGACTACTTCCCGTTTACTGGATACTTCTGCTAATCCAATTGTGGTACTCGTTACCCATATTTTGTTAAGGCATTTTCTTTCCTTTCTCTTTTAAGCAGGTGCTGGCAGCTTTTCTTCATATCTTGTGAGTCTTATCTTGGAATGGACCATTTTAATCAAATAGTGTACATACGTTAATTGTTGTACTAAATTGTGCTGTTACTTTTCTGTTCCAGATTTTCCCTCTAACTTTTCTCTATATGATATGTTTACTTATACCTTCCTATTAACATGAGTTGTTCCTTGATGTTTGGTGCAGAGGAAGCTGGTTAAGCTTTTTACGTGTTGTCATAGCAAAATGGAAGATGTTGTTCGGAAAGATAGCTCAGTTAGGTGTGCTTTTTAAAACATTTTAGTTCCCTTCTAGCAAAATGGTTGTTTCACATCTATATCTTTGTTTGTTAACATCTCATTCGTTCTAATTTTTTAATATGCTGTTGAAATAAATAGGATTTCTTAGCAAAGACATAAGTAAAAGTAAACAAATGGTTGTACTGGATATAGGCAACCGGTAATTCATGTGCTTTGGGCTTACTTTTCAGGCTCGTAGCATTCAACTTGGGTTACCTTCCTGGAGGTGATAAGTCAATAATTACATCACCAGAGACAACCTTACCTGCATTACAAGCTGCTGGTAGAATTCTTGGATCTGGGGGCGTCATTAGTGTGATGGTTTACGTGGGTCACCCTGGTGGAATGTGAGTTCCTAGTCAATAGGCCTTTATCTTTCAGAGTTTTATTCATAAAAAGGTATCAAATGAGGTTCTTAGCTTTCCGTAACACTCAATAGTATGTTTTGTTACTTTAGTATGAATTTGTTGTATATATTCTGCAAATCTGAAAGTCATAAAGAATGCTCAAACTTGTAAAGGCTTATTACTTTCATCAAGAAAGAATTGGAAAAAAAGAAGGGAAGAAAGGCCGTCTAAACATTTGACAAAACATAGCTATAAGAAAATCAGTTGATGAAGTTAATTCTCCACTTACTTAAGAGCCTGTTCGAGAGCATTTTTGTAGGCACTTTTGTCCGAAAAATAGTGTACATTCAATTTCTTTTACAAAATTAGTATAGCAGACTACTCATTTTTAGAAATATGAAGCACATTTGGCAGAATATTTGGTACTGTAGGAAAATCAAATTAAGATAATATTTTGGAGGGATGTAAAGAGGTGCATGATATTTATAGTGAAGAAAGAAATATAGTATAAGATATCAGGATGTGTTAATGAATTAATTTAACAGAAGGACTTTTACAATTGTGTATATCATTACAGTATTATGGAGAAAATTTCTTGCTAGGGCAAAATGTTGAAGTATACAAGAAGAGAAACGCTAAAAAAAGGAAAGAAAGTAAATGCTTAGTGATACAAAGGCTATGTTGATGAACTTTCCACATCTATAGTTTGTCATTACATTTCCTAGCTTCAATTTTACTATCATAGCGAAATATTTTTTCCTTTGCAATTTTACTGCCCTAGGCATTGGTTACCTCTAGGATGGCTGTAAATATCTTTGACTGCTGGATTTATTGTTTAAACATGGCTTTTTGTTACCTTAGTAAGTTGAGTGTACAATATCTGCAGTCATATCCATTCTTTTTCAGATATGACCGTAGGTGTAACTTACTTTATGCCTTCATTTTCTCTTTTTTTTGGTAAGGGATGAACTGGAGGTGGTTAAGGCATTTGCGTCCAGCTTATCTCCCGACTCCTGGGCATGCTACAGGTTTGAAAAATTGAATCGGCCGACTGCACCTGTGCTCATCATTCTGTTCAAGAAATGAGAATTTTGCTGTTGGCATCTCTAGTTGGAGGTGTTATTGACGTATTACTTGAACCAAACGTGTCCATTGCTTTGAGCCTTGGTGAAGTCTTGAACAAGTGCCGCTGAAGGCCCTTTTTGCATTATCTGTAAAAAATTAGTCGAGAGCAGCTTGTATGATTTTATTTCAGATGATTGGTAGACAGTTTTTTCTAGTTGCATTGAGTAGACAAGTTGCTCTTGTTCGCACTTCCATCCAAGCTTCTTCTCACGGTATTATTGTGTAATGTTTTGAGCAGACAAGTTGCTCTTGTTTGCGCTTCCATCCAAGCTATAATTTCATTTCGTTCCAACAGATTGGAGGAATGTAGGTTGTATTGATTCCATATAAGTCAGTGTGGATGATAAAACCTGGTGTTTGGTCAATCATAGAAACAATTTGTGGACACATTGTTGGAGAAGCACGTAAACTGTATCCGGTTACCCTCCTATTCCAAGAATTCTACCAAATAAGTATCTTGAAGGGTAACCATCTGTTGATCAAACGAGGAGACCAATCTGCCTGGATGATTTATCAGAATCATGTCTGAATGTCTCATCTTGTCTGGATTGTGGTTTGTAATTACATCTCCTAAAGGTTAGACAAGAGAACGCGATATAGAAGTTGTCTTTTTCTTTCGAGATCCATTGTTTCAATACCATTTAAACTTTTGTTTGAATTTGCTGATTATGTGAAAGTATGTGGTTATATCAATTGTTTCAAAAGAAGAATATTGTTACGAGTTGTTCTAGAGAGAGCAAGGAGCTGTAGACTTGTGGGAACAATATTCTAAAGTTTCTAACAGTGTCTGTGCTTTTGTTTTGCCCCCATTTGTTAGGATGAGTAGTTCACCACCCCACCCAGACGGAGTGGGCACGCTAAACCGTGGGGTGGCGAACTGAGAGAGAGAGAGAGAGAGAGAGAGAGAGAGAGAGAGAGAGTGAGTGTGTGTGTTTAGAAATCCTGGCTCCACCATTGTTCTCCCACCATTGCATAGACAAATACGGGGTAGGTTTTTTTTCTTTTTGACCTTTAGACAAGAAATAAATCACTCGTAATTCAATTCGTTAGAAGAATCGCAAGCCATTTGTGCTGTCTGGTATTAAATTAACTATGCAAGTCAAAAGGTCTACTATACCTTAACCTAAAACGCAAGAAAACACCTGGCGGAAAACACAATCATTTCGCCTGCATCCTAGTAAATTCCAGCGTTCCAAACTTAGGCATAAAAGTGAGTAATAATAGAGTAGCATACTAGCAATATGTCCAAGACTGGCCTACGCCAGTAGCCGTACAGAGAAACAGAGCTCTGGAAACTGAAGGAAGAATCTCCATTCAGTTTGCCCAGTTCCAAGCCAACAACCTCAACATCTGACATAAGCTCGCAAATCTACGCGTTCACGTGAGCCCCGATGGATGATGAATTGATGATACCTCATATACAATGAGGTAAACACACAAATATATTTCGCATTACATGATTGATGCATAGACTCACGTGCTATCCTTTCTCTGATTATCTTTTCAGGTATAGTTTCGCTTGCCACAAAACATCAAACACCACTTCAGCCACAGGCCCAGAACCAGCCGTCTTTTTTTCTTTTCAGAATTGGGCATGTCTCTTTCTCATTCCTTGCTTTATTTTTTGGTTACATCTCATTTGCCAACTGCTCTTTGTATTTATTGACAATTGACATTCTTCATGGGAGAACGAGGCAACAGATGCCCGTAAAAACAAGGGGCCCATTTCATGTCTATGATATACCTGACCTAATTCGTATGGCCACCTAAAGCCACAGAACAAACCAAAGAATTACATCATCAAGCAAATTTGCAATATAGTACTTGAGTCAATATCAACAAAAAATCAGTATACTAGAGTCCAGATACCATAGCCATGTATTCCTCCTGCCAGACAGACTCCTTTATATCCCTGCCAGGTCCACCAGAATCCACATCTATCCATTTCCCAATTTCCAACTATAAACCAAAACTAATGAAGGCAGCTCTCCAACATCTCATTGCTGCGAAAATCCCCACAAAACTCTCTCAAAATTAACTTTTTCAGCCGCTATTTATATGGACCTATATTCTTGTTGAGATAGTTCAACTCTAGGATAACTTAACCACCATTCACAGATTCCCTCATCTGGACACCAAAAGTAAGCCTCAATTTTGGATACAACATAACTCCAATTTCGAGCTGACAATTCCCTAAGCCTGAACTTCATCAAACTACACAAGGCCACGAAATTTCCAGCAATTACTCCGGCAATTCATCCCAATCGAAGTCATTCTCAACATGGCGAGTTACAAGTTACCACACTGAGACAACAAAACTCCAATCATAGCAAAAATAAAAACAGGCAAAAGAAAGGATGTTTTAACTACCCACAGAATCATTACCATTTTAGATACGAAGATTTTTCAACAGAACTACAAACTTCATAACTCATTTCCTCAATTCTATTTAAGTTAATGTAGAAAAGCATAGCTTAACAAGAGCGTAGAAAAGAAAGGCTATACTAATGGAAAGACCAGTTAATAAACATGAACGCCAGGCAATGATTTGCATCCTCATCATTTAAAATCTTCCATGCTATTGCCTGCTCATATGAAACTGGCCTTCCCATGCTCGACATGCATACTCCAGCTGGTAGGTAGGAGAATCCCTGAAAGGAGAAAAAAGAGGGAAGTTTAAACTCAATAAAGAGAAATGTGTAGAATGTTTCTCATTCTTTTATATTAATGAACATTTGCCCTAATCTTAAAGACGACATTGACCATGCTCAATCTTTAAGAGGAAAACCATACTGGCGCAATGTTAAACGAACCTGCTGCATTATCTTCCCAAACTCGGAGCATAGCACCTTGCGACCTGCCTCATCAAGAATCTTGTCCAGCACGATATCCTGGAGGGCTACAAGTGTAGTTTCTAGCATGTCTAGTCCAGCTTGGTTTGAAAAAGTGATGCCAGGAGATGCCTGCGAAGTATTAAAGAACAAAGACAATAAATCAACATCTTTTAGGAAATAACAAGACAATCAAATTAAAATTAATCAACACCGAGCAGTGACATATTTGCTAATATAATATCAAAACTTAATGGAAAAGAAGAAAGTAACTTAGATTACATTTGATTTCAGAGAGCAGCACATGATTGCATCAGAATGATGCCAAAGAAGTTTCAGCAACGAGTCGCCTGTTTGACCGTCACCTTTGAGGAGCTCCACCCCAGTATGAAACCTGCACTTCACTCCAATTATTGCAGAGGCTTCCATAGATGCAAATACATATCCAAGACATGGGAAAAGCACTAAAAACAGAAAATTGAGGAAATGCAACTTTTTGACATACCGGTAACTGCGACATATCCATCGCACCAAAATTGCAGCCTCAGGGGAGCCAGGAGGCACTTTTGGGCTCAAATGAGCACTCAGTTGTGAAGGTGCAATTGCCATGGCAACCCTTTGAACAGAGCCCACAATACTTCTAACATAATGGAGAGCCACTGCTGCCACATTCTCTCGGAGATGGTTCTCAAAAGTAAATTGCAAGGCAATGGTAAGCACCGATCTCGAGCTATGCGATTCTGATCCCATATCACCAGTTGCGCGTGTGCTTCCAGGACTCTCAAGTGCAGAAGCAAGATCCAGAGTGCGAGTGGCAGCAGGGCCATCCTGCAGAATGAATAGTTAGAGATAATGCTGAAGCAAGATTCAGAGTAATTAAATCTTATTGAAAGTCTCACGTAACTGTCTTAGGATCCAGTTGTATGACACGAAAACCTGATGGCAGGAGTGGGACATCATCTGCAAAATTTTCATCGATAGGTGCAAATACAAGCTGAGCACAAGAACCCACTGCATTCTCATCCACTCCACTGCAAAGCTACCCAACCAAAAGATATTGTTGCCTGGAGCTTGCATTGCATGGGAAAAAAATCACAGAAATTTAAAAAGAAATTCACCTGAAGCAGATACATGTCCCTTGATAAAATCACATCTTCATGAGTGAAACCATGGACCTCAAGCCTAATCACCTCGAGAAACTGTATATCAACAACTCCCTTTCAATACCGCTAATTTGGAGAAAAAATGAGTGAAACTAAAAAAAAGTATACAATGCTGATGTTGACTACCTCTTCATGTTCCACGGTGTGAGCTAGAGGTTGGATCACCTGACTACTAGGAAAGCCACCAACCCTTGCACCAGGAACAGCATACGGACCAGCCCTCAGTGGTGCAGCAGAATATGCATCAACCCCCGAATCAGCCCACTCAGATCGGTGCTCCCTCAAAAACCTGACAAGCAATGCTGGTGGCACATTCTATGACACCAGGCAAAGAATAAAATCACAACTTTAACGGAGAATTATATAACGACAGCCATGCATTTATTTGCAAGAAACAAATAAAACCATACCCAACCACATTCTATAAGTACAAAGAAATGTAATAAAAGAAGAAGAAAAAAAGAACATAATTCATTCTACATAAGAAGCTTATATAGTACAGCACAACAACATACATTTAAAGGAACTTACACAACAATAAAGTCATCCACTGCCACAGAAAAGGCATCTCAAGTCTCAACTTCCAAATGCAATAACAGGTAGTGAAGTGTTCATTCTAATTTACGTCTACGATAAATTACTACATGAGATAGCCCATGGAAATTCTCCAACTAGAATTGCATTGAAGCAAATAAGATACGAGGCACCAGGCTACACTCCAGCTGCTATGCATGTCCTGATAGCTAAGTGTTTCCATAAATTAAAATTAAAATTAAAATATTTACCTGAAGCAACATAGATGCCTTTGCACACAGCACTCCACTTCCTGCATTAGAGACCATCATTGAAGAGTTGCCATGGGTACCAAAGAGCTTGTTTGGAGAAGAATTAATCATTATGGTAACATCCTCCACACCATCGCTATTCATTAGGGACCATCCATCATCAGCAAATCCATTCACAGCATCATTGAAACCCCTGCATTGAAACAGATTAGGATACTTCTACTCCACTTCCTACAGTAGCAGGAAATACTACGTAAGACCCTTACCTACTCAATTTTTGGCTGTATGTCCTTAGCACAGCAGGCTGGCGACCACCACCATATACAATTTCACCACTTGATTCTTGAGCAATTTGTCTTATGTATCGTAATGCCTAAGCAAAATGGGTACTTGTAAGGACAAAAAACAAAAATAGTAATCTAAACAATAAAAGAAAAACACTTACTGTGATTGTCATCTTCTGTGCTAGAAATTTTGGAGATTCATACAGCGGTCTAAGCACCTCAGGAACACTCCATGCCTGAATAATCAACTTAGGACAATAAGTTGTCAGCAAAAAGCAACAAAAAAAACAATGTTAAGCTGCGAGCATCTGCAATTTTTCCGTACACATCATAACTTACATCCAAATCAACATGATCAACAATGTGAAGAATGGACCCCCCACCCTCACATGGTCGGATCAGATAACCACTCGGAAGCATTTCAGCTCTAACAAAGGTAGGAGAAGGAGGACCTGCTGGGCCTCCAGTTGATGATGTCAGTGATCTCTCACAAATCTACAACACAAATACAACAAGTAAGAACAACCTGTTGCACTTTCAAGTAGATGAAAAGATGAGCGTCTCAGTGCAAGCAAACGAGTAGAAGCACAATTATGGTTTGCATGTAACCTACCACAAGACCACCATCATCCAGACCAGTAGAGTATCTCAGCATCCAAAAATCACGAGCAGCAGCCAATGTAGTAGGGGCATAGGTCTGAAAGGCAGAAAAGTTGACATAATTATGTAACATGCAATATGCAAATACGCAAATGAGCTAACTGAAGAAAAATAATTAACCTGCATATATATAAGCTCTATACTCCCACCATTTCCAGTCGGAAGTACAGTTACGATCTCAAGGCAGCGGCAATCGCGATACCAGGATGGACGATCTTTCAGGATTTCTGCCACCTGTTTTTTTTTTTTGGAGCCATTTAACAAAAGGCTCTCCAACAACAGGGAAAAACAATGAAATATGTCGGAACTTACCTTTGTGGGTTGTAGACTCACAAGACCACAGGCTCGTGCTGCAACCCCTGTACAATTGTGGGAAATAGCAACGATTCCAATGGAATCCGGACCAGGCTACAGCCACGAAACAGATTAGGATACTCGTATTAAAAATAAAACCCAAATAAACGTCGAAATGTACAGCCTTCCTTACCTTCATCCCAAGCATCTGCACCCAGTCGACAGCAGTTCCTGTAGCCTTATTTAGGAACTCTGCCAGGGTCTCCTCTGCAATCGCAAGGAGCCTGCTCCATCCAAATATAACAAATCAGCTGCTTCAAATAATACTGGAAAAAGTTTGCAAATTTATTTCAGGTAAGCCTTCAAATATATATATTAGAACAATGGAAAAAAAAAAGTGAAGCATACAATCAGTGAACAATGATAGCACAAAAATCAGCAAAACTAATTTGTACTATGCATACTTGAAAACCAACACGAATCTCACAATCTGCACGAATGATAATTAGAAAAGAAATCAATTGTCACACATACCCAGCTGGGTTGTTAGCATCCCTCTGTGGATGCTGTGGTGTTGGGTTTTGTTGATGCTGACCGCTTGTGACCACAGACTCGCAGCTAGTGTCTGTGGTCGGTACAGACGCCTGCATAACAAGATTTTACAGCAATGATATGAATTTTAGTAAAAAAATGGTAGACAACAAATTTACTAATTTAAATGTGAAAAGACAAGTAGAATGCATAAGATAATTGTTTTTCCCTGCTCCCACTTCAGGATTAGATTGTGATACCATGGGAGAAAACTTATAAAAACACCATTCCATCGTCAAATAAATAGTCTTATTCAAGTGTCAGCTCTAAAATACTTACACTATGCAATTGTTGCTTCATATATCCATTCTCATACACCAAATGCGACACCTGCTTCTGCAAGCGGTCATTTTCTTCCATTAAAAGCTTGTTCATGGAAGTCAACTTCCTGTTCACTGTTTGCAGACGAGAAGCTTCTTTCCTTTGCTTCTCTCGACATCTGCAAGGCGATGGTCAATTCAGCAAATTTTATACAAAGACAGTGCCCAAAGAAATTGAAGTGACTGGAACTAATTTTGAAGTGATTTCCGAATATGACAACTGACATTCGAACAATTTTTACAACACCATATATCAATGATTTGTTGCTTATTTTGGAAACTTTACTCAACAATTAGCTGAATATGATTTAAAGAACACTAGCAAGTAATGAACAAATTAATTCAGAATGCTAAGCAACGAATACTGTTATTTATCTCGGAAGGAGCTCAATATCAACATTCAAAACATATTAGTGCCTTACTGGCTCATTTTCCTTTCACGTAACAAAAGTAATTAAGAACTTTGGACGAGATCATAAGGCGAGGGAACTGCACTCATTTTGCTTTTACATGCTGAATCTGACAGTCGGAAGCTCATCCCACTTCGCAGTATTTTTTTTCAAAAAAAGAATTTTTTTAAATATTGAATTCAATGACTTGAAACACTCAATGTGCATTGACACCTCTCGATTCTAATAATGATATTACGGAAAAGAATTGATTTTTATTACGTTCTGAGTCAGGTTGCAGTCGAATATTCCCATCCAGGAAATTTCATTCCATGTGCAAAACGGGACAAAAACACTTGACATCTGAAAATCAACTTTGAGATACTAGACCTACCAAAAGAGTGGAATGTCCGCATCTCGTCCCATAAAAATAAAAGGAGAAAGTAAATACAGATAAAATAACACCATGGTCGCTCAAAGAGACATCTCACAGCATCACTTCATTGTCAATCGTCGATTATCTCTCCTAGTATTATAGTAACCAAAATGGGGGAGCCTAAATTTTCTTATAACATAAAAATACATACCTTCGGTTCTGAAACCAAACTTTAATCTGCTTGGGCTCTATGTTTGAGAGTATTGGGCACTCTCGTATAAGCTGCTGCCGGCGCAACGAGCAGGGCTTGGGGCATTCAGCGTAGACCCTCTCGAGTGCTTCCACCTGCTCCGGCGTGTACCGGACATACTTGCTGACGTCCATCTGCTTGGAATCCTTGTGTTGTTGGTGCATCGAGAGTGCCATCTCTCGCCGAATTAGGCAGAGCCAAAGAGACGATTTTTGAACAAGAAGACAATTACTTGACTTGTCCTTTGAATCCAAACAGCTGTAATTGCTGGTTTCAGATCCTGAAAAAGAGCCCACAGGAACAACTACACTACAATCCAGACCCAACCACTACCTTTTGCAAGGTTTTAAAGAATTTTTTTTGAAAAAAAAAACGCAACACACGGAGGCAGGAGCAGACGAAAAAATAAGAGAGAAGAGCATGAGAAAAGCACTAAGGAATGAACGGAAGGCAGGAAATCCACCCACAAGTTTACCCAGAAGGCGAAATTAGAGAAGAAAAGGATGTAAGGAAGAGACGAAGGCCACAGAAAGGAAGACGGGTAAAAGCCAGAGATTGAGAGGACACGTCTAGGAACACTTTGATCAGCAGGCTCTCTTCATCAACAGGAGAGAGCCTCCAGTCTCCCGCATCAGCTCTATCTCCCACTCGCTTCCACCCACCACACTCTTCCTCCTCGAGTCTGGACTCCTTATCCTTTTGATCCGTGTAGTTATATCCCAGAACCCAACGTCAGCTGTAATATCATCGTTAAGGAAGCCAACATCTCATCTCAAGCCCCCATTTTTCGACAACAAATGAATATGTAACATCATCAGTCGCTGAGAATAACAAAAAAAACAAAAGTAAATAAACGGTTCTTTGGTTTGTGCTTTTATAGTAACTGGAGTCTGGAGGTGGCTGGCAGAGAAGCATTGGCTTTTGTGAAGAAAAAAGCGGTGGATGGAGTGGAGCTCACTGTTGCTGCCGCTGCGCAGCAGAAAGACTCACTGTTCTGAGGACATGTCTGATCCCTTCTGCAGAAAGAGATGGTAAAAAAGTAAGTACAACCCCTCCCTCCCTCTCTCCTCCAAAGGTCCAAAACAAACCCATCCCTCTCTCTCTCTCTGTACGAGTCTGTCCCTCACTTGTTGTAAGAGGTAAAAATAATAAATACTTTTAAATACAGCCATGTCCACATCCATGAAAGGATGCCTCAGCCTGACGATGAGGATGACGAAGCGACAAGCATACGTGCTTTCGTATGGTATATTAAAGCCAGTACATTGCTATTGCCTATGTAGCAGAAGACACCTCCTACTCATGTATCTAAAAAAATACTACTGACTACTTCGTGTTAGACTTGATGCTGTACTTTTTAAAAACATACTTGTGCTATACTTTTTTTATAAAAATGCTTCTGCTTATGCTGTATTTATACACTGTGTACCAAAAAAACATACTGCTAAGTTGTTTTTATTTTTGAAAAAACAGGAGGAAAAAAACTGGGAATGAAGTGCGAGAGGAGTTCCTCCACTGGTTTTTGCGTCATATGGCTGGGGCAGTCTGGGGCTGGGGCGGGTGATGGGATCCCTTGACCCGGCTTCACTGGTTCGCATTATGGGATGGGAAGGCTAACGCCTGGCTGGATTCGATGGTTACCAAAAAAACCGAAAACATGAAAATGAGCCAGCCACGTATGATGATAAGGACCCAGCTTCTCTCTTTGTTTTAGGGGCTGTTTGGTTAGTGAATCTTAATGAATCTGAAAAAAAATAATAGAGAATTTATTCAGCCTTAATTGATGTAAAATGAGAATGTCGTTTGGTTACTTAATTAATAATTAATAATTCAGTTTTAATTTGGCGAATCTCTTCACGAGAAGATTCAGAAATTAAGCATGAATTGAGAGAGAATTCTCTTTCGAATTGAATTTTAAATTTAATTCAAATTCATAAACCAAACATATTTCAATTAGTTATCTCTAAATTCAGGCTGAATTTACTTTCAAATTCATGAACCAAACAGCCCTTAACTTTTGCTCAACAGTCGCCAGACTCGTTGGATGCAACATCAAAGAAAAAAGATGATAAAGAGGTGTCCGTCAAAGGAAAGTAGAAATCAAGCAGCCTACTCCAGTTCACACCACTAATGTGGATTCCTGAATCTCCTAATTTTGTTTCTGAGGATTTCTTTTCTTTTATTGCTCGTTTTGTAACACCTTTTATTTCGGCACCTTATTAGTGGTAGGGCTATGTGAAATGGTTGAAGGTTAATGAAAATTGCTTAAAATGGGCTATCCTATTTCCCTTTCAGCGGCCATTCCCAATTCACCAAACTTGCCCTTTTACCCAAACACGGATTAGATTTGCCTTGTCATTAGTATGAGGGTATTATATAAGATTTTTGACAGGTGAAAGGGCGTTTACTATCCTTTTATTTACCTCATTTCTCATAAATGGTAGAGAACATTCATCCTAAAAAACGTTAATCAGTGGCTTGCGTATCGATCTTCCATAGATAGGATCATTCAAGGCGTTGATGTCCTAAACAAAAATATTAAACGCATTCCGTCATACACCCATGAACTAAGATACCTCATTCAAATTAAAGGAATTAAGATATACATTACCTTAAACACTAAAAGAAAGTTAACATAGCTCTACAGGTCTTAGTTGATGAATGTACTTTGCCAAAAACACGATGAATGTAATGTTGTTAAGTAGTAGATTGACGAAGATACATTCGCCACTGAATTGTTTAAACAAGTTCTTCAAATTTTCGATTTTAAGATGAGTTAATGCCAGTAAGATCTTAACAATGGAGCTAAAGAATAACCAACACGGAGAACAAAAACTACACCACCTTTAGTGGTTCAGGGATGACAGCCCCAACCAATGTTCTTTGCTGATGGTTGAGAGTGTTTGCCACTCCTTTTCTCTCTTCACTCCCAAGTATCCAAAAGATAGCTTTGTCGTGAGCCCTTTCCATTTATCCATTAAAGAGAAGTGTCCTTGCATTGTGAAAGGAAAGCCTGATGAGGAGTAGAGAAAAGCAATTGACTTTTTCAGAATCTTTTAGATCTGTCAAGGTTGACAAATGCGCATTCTTCAAAAGCCAAAGCATGCAAAACATTTATTGGTTTTCTCTCCTCCTCGTCCCCATCCATTTCACCCAAATTAATGGCCTATGATGGGGCTCATACAGGTCAATGGTTTACACTTTACGCAGACTAGCTTGGTGTCCCCCGTCCCCCCTTCGGCCATGACGCATGTGCCTCCTCTCTCTCTCTCTCCTCCAGGGGAAGGCTGATACTCCCTCCGTCCGGAATTATTATCACCATAAATGAACTACTAATTCCGGACGCAAGGAGTACTTGATTTTGAGATTATGATGAGTTAACAATGTTAGCGTGGAGGTCCCTCTCTGCTGCTGTCAAGGAGGTGGAATGTGGGCCTCGCAAGATGGGCCCACCTGGAGAGACAAATGACATGCTTTCAGAGTATGGAGGTTTGGCTTTGCTTGCATTTTACGAACTCCTCATGGGCCCAAGATGAGAAACAGTGCTCTTCTTTCCTCTCTCTGACAGCTCCTTGGCTTTGGCACGCATGCTGAAAATAAGCATGGTGATCATGGGTCCCACAATTGGTGAAGCCCCACCTGGCCCGGAAAGAAAATGTCAATATCTTTTGTCTTAATCATTGCAGTTGTTTGATATATATGCATCATGATTAGAAAAAATTATGGATTAGAACAATGAAGGAGATTCTGATTTCGATATTAGGGAAGAGGGTAACAAGGCAAATGAAAATGAGAGGATTCCGATCTCAATGGGCCAGGGAAAGAAAGATTAGGGTGTGTTGTAGCAGGAGGTGACTTGCTGAAAGCCTGAAATGGTTGTAGACATTACCGACATTCTCTTGCATGCATTCTCTCTTGGCAAGGCATCCATCTAAAGAAATGTAAAGAAGAGAAAGCAAGTGAAGGGTTCGAGTGGTTGGCAGTAGGACACCATATTTTAAATTTCACTTGCCTTGAATCCACCATAGTGTACAAGAGGCACATCATTAAACCGAGAGAGAGAGAGAGAGAGAGAGAGAGAGGAATGTTAATTATAATTTGGATGGCGAGGGAGTGACGAAAGGAACTATAAGAGAGCATTGTTTTTTATGTTTTCCTTTTTTTTGACAAAAGCATTGTTTCTTGTGTTAGTCCTATTGAACTTTTAGTATATTTGAGGAAACATTCATCGAGATTTTGGTAACATTTGATACTCGTAATGATGGACGGACGGAGCAGAACTCAATAGGAGCAAGCATACTGTAAAAGAAGAGAAGAAGAGAATTTCAATGATGTTAAGATATGTGTTGTGTACAGTATTTATAGGGAAGACCCATGGAGACAAATCCGGGGTGAATCCCTATTGATTGTGTGAGAATATTACAGAGGATCCCAGATTGGGAGTAGATCATGGGAGAATATTATATAGGATCCCAGATTGAGAGTGGATCATGGGAGAATATTACAGAGAATCACAGGGGGGATTTAGTTCCTTTAACACACCCCTGCAAACTCAGGGCGGGTGAGTAGCCGTGAGTTTGGTAGTGAGAGACTGAAATTGAGCGATGGGCAGCGGCTTGGTAAGTATGTCTGCAAGTTGATCTTTAGATGAGACGTGGCGAACCTCCATGTGGCCAGCGAGAACTTGTTCCCGAATATAGTGATGATCAATCTCAATGTGTTTGGTGCGAGCGTGGAAGACTGGGTTGGCGGTGAGAGCAATAGCGGACTGATTGTCACACAATAGTGTTGGCGTGCGAGTAGGCGAGATACCTAGAAAGTGGAGAACCATAGAGACCCAGACAATTTCGGTGGCGGTGGAGGAGAGCGCGCGATACTCTGCTTCAGTGGAGGAGCGGGAAACTGTGGCTTGCTTTTTGGATTTCCAGATGATGAGGTTGGGGCCCATGAAGACGCAGTATCCGGTGACGGACCTTCGGTCAAGGGGGTCGCCGGCCCAGTCAGAGTCGGAGTAGGCAGTAAGAGTAGAGGCTCCGGGTTGGAAGAGAAGACCACGGGAAAGAGTGCCTTGAAGATACCTGAGGATCCGCTTAACAGCCATGTAGTGTGTAATGGTGGGGTTATGCATATGTTGACAGACATAGTTGACAGCATAGGTAATGTCGGGGCGGGTGTTGGTAAGGTATTGGAGGGCACCAACAATGCTTTTGTAGTGGGATGGGTCAGGAAATAGGGGGTCGGTGGGGGAGGTGGGAGGGCGTTTGTGGCCGGTAGGGGTGGGTGTTGGTTTGCAGTGATTCAGTTGGGCACGATGGAGAATGTCACGAGCATATTGGGCTTGAGAGAGGAAGAGGCCATTTGGGGTGGTGGTGAATTCAATACCGAGAAAGTGGTGAAGGAGACCCAGGTCTTTGACAGCAAAGGCACGACCAAGAAGAGAAATAATGTGGTTCAGGAAGGGAGTGTGAGAGCCAGTTAATAGAATATCATCGACATAAACGACAAGGATGGTGACCTGGGAGCCTTGTTGGTGAAGGAAGAGGGATGTGTCAGCGTGGCATGACCGAAAGCCAAGATGGGTTAAGTAGGAGGAAAGTTTGGCGTACCATTGGCGAGGGGCTTGTTTGAGACCATAGAGGGCTTTGTGAAGGCGACAGACGTGGTGAGGGTGGGAGGGGTCAATGAAGCCGGGGGGTTGGGCCATGTAGAGTTCCTCAAAAATGGTGCCATGAAGGAAAGCGTTAGAGACATCGAGTTGTTTGATAACCCAAGCATGGGAAAGAGCAAGGCTGAGGACAATGCGGATGGTATAAGGTTTGACCACTGGGCTAAAGGTTTCATGATAGTCATGACCTTCTTCCTGAGTAAAGCCTTTGGCAACCAGGCGAGCCTTGTATCTGGAAATGGTACCATCAGGACCACGCTTGATCTTATACGTCCATCGACAGCCAATGATGTTGGAGTTTGGTGGGGGTGGGACGAGGCTCCAGGTGCCTTGAGTGATGAGAGCATTATACTCAGAGCGCATGGCAGTGCACCATTCTGGGAACTGAGCAGCAAGGCGGTAGGAGGTAGGTTCTGTGGCAGGTGGGGTTAGGGTGGTGAGAGACAGAGGGATGCGAGGACAGAAGATGCCGGATTTGCTGCGAGTAATCATGTGGTGAGTAGGGACAGGGGAAGGGTGGATGGGGGTAGGGGAGACAGGGGGTAGAGGTGAGGAGTGGAGGGGAGAGTGAGGGGGAGTGGAGGGGGTGTGATGGGAGGATGAGGAAGATGATGAGGGGTGAGAGGGATGTACCGGTGGTAGAGGATGGGGGGAAAGAAGGGGTGAGGAGGGGGGTGGTGGTAGTGGGGAGTGAGAGCGGAAGGGGAAGTCATGTTCAATGAAGCGGACATGACGAGAGATGTAGACTCGATGAGTAGAAGGGTCGAGGCACCTATAGCCCTTGGTAGTGGGACAATAGCCGATGAATACACAAGGGACGGACTGGACTTCTAATTTGTGTTGGGAGTAGGGGCGAGTCCATGGGTAGCATCGACAGCCAAAGACGCGGAGGTGAGAGTAGTCGGGGGAAGTGTTATGAAGGAGTTGGTAGGGGGAGGTATGATGGAGGATGGGGGAGGGAAGCAGATTAATGAGGTAGGTGGCGGTACAGACGGCATCAACCCAATAGGTGGGAGGCATGTGAGCGGAAGTGAGTAGGGTAAGGGTGGTTTCAATAATGTGGCGATGTTTGCGTTCAGCAACCCCATTTTGTTCGGGTGTATGAGGGCAAGAGAATTGATGAGTGATCCCGTGGGTGTGAAAGTGAGAGGTGAAATGGGAATTGACAAATTCACGGCCGTTGTCAGAACGGAAAGTGGTGATACGATGGGGGAATGCATTTTCAACCATGGATTGGAAGGTAAGGAAGGTGGCAAAGGCATCAGACTTGAGTTTGAGGGGGTAGAGCCAAGTGTAGCGTGTGAAGTCATCTATAAAGGTGATGTAGTATCGATAGCCAAGGAAAGAGGTGACTGGAGATGGTCCCCAGAGATCGGAGTGAATGAGTTGGAGAGGACGAGTGGTGGAGCGATGAGACTTTGAAAATGGCAATTTATGAGATTTGCTAACATGACAACTATTACACACTAGGTGTTTTATTTTGGAAACATGGAAGGGAAATGAGGAAACTATGGTCTGAAAGGTGTTGGAGGCTGGGTGTCCGAGTCTTTGATGCCAGATGGTGGAGGAGGAGGTAGTAGCGGTGAGAGCACTTGGGATTGTAATGGAGAGGGGGTAGACACCGTTCTGACTGGGACCGCGATAGAGGAGGTGACCAGTCTTGTTATCCTGGATAGACACATCAGAGGCAGAGAATATTAAAGAGCAGTCATTGTCACGTGCAAGTTTGTGAACAGAGAGAAGATTATGAGCAATGGAGGGAGTATGGAGGACGGTGGAGAGGTGGAGTTTAGAGTGGGGGAGAGTTAGGGAGGAGCTGCCGGTAGAGGAGACAGGGAGGGATTTACTGTTACCTATGTTAACGTAAGGAGGGCCAGGGTAGGGAGAGGGGGAAGTGAGTTGGGTCGCATCTGGAGTAATGTGGTCGCTTGCACCTGAATCGAGTAGCCAGTTTGAGGGGCATTGAGCCCCACCATTTGCTTGCGCGGTCATGGCAACGGCACGGTTCCCAGTGGGACCCGTGTAGGAAGTGTTGTAGCGGGCACCGCATTTTGGGGCACTATGGTCAAAGGACCCACATATTTGGCAGGAGTGGCGAGGGGGACGGAATCCACCACGTCCACGGCCGTTTCGCGGGTAGCCCCCACCCCCGCGGCGAAAATTGGGGCGGGGAGAGCGAGAGGGTGGTACAGGTGGAGTGGGAAGGAGTCCCTGAGCTGTATAGGCAGTAGCCGGTGGGGGGGCCGTGGTGGCCGGAGGGGCACCCGAGTGAGGGCCGAGGAGGAGTTGACTTAGGGCCGCTGTGAGGGGACCCAGGAGAGCATGTGGGCTGGAGACGGAAGAGGAGTTGCTAGTGGCGACATGAAGCGCCGTAGGATGTGCGAGCGGTGGTCCAGTGGGAGCAGTGTGTTGGAGTTTGAGGGCGGCTTCCTCGGCGAGAAGGAGGTTCCACAGTTCGGCGACGGGGACGAGGGCGCCACGGGCACGAATGCCGGCGGCGAAGGCTGCGTAGTCTGGAGGAAGACCGGCGAGCGTCTGGTGGAGCAAGTCAGCATCTGTGAGCAGAACTCCAACAGCAGCCAGTTGGTCGACCAGCTGCCGGAGCTGGTCGAGGTAGGCCGCCATTCCGGTGGAGCCAAAGCGACACTGGCGGAGCTCACCCATGAGATGGATGACCGCGGCCGGAGATGCTGATACTTACTCACACTTCCAATGCAAATTAATCTCCTAAGAATTGTAACATGCATTATTACGGGATAAACTATCAAAACCTGAGAAAAAGTACTAACAAACAACCTAAAAACTAATCAAATTTTTATGATTTTTTAATTTTTTAATTTTTTTTATACAAGTAATATTCCCTCCCCCAAACCTATTATGAACATTGTCCTCAATGTGAATCAAAATATAGCATGACAATGAGCATATAATAAAGAAAATCAGAGAAAGGAGAGAATACACCTGAATACGTGGGTTGCCTCCCACCAAGCGCTAAGTTTAACGTCTTCAGCCAGACTGAGCCACGGTCTTCTGTAGGGGCCAGATTATCAAGTCATCAACCTGGATTAATTAAATGATTGCACCACACACTCCTATCTTTGTTGCCTAAGTATGGAGCACATCGTGGAATAAAAGGATGGAATGGTGGGTGGGGAAGCTTTGGAAAGAGGGGTCCCTGCATTAACCATGAAAGAAGGTCATTAGAGAATTTTAATATAAAGGGAAACTCCTCCCCCACATCAACCATTTTGGCCTTAGGGGCCTCTTCTAGTAACCCAATTGGGAAAGCTTCCTCAATTAGTGACTCAACTAAACAATCTATAAAACAATCTAAGTTACTTTCAATAAACAAAGAGTTAGATTGATCTAGACAAGGTATGAATGGTGCTTCAGGAATAGAAGGTTCTGTTAATAGTGTTGTAGACGGCAACTCCTCATATATAGAAGAAGGTTGAAAATTTGGTTCGATCAACACACTCACTTCTTCTTTAATTTCTACACCATCTTGATCATTATGTAAAACCCACTCAAGCTCATTGTCAAACCTTTGGGCATTCTGAAGGGATGTAACATCATAATCAGGGGAAACACAGATCCCTTCATCAGAAAATTGGCCCATCGGATATTGGGGTTGGACAGGTGGGGTGTACTCTTCTCTCATTTCCTTATATCCAGTTGACAACTTAGTTAAGGCTGTGAGGATGGCAGATTGGCTGGCTATTATTTGGTTCATTTTATCTTCTAAGGTAGATTGACCAAACTGAGGAGTAGAGGCTGAGTGGTAAGGTAGTTGTTGGCTTAGGAAATCTTGTCTAGGGGCCTGATGAAGAGTGGGCCCAGGGTTGGGTTGTTCCCAAGGGGAATTAAGATGGTCCTCCCACCTATGAAGACTTTGGGCCTCATTTACATATTTGCGTATAAAATCAGGGTACTCATGGGCCAAAGGGCACTCTACTGGGGTATGAGTAGGGCTTAAACATAGGGCACATGGTTCCGACATATGATGAGTTGTGTATTGTAGAGAAGATGTGCCACTCCCAAAATTAGAGTGATTATCCCACCCACAGTTGTAAGTATCAGCATATAAGGGTCGTGGGTGGGTAGGTACTTCATAGGGAGGGGGATTAGGTGTGTGTGAAGAACAATAATCATTAAAGCTTCTATATGGGTTCTCATGGCTAAATCCATAAAAATGTGAAGACATTTCTTCACCATGCATTCATCAACCGAACCAAAATATCACACATCCACAAATCAGAAAATCAACCCTAGATATCGACAACTAGCAGTCCTAATAGCCACAACTAACACAACATGCTATCACAGAAATAAAAGAAAAGCACCAAACACACAAATTAATCTAAAAAAAAAAAGAAGGATAAGAGAATGCAAACTAGGGGAAGGGGAGGCCCTTCCACGTTGGCGAGAATTCCACGTCTTCTCTTAACCTCGCAAAAAGAAAAAAAAAACACAAATTAAGCTACTGACAAATAATCTAAGAGAAGACTCACTAAACTACTCTAACACAAATTATGCTAAGAATCTGGTAAACTATTGTGCCGTCCCCGGCAACGGCGCCAAAAACTTGATCGTTTAAATATTAAACCCTTGCAAGTGCACAAGGCAATTGTACTACGGCGAGTATTAAAGGGTTGTCGAACCTCAGGGACGGATTAATCTTTTACCAAATTCAAGTGAAAGCAAATTTTGTTTAAATTAATCTAGAGAAAGCAATAAAATTTAACTACTCTTAAAATAGATTTTAACTAATATGGAGAAGTGCCAAAGCTTCGAATCCACCACATAATAAACCAGCTTATCGTCTCTCTCTTTTGAATAAATTCCTGATTGGCTAGTATATTCCTCTCGGACATATACTTGTCAATTCAAAATGTAGTGCTCTCCTCTCGGACGTAACACATAAGCAATTAAAATATGGAACTGTGATCTATCTCTCTCGAGCATAAACCAATGAAATTTTATTCCTTTATAACACCTTAGTCTACTTACGTTCCTCTCGGACACGCAAATATTCCTCGGATTGAAATTAACAAGAATTCACTCTAGCCTCTCTCGAGCACATAGAATAAATCTCAATAAATTAACAGTGATTCTATAATAAGATTCATACACCAATCAAGGTAAAATAAGATTAAGATGAAAGAAAACGATACAACCAATTTACTCGGGTTTCATCTACGCCTTGGACAAGGATTTAGCCGGCCATCGGACAAGGAGAACGTTGTTGATTCGTTGGCGTCGTTTCGCACTATTCACCGGAAAACACTGTTCACGAAAACACTGTTCACCGTCTTCCTCGCGCAGCCGTGCACTGTAGCGTACGCCGGAGTTACTGTAGCAGTTCCGAATCACTCTTTTTTTTTCCCTCTTCTTCTCCTCCGGCGACTCCTTTCTCTTCCCCCTTCTGTTCCGGCCGAGACCACGCCGGAATCCGGCGAATCTACGACCCAAAAACTGGAATTTCCGAACTGTTTTTTTTCGGCCAGAAAATCCGTCCAAGCTCTGAAATTTTTCCAATTTTTCTCCCCAAAACCGTCGGCTCTATCTCTGTTTTTATAGACCTCAGCCTCGTCCCAAATCGAACACGATTCCTAGTCCAATTTGAAGTTGAATCGAGCCCCAAATCCGGCACCCACTTTCCTATTCCGGCGGCTCTGTTTTTTTTTCTATTTCTCTCTCGATTGAGCACGGCTCTTGTCATGGCTGCTCCGACGTCGTGCTGCAGTCGCCGTGTGTTCTTCACCGTCTCCGGCACAATCCTCCTCGTCACCGGCACCGGCGTCTTCCTCCGCCGCCGCCGAACAGAGCTCAAAGCTCTGTGTTTTTTTCTTCTCTGTTTTTCTTTCGTCTGGTTCTGCCGCCGCCGGAGCTCAGTCTCGCCTCCGCCTTCCTCGCCGTCTCGCCTTCCGCCGTCAAACTCCGTTGCCGCCGTCGAAACCCAACCTCCGCCGCAGTCTCGCCGGCCCAATCACAGCCCACCGGCGCTCGAGCAGAAGCTCGAGCGCCTCTGTTCGGGACGAACGGCCCGAGCTTCGGCGCTCGGGTCGGTTTTCTATTTTTTTTTAAACTGAACCGGACCGGAACGGACCGGTCATATTTCTTTTTTTTTTATTATTTTTTTTTCTTTCAAAAACCTGTTGTATCGATCTCATCCATCTAATCTCATCTTGACGGTTCTTCTCTTGAATCGCGCCTCTTTCGCGTACGATATTTCAAATGATCATAACTTTTTGCTCAGAACTCCGAATTGCGAACAGTCAGTGGCGTTGGAAATCTGACTTCGTGTACTTTAACGTGAAGCTCAAATCAGTCCCATCAGAGATATGCAATCGAAGTTATGAATATTCAATCATTAGAGTCGCGTTTTATCCCTTTTCCGCGTTTTGCTCTTGTTTCCTACAAAAACCAAAAACTATATTAAAGTAGCAATAATTCTAATCAAACACTAGCAGAAACATAAGTTTAGGAGATAATAAAATGCATATTTCATGTATAGATCAGCTGACAGGTACCGAGCAGCGACGGCGGACCACAGAGCAGAGGCGGTTGTGTGAGTGAGAAAGTGACGAACGAGCGGCGGCTCGATGGTGGCGCGGAGAAAGACCAGAAGGTGATGGTCTGTGGCGAGCCATTCTGAGTGTGAGGGGCGAGCAGATGAGTCGCCCGACGAGGGGCATGGCAGAGAGCCGTCGACGTAGGGGAGGAGATGGTAGGCAGCCAAGACGGAGGAGGTGGTCGTGCGCCAAACCAGGAAATTGGAGCCGTCGAGGCGGACGGTGATGAGGCTTGATAGGTTGGAGACGAGGAACTTGATGGAGGTGGGAACGGATTGGAGGAAGTCGACCACGGTGGGGGTGACAGAGCTCGGAGGATGATCCATGGCGAGGAGGAGGGCGGTCCGGCGAGGCAACGGGAGGAGAAAGGTGAGATTTTTTTTTTTTTTTTTGGATGTGGCCGGAAAGAGTGGCCGAATTCCGAGGGTGACCGGAGAGGTGTGAGGCGCAGAGGGAGGAGGCGATGGGACGGAGACGAGCGGGGAGAGGGAGACGGGGGAGAAGGGAGAAATTCCGGCGGCGGGAAAGTGCAGGCGAGAGGCAGGGAGGGATGAGCGAGCCGAGGGAGAGGGGGGGTCCGGCGATGAGGGTAGCGGTGGCCAGAGGGGGTAGCGTGGCAGGATGGCCGGCGGTGGGATTTTTGTGGAGTATGTGGAGGAGATGATGAATAGTGGAGTAGGTGAGCTGGTCGAGGTGGTCAGCACGGGGAACGAGAGAGGAAGGTGAATAGTGATGGGCAAGGTGAATAGTGATGGGCAGATGAGGGGCTCGAGGTAGACGGCACGGGGAACGAGATGATGGGACAGGTGATGGGGAGGGAAAACGGGAAGAGATTAGCTGGATGCGCACGTTCTGTTAGGCGTTAGCCTGGTCTGGCTCCGATACCATGTAAAAGAAGAGAAGAAGAGAATTTCAATGATGTTAAGATATGTGTTGTGTACAGTATTTATAGGGAAGACCCATGGAGACAAATCCGGGGTGAATCCCTATTGATTGTGTGAGAATATTACAGAGGATCCCAGATTGGGAGTAGATCATGGGAGAATATTATATAGGATCCCAGATTGAGAGTGGATCATGGGAGAATATTACAGAGAATCACAGGGGGGATTTAGTTCCTTTAACACATACGTTTCGCTGGGTCTTTATTGCAAGCTTGTTGAGGAGAATAACATGCAGTTTGTGAATTTGACTCTACCATAACAACAATTGAAGACTTTTTGTGGTCTCTTGTCAGAATGGGGAATAAATTCTCCTCTGATCGACTGAATTGAACTTCCATGATAAGTAGATATGCCACCAGCGCGTAACCAAGTAGGAAGAAAGCTTCAAGAAATATGTACGCCATTAATGTAGGAGTCATCTTCGTATATGAATAACTGAGCCACTTGATACGGGCAACCTGAACATGTGATGCTTCTTGAATTCCCCTCCCAAAACAAGTTGGACACAGTCTTGCCACATAGTTCATGCGTTGTGGGGAAAGTGAAATTAGTCATTGCCCGGGGAAGGAACGAGGGACCATGTATATATTTCACTCATAAATCAGTGGAACAGGTGGTATGCCTGTGGTCCAGGGTGACAACACGTGCTCTGCCTCCAAAAGGATCATGTTCTTGACACGCCAAAACGGGACACAAACATATACAACCAGAAAGGCAAAAACTCATTTCTTCCATAACTTCTTCCAACGCTAATTCCATGGGCCTTCATTACTTCAAACTACTACTATTATTAATCTGGACCAACAAGACCATAACCAGTGTTGCTTGATCAATCGAATAGAAAAAGCTAGTGGCAAATGGCAAAGGTAACTCCCTACCCTCCATTCCAACACAAAGCAAGAACTCTTTCTCTAGGCATTTTTTGTTCAGAGTCAGGGGGATGCTATTAAAATTTGCCAAATTGGAAGCCATCGATGTAGCAGCACAGCACAGTTTCAACTGAAAAGATGTCCCAATATCAGCTGTCTAAAGGAGATGATTTGTTTTCTCTTAGCAAAACAGCAAGCAAAAATAAATAAAAAATCGTCAAGGCGCATCCATGGCAAGGTCTAAACAATATAGGAGTACTCAAAGCCCAAAGGCCGACTGCATCAGTACTGAGCCTCTGCATTTTACAGTCCAGCCCGAATCTGTTACTTTTGGTAGAGTCGGGAATCAGGGTTGGCCAACTAATCGTCGTACCAACCAAGTAACCCGAACCCGGGCCGATCTCTTTGTCGCTCAGAAATAAAAACTTCCAACCAAGCCAGAGCCAGACCCCTAAAGCGGTAAGTAAGTGGCTGCTTCTCTTCTTCCCCCCTTCCTAAACCCCCAACGGAAATCGAAATTGGGGCCAAAATCTGGTTGCCGCCCACTCTCTCTCTCTCTCTCTCTCTCATAGCAGCAGGTTCTCTTGCAGCTCAAAGCTCCAATTTTTCCATTGAATTTACAAGGAAGGAACATCTGTGGAGATTGATTGGCTGTATATATGGAAGAGCCTGAGGGAGTCCTCAGCTTCGACTTCGAGGGCGGCCTCGAGTCCGCCGGCGGTCCCCCCAATCCTACCGCCTCCGTCCCCCTCGCCCCTACCTCCGACCCCTCCTCCGCCAATCCCTCTTTTGCCCCCTCCTCTAACCCCGCCTCTGGCCCTGACCCCGTTGCCCCCGGCGGTCATGGCGGCCGTAGGAGCTTCCGGCAGACCGTCTGCCGGCACTGGCTCCGCAGCCTCTGCATGAAGGGAGACGCCTGCGGCTTTCTCCACCAGTACGACAAGGCGCGGATGCCCGTCTGCCGTTTTTTCAGATTGTATGGGGAGTGCCGGGAGCAGGATTGCGTTTACAAGCACACCAACGAGGATATCAAGGAGTGTAACATGTAAGTTCCATTTTAAACATTCAGCAAAGTCGCTACCTTTTAACGAAAGTGTTTGTAATTGGGTGTGTTAAAGCGTTTTGGTCTTCTTTTTACTCATGCTGTTCATGATTAAATTGCTGATAACTTGTTGTTTTGAAATGGATGCTTATGAAGTTGAATGTGCTAGCAGAGCATATGTGCGGCCAATTTTAGTTTTGCTCATACACCCGGAAGTACAATTAGTAGCTCCATGTAAAATTTATTACATATGCAAAAGCAAGTGTAGTCCTAATCAATAATCTGCTTAAAATTCCATGTTCCTAAAGTCGGCTATCGACATAGATTTTGTTGTCCCATAATTCAGATACTCCCTCCGGTCTTCTCTAATAGATGCAATTGATTTTCAAAATGAACTATAGTTAGATGCATTATCAAGTTCGTAATTGATAATGTGAAGACCGGAGGGAGTATTTCATTTTGTTTTCCCTCTATACATGCCAGCTGGAATATGTTAGTTTACATGTCTGCCAATTCATTTGTATCTGCAAGTTTTTTAACTTGATTTGGTAAACTAATGAATGCATCTGATATTCTCATATTCTTTGCATTTTTAGGTATAAATTGGGGTTTTGCCCAAATGGACCTGATTGTCGGTATAGGCATGCCAAGATGCCTGGACCTCCACCCCCTGTGGAAGAAGTTATTCAGAAAATCCAACATATAAATTCATTCAGCTACGGTTCTTCAAATAGGTTTTTCCAGCAAAGGAATCCGGGTTATGGTCAACAGACAGAAAGGCCTCAGTTCACACAAAATTCTACAGCAATGAACCAAGGCGTAGCATCAAAACCTTTGACAGCATCAGAGTCTCCAAATTTGGAGCAACAGAGTCAAAATCAACAACCTCAAGTTAGCCAAACACAGACACAAGCTAATTCAAATATTGTACAAAACCATACAATCAGAGCTTCTATTGCCCCACTTCCCCAAGGGCAATCTAGGTTTGTCTGGAGAAATTGATTTGCAGTTCGATACGTGTAAAGCTGCCTGTATTGTTTTAATCTCAAACAGTTTTGATATTGACGCTGTACTTATTCTTTGAAGCTATGTCAATGACCTGTTTTATAATGTCTGTTGTAGTTGTGATTTCCTCTAATTGTTGTCGCTGGTCTTTCATTTTCTCGTTTGTTTAGGTGAGCGACATTGTGGAAGTTTATCATAATAGGAAGTTTGACTCCAGCTGAGGTAATTTGGAGGATTAATGATGCTGGCAGCCTGAGATCATGAGAAATTGATTTCTCTGTGGATATGACTTGATTAGCTTGCCTCTATTTCATGCAATAATAGCCCACATGAGAATGGTTTGTGATCTCACAGGCCTGGCAACGGTGAATAAATATATTTTGGTCACCAACTATGGTCGGTTCTGAAAGTTCCATATTTGCCATTTTTTGAGCGAGCTACCTTTTATTTGCCATTTTTTTAGGGAGCTTCCCTCCTTAAGTTTGATTGATAGATTTATCGTGGAGCTGGCTAGGAAATTTAAATCATTTAGTCTGGTCCCAAATGATGATATTCATGTAGTTGATTCCTCGGTAATCTATTTATCCGATCTTATACGAAAATGTGGATGTGGTATGCAGTTTTGTTTGCGCATTAGAGAACCGTTGTATTACCCACTTTAATCTTATAGTTCGTTTTGTAATTTTACCTTTTCATGTGCTAGAATATCTGCTTCTTATTATTTCCTGAACTATGAATAATAGGTATTTTATCGTTAAGAGTTGCAATAAGGAGAATCTTGAATTATCTGTTCAGCAAGGAGTATGGGCAACCCAAAGAAGCAATGAGGCCAGACTAAATGAAGCTTTTGACACCTCAGAGAATGTGATTTTAGTATTTTCAATCAATAGAACTCGGCATTTTCAAGTAAGTTTATGGTGTATCATCTACTTAGTTTCTGGGGTTTCTAAAATCCACCAGCTGATTATGTTTTTTTTGCTTATACTTATTAGAGGGAATTAAGTTAGTAATATTCAGTTCTGAGTCTTGTAACATTGAAAGTTCTTTCTTTTTATAGCAATAGTGTTTCCAAGAACCGAGTTTTGGTAAAATCAAATAGCATTTGTTCTTTTTTCTAGGGATGTGCAAAGATGACATCAAAAATTGGTGGCTATGTTGGTGGTGGTAACTGGAAGTATGCTCATGGAACTGCCCACTATGGCCGTAATTTTTCAGTGAAGTGGTTAAAGGTTTGCTGTTTCACACATTTTTCTATCCAGCAGTTGCAATTATATATAGGGTCTTTATGCCTCATGATTGGTATTCTGCTAGCAGTTGAAGTTTTGATTGTTATTTAAGTGATTTATGTGCCTTTGTCAACTTGGTGTTTTCCTGTTAATTTTGGTTTGCCTTCCATTTTTACCTGCAATATGGTTGGGCATTATGTTGCAGTATGTACCTGCCTCGATCATATTGCAAATGGTGGTAATGCCTAATCATAATTTTACCGAAACGTAACTCGAATAATAAAATAAAGCAGCAATGCCATACTAGTAGATAGAACATTTCAAACTTGTTAAATGCTTACCACCCTGAATGACTTTTCAAATAAGGATAAAATTGGCCCAAAGTCAAAATGCCCTTCCTTTCAACTCAAATTTTTAAGCCCTACCACATTCAATTTTTTTTTTCCTTAAAAAAAATCACTTCCCCTCTGCCCCCATCGTCTCCTCTGGTGCCCTCTGCTGCCCTTCATTGGACTGAGGGAGTACAAGATTATGCGGAAGGAATTACAGGAGTGGACTTTTGAGTAAATATAGGCTGGCAAATGGAGGTTTCTGAAATTTTCTCTAAACTATGTGTACGTATATTGGTTAAGTCTAAATGATGCCTTTGGGCTGTATCAAAAGAATAAAAGATGCCTACTTAACATATGATAAGAATTCTGCACATAATGCAATATTGGCTTGTGTTAGTGTTCTATCTTGTTGATCAGTGATATTAAATTTTCCTTTTTCCTAATAACTTTTTTTTTCTCATTATCAATGCCAGATCTTTTTTATAAGCATTTTCTATAATATTCGATTGTCAGCAAAAGGCGATCATGAGTGGCTTTTGGGTGCTTGTTTCCGCAAAAAACTTTTATTGGATTTGAAATTAGAATTGATCATTTCTGTAGAGTCATGATTAAATCTAGGATTTAAAATTTCTGGCTCTTGCAGAGTGAATAATTAATTTACTTCTGTATATGAATTCATTTATGTTGTTTTGAGGCATATGGTGGATGCATGTCAATGTGGAAAAGCTTCAGAGAATGGTGACCGAGTGACTGGCCGGCCTCTGTCCTACAGTATTGGGGAAGATGAAAAGTGGGGGCAAAGAGTTTTCCATCCTCAGATATCTGAGGGCTGTAGGCTCAAGCTCAGACGACCTAGGCTGACACGCAGCCTAGGTGGGCTTTTTAAGTATTATATATGCTTTGCACTTAACAGAATGTTTTTATTTAATATGCGGGCTAGTCTCCATCATCAATATTGTAAATTCTCATCCGACCGATCAAGATATTCCAGTATGATAATTCTCTATGCTTTCAAAAGATTAGTTGGTTTCTTGTCAAATATTACTGATAACTTCAGAAAATTTAAAAATGTATAATTACTAATTCCTTCATATCTGAATGATGAGGTGGTGTATGAACAATTGGAGGGGAAACCAAGGAGTTCCCAGTCACAATAGGTCTACATCAAGGGTCAGCCTTAAGCCTTTTTCTTTTTTTGCTTTAGTTATGGATGAGCTAACTACTCATATGCAAGATAGTGTACCTTGGTGCATGCTTTGGGCGGATGATGTAGTTTTAGGTGATGAGACTAAAGAAGGTTTAAACACAACTTTAATTGTGGAGGGAAGCTCTAGAATCAAGAATCAAAAGGTTGTAAAATAAGTAGGACTAAGCTAGAGTTTATAGAATTTAATTTTAAGGTACAAGTATAAGTAGAACCATAGTTGAAATAGATGAGCATGAAATACAAGCATGAACTTAGGGGAGTAGCACCCTTAGGGGAGAAACTTAGGGAGTGTAGGTTGCATTGGTACGGGCATATGCAAAGAAGACCAATAGATGGCTCCTGTAAGAAGAAGGGATGCATGTAAATGATGCCAAAAGAGAGAAAGGGCGACCTAAGAGAACTTGGACGAATTTAATAAATAAGGATATGGCTTTGCTATCTGTTACATAAGAGTTGGCACAAAACAGGCTGGAATGGAGGCATAAGATCCATGTCTTCAACCTCAAATTGTTGGGAAATGGCGCTACTTCATTATGCTTGCTTCTGTTTTCTGTCTTTTTCCATATGTAATTCTCTTTGAAGGTGTGAACAATAGAGCTAATGCTTATGTTTATCATTGCAGTTGTGCGAGTTATCCTTCCATAAAACTCGGCATTTGAGAAATCCTTACAATGAGAATTTGCCAGTAAAGGTACGAAGACTACTATTCAATTGTCATCTTGTTTATTGGTTTGAAACAACTTTTATCTTTCCATTATTTATGTTTTAGTAGTTGAAATGACTTTTGGACTCGATAGTTTGAGCAGAAGGTTTTCAAACTTCAACGGGGCAGAGAACTTTTTATTTATATTGGAAATTTTAAAAGTAACGAATTCTCTTGTGTGCTGTGGCAGATAAGTCGAGATTGCCAGGAGTTGGAGCCATCGATTGGAGAGCAGTTGGCATCTCTCCTTTACCTTGAGCCAGATAGTGAACTGATGGTGCGTTGGGTAATTTGTGTTGTAAATGATGCTTTTTATATCATATGCAGAAGCATTCCTTGTATGTAAAGTCGTATTTAAATTGTATGAAAAATTGGCGAAGCTAAAATATGCCTGAAGGGGGAGGTCTCTGACTGGCAGAACTCGCTAGCATCCCAAAAAACTCCTAAAAGACTAGAATTGTTGTAGTGTTTTGCTCCTCCTTTTTGTGGAGTGTTACATTGCAGATCCAGTCTTGCAGTATATCCTTAATCTATTATTTTCATGTTCACGCTGTAGAGGGATCTTATTTCTTTTTGTTGCTTCTTGTTGGATCATGTAATTTGAGGCTTAATAAATGAGAAAATTTTATTGAGCAGGCTATATGGTCTGCAACTGAGTCAAAAAGAGCGGAGGAGAAGTCCAAGGGAGTCAATCCTGAAGAGGCTGCAGAAAACCCTGACATTGTCCCCTTTGAAGATAATGAAGAGGAGGAGGAAGAAGAGAGTGAAGAAGAAGAGGACAGTTATACTCGGAACCTTAATGCTATGCAAGGCAGAGGAAGGGGGAGGGGTGCAATGTGGCCTTCCCTCGTGCCACTTGGCCGTGGTGCAAGGCCCATTGCTGGAGTTAGGGGCTTTCCTCCTATCATGATGGGAGCTGAAGGATATGGTTATGGTGCTATTGGACCAGATGGATTTCCCATACCAGATCTTTTTGGAATGGGACCCCGTGGTTTTGGTTCCTTTGGGCCGATGGGTCCTAGGTTTCCGAATGATTTTGCTGGGCTAAATCAAGGTTTCGCTCCTATGGATGGGAAGGGCCCTGGGATGTTCCATGGGCGACCTTCCCAGCCCGGTGCTGTATTCCCTGCTGGCGGACTTGGGATGATGATGGGCTCAGGAAGGGCCCCATTCATGGGTGGGATGGGGATGGCGGCTGCTCGGGGCAATCGACCAATTGGAGGAATGCCTCCATTCAGACCACCTTTACCACCGGGCATATCTCCTCAAGGCAACACTCGAGTTGTCAAGAAAGAGCAGAGAAGTTCAGCTATAGAAAGATACGCACCAGGTCCTGATCAAAGTCAGGGGTCAGATGCAGGCAGAACCGTAGAGGATGAGACGAGATTCTCTCGACTTCCAAAGGGGTCTCATGAGGACTCATTTATTGGCGGCAATAACTTCAGACATGATGAGAGTGAGAGTGAGGACGAGGCTCCGAGACGGTCCAGGCATGGAGAAGGAAAGAAGAAACGGCGGGGATCAGATGGAGAAGCAGCATCTGATCAATGGGAATCTGAACAATAGTCCACGGAAGCTATATGTTATCATTTAAGACGAGCTTTTTGAGAATCATGAATGGGTTGGAAGGAAACATTTACATGTTGCGAAATTTTGTTTTAAGATTTCAGCATTTCAAAAGGTTAGTCGTAAGTGTATATTGCATGATTTACAAGATATGTAATATCAGTATTTCCATGTACATTATGTTTCCATGAGCTTGTATGGGTGTCTTGGGGTCTTCCCTTCCATTTGAATTCCAAGACGGTTGGGGAAGAGATCGGTACATCTTTTGACAGATACTTGGAAGTAGATTGTCGTGCCGATGTGTTTGGATGCAGGAAGCACATCCTAATCAAGTGAGTCGAGTTTTTTTCTTCTTGTTCTTGTTTTGAGAACAATGCATTTCCGGATGTAGATTCTAGCAATTGTAAAACTGCAATGCCAGAATCTACACAGTAGAGAGAAGAAATCTCCTATTAGCCTAGATTGCGGAAAAATATGTTTAAACCCGCAAGTCGAGAAAGCATTTACACTCTTAATGAAAGCAAACACTCACCACTCAAAAATGGAGTGGACGGATAAATTTTCTTAAAAGTGGTGTTGGCTATTGTTGTAAGAAGTTAAGTGCAAGTTGTAAAAAAAAAAGAGAAATCAGGTGCAGCTTACCCAATGAACCGAGTTCCTCAAAATATGCGTATATCCACATGTGATCATAAGCATGTGGAAATAATTAAGGGGAGGAAATTGTGCCCCAAAACACAAATGGTGGAAAATAATACAACTCACGGGTTTTGAAGCCAGAGCCTCGCTTTAGTATCATGTTAAAAAGATTTGAGCTTTCCAAAAGCTAAAGCTGTGAGGAAATTTTTATCGCATTAATATCTCAACATTCATACTAGCCCAATTTGCTTAAATGTGCAAATAGAGAAAGTAATGGGAGCCTAACAATCCCTACTCCGGAAGGAACAACCAAAGAGTTTTTTCCACATTACTTGACGCCACTTGCCCTTTTCACATATCAACCGGAATTTATAAAAAACTTCCAAATCACATGGAGATGGGACATGAACGTCCCAAAATTCTCCTATTTGGCCTTAAAACATTTTAACCGACGGAATTCTTCATTTCTATCTGGCAAAGGCATTCCACTAGTATTTCGCTCGGAGGAATAGACTTTTTGGCGAAACTTCAAACGTCGCGGCAATTTAGACCAAAGCCGACGGCCACCCACATCCAGAAAAAAGCTCTCATCGCGGGATTTTAAGGTAAGAGCAGTGGGGAAGCCCACTAAAAAAATTGAAATCTATATATAAAGAAACATATGTAATGGTCACCCATTGATGCTCAAACCGCTCGTGGATATCAAATAAGAGGATAGAATGAGCAAATACGTGAAATACTCGTCGGCGAGCGGAAAATATTATTTATATATTCGTCAACCCAACTAAAATTTATGAAAATAAATTTAGGATATTCTCATGAGGATAAATAAGGAAGAACGTAAAAAAAATAGTAAAAACGGATAAAAAATGAGCGAGTTATGACATTTTAAAATTTGCTGTAAATTTGTATATTTAATGACACGACTCAACTTCAAGTCCATTGTTAATGTGTACCCGAGCACACGACTTGAATTAGAGTCGTGTCTAACAATACATGATTTTATGGCAAACTTCAAAATATCATAACTCGCTCATTTTTTATACGTTTTGCCTATTTTTTCATTTATTTTTATTTGTCGTCATCTTTATCTCTATGAGGATAATATAAATTTCTAAAACACATCTACCAATGAATATGACAAATTTCCAACGAGGGAACATGTGATGAAGCCGTTATTAATTTTTTTTATTTATTCTTCTTTCTTCTTATCTTAGATCCATCGCATAAGATATCACTCTTCCTTTAAAATTAATCATCATCATCGTACGCCTTATCCCAGCTATCTGGGGTCGGCGGCATGGATTATATACCACATTTGAATCTTATTGGAAACAAAATGGTACAAAATCCATACAAAGAAACATAGTGGCAAGTTTTTACTCCATTATATGATGTCTTAATATCTTTCGATTGATCCTAATAAATTTAAAAGAAGAAAAGTAAAGAAGAATGAAAAAATAATAAAAAATAAATAAATTATTAAATTTTAAAGTTTACCATAAAATCATGTATTGTTAAACACGATTCAAATTCAAGTCTGAGCACACGATAAACTCTATTGCTATAATATGACAATACGGGCTCATTGGCAAATAAGGTTTTAGCTTCACTAGGCAACACCCTGGAAGAAAATAGATTGGCTCGAGTTCAACGATTGAAGATCGATGTCAAACAAATTTAACTTATTGTATGCTTGGCAGCCACCAAGAGATCAGTCCAGGTTCCAAATAAGATAATTTGTGAAGCTTACTTTTAACATTTTTTTAATTATATATATATATATAATATATATATATATATATATATATATATATATATATATATATATATATATATATATATATAAAGAGGGGTTTACATGAGATCGTTCTCATATAAGGAGCATGAGGCCAATTCTTATAGCCGTTAGATTCCAATCAGAGGATGGATATTAAATCAGTGGGTAGGTGAGTGTGTCATATCAAGGAGTAGGTGAGATCATTATGGCTATATGTAGCTGTTAGATCAAGATCGAAGGGCTACGATTCAAAGTGGCCTCATATAAGCTATATGAGAGCGATCTCATTTAAACTTTTCCCATATATATATAGAGATGAGTTTACATGAGATCGTTCTCATATAAGGAGTATGAGGCCAATCTTTATTGTCGTTAGATTCCGATCGGAGGGTGGATATTAAATCAGTGAGTAGGTAAGTGTGTCACATCAAGGAGTGGGTGAGATCATTATAGATATTTATAGCCATCAGATCAAGATCTAATGGCTACGATTCAAAGTGGCCTCATATAAGCAATATGAGAGCGATCTCATTTAAACTTTTCCCATATATAAATATATATATAAATATATAGGGAAAAGTTTAAATGAGATCGCTCTCATATAGCTTATATGAGACCACTTTGAATCGTAGCCTTTCGATCTTGATCTGACGGCTATGAATAGCCATAATGATCTCACCCACTCCTTGATGTGACACACTCACTTACCCACTGATTTGATATCCACTCTCCGATCGGAATCTAACGGCAATAAAGATTGGTAAGTGAGTAAGTGAGTGTGTCACATCAAGGAGTGGGTGAGATCATTATGGCTATTCATAGCCGTCAGATCAAGATCGAAAGGCTACGATTCAAAGTGGTCTCATATAAGCTATATGAGAGCGATCTCATTTAAACTTTTCCTATATATATATATATATATATATATATATATATAGGGAAGGGTTTACATGAGATCGTTCTCATATAAGGAGCATGAGGCCAATCTTTATAACCATTTAATTCCGATCGGAGGATGGGTAGGTAAGTGTCACATCAGAGAGTGGGTGAGATCGTTATGACTATTTATAGCCGTTAGATCAAGATCTAAGGGCTATGATTTAAAGTGGCCTCATATAAGCTATACGAGAGCGATCTCATTTAAACTTTTCCATATGATTATGTGTGTTAAATGGTTGTGTTAAGTTTTTTACATTCACTGTCTATTTCTTCTACGTCTCCTGTTACTGTTATATACAACCGGCAAATCGGTGACACAGGCTTGTTATTCAAGATCCACTCTCGTATAATTGCTGCACTTGACACACTACAATTTCCAATCACAAGCTTTTGCCCAGGCGAAGATCAGCCTTCAAATTCTGGTTCAATATTGTAAGATGCAGAGAAGCAATCACGACCAAGCTTCAGAAAAGAAGAGGAAAAGAAAGGGGGTGAAGTGCTCAGTGGAAAGAGAAGTCGTTTTTATCTGGTGAAATGGCTCACGGCTTTTACGCCACTGCCCGCACCTTTCTCGTCATTGCACTCAACAGCTAAAAAAACATGAAAACAAAGTAAGAAAACATTGAGGAAGGCTGAGAAGACAAACTACAAGTTGAGGAAAATGAGGGGAAATAGGCTTCAGTGTGTGTAACAACAGTCAGATCATCGACATGAGTCTCACTGAAATCCGCTAAGATCCTTAGATCAATCATCATAAGCCGCCACATGCTATCAACTAAAAATCAAACATATAAGGCTGTAAATATTACCATTCCGTGCTATAGAAGAGTTGGAAAAACAAAGAACAAAGTTAGCGATGAAACAAAAAAGAAGCCGAGGAGCTAAATACAAACCCCATACAGAAAGAATCCAGCACTGAGACGAAAGCACAAAACAAGACTAGTAGATGAAAGAGAGGTTCTACGGTAGTATATTGATAAATAAGAGACTGAATGATTCTAGGGTTTAGGCTTGAGAGCGCGGCGGCCTGCAAACACGCCGAGAGCAGCGTAGGGTTTTCTTACAAGCAAAGTGGTCGTCTTTAGGAGTGGATCTGCTGGATCCACACGACAAATATGGGCCTTTTGCAACCCCAAATACCCTGTGGTACTGGGCCTGTGCTATTTTCTTCTCATTTTGATTTCTGTTTTTTCGGGGAGACTCTGATCAGGCAGAGAGTATGTAATTATGTATAAGTCATACCTATAACTTTTAAGGTACAGGATACAAAATTAATTAGCATTTAGGTCGTAGAGTTTCATGATTTAGGAGTATAAAATGTCCCAAATTACTTTTTCATGCCTTGGTTAGCTACTTGATTCCTTAATACTATATATCTCAATTTGCTCTTTCTTTTCGGTGTGTTCTTATCTACTCATTCTTTAATCTAAGGGAATATTTTTCTGACAAAAAAACTAAAGATATGGAGTAAGAAATTTCTGTTACGTTTCATGTGACTAATGGGGCACAGCGGAGTGGATAGGACATGAGCATCCTTTTCTACTGTTTGTCTATGCTTTGATACTTCAATATTTTGGATGAGGGGCCATGCAATCCATCCCCTATTCTCTTTGTGAAAAAGCCACCTTTGGGAGGCTGGGGCATGGGAACGAATATTGTAAGGACGATGGGGACGTGAAGTGCAAATGGGGTTCAAATATGTGATAGTGAACTACCCAAGTGTTTTCATAATCAATGGTTATGTGAGGTTCTAAAATCAAAGGTTAGGAGATGGTAGTTAAGAAGGTTCTACCTGTTTGCGGCCCATGTCATACGTTCATACTATTGTGCATTCTTCAATTGTATAGCTAGGAAGTGTGCAAACATGGGAATGATGGAATGCAAATTTCTTATAGCTCGAGCTTTTGGAAAACTTTGGTTACGATAATTTTGGTTTTGCTGAAGCAAATTGCTTTGGTTGAGAAAACCATTTTACCTTAGTGGAAAATTAAAAATGGGCTAGGCTCACGAAAGTTAAAATGGACTTAGCTCTTCAGTCTTCATCATAGCCTAAAAGGAAGCTCTGAAAACCGTTCCCCATTAATATGTAACTATTTCCGATGATGTCGACAAGAATCGTATGAGGTAATGTCCTACCCTTATCAGATTCTAGTAAGCTTCTTTTTGTTTTCCTGATCATCATCAGATATTAGTAAGCTAAAAATGTTTTCTTCCATATTTTAGTGTCAACAAGTAACACATTAGGGGAAATTTCGCTGATAGTAGTACCATGCTACTTCTACAATATTGCCATGTAAGCAAGGAATTCAATAATTTCGCCGATATATCGATTTCGAGCCCCACCCAAGAAATCGAAATGACAAAATATCGGTTTTTAAAAAAATTTATAATATCGGCGAAATTTCGCTATTTAAAAAAAAAAACATTTTCAAAAAAAAAAATTTGGAATTTTTTTTTTTTTTTAAAAAAGGGAAATTTGGAAATTTTTTTTTTTTAAAAAAAAGGGAAAAAAATAACAACTTTTCCCTTGTTTCCAATCCTAATATGCATTTTTATGCATATTTTGAAATCTATGCTTTATCTAAATTAATATAACTCATTTTATAAGCTAAATTGTGAAAATATATGATAAAAATTAATTTTTAACTACCGATATTTTTTTTACAAATATCTCCGAAATATCTCCAAAATTTTATCTCTTAGGCCGACCGATATTTTACCGAAATTCGATACGGAATTCCTTGCATGTACTTCTTGTATGGATATCTTTCTTTGGGGGAATGTGGACTCTAAAATGAAATATCCATATACTTTTTGAGGGTAAAAAAACGAAGTAACAGGAAAGAATGTGCACCCTGTTGCTTTTGACAGGGCCTGGTGGGGCATCACCTACATCTGCCAACCGCGAAACATGCTTTCATCAAGGAATCGTTTAATTAAACAAATATTGTAAGTTTCTAGCTTCGTCTCTTTTTTTTGTCTGGCTGTCTGTCTGGAGTTTTCATTCAGAATGATGCGATTAGCAGCAACGCTCGGAGGATACAGTAAATAAACAGCAAACCTATTTGGCCCTTCTTCTTCCATTAGACTCAGATGCCACTCACTCCATTTTCTTTCTTTTCGTAGCTGCCTGCATCTCGCTCGCTTTGAGCCAGCCAACAACCACAACCCCTTCTCTTCCTTTTTCTCTCCTCTCCAAGCCCGACCCACTACCGAAGATGGCAAAAAGGCTACTAGGGTTTCGGCGCAGGCCACCCTTTCCCTGAGAGCACCCCACCCCAAATCTGTGATTGTTTCGCCCCCGCCTCAGTCTTCACAATACACCACCAAGTTCCAACCCTGGATCCATTTTCTTCTCATTTTTCTCTTCCTTCCTTTTTTTTTGGCCTCTCTGGCGGGTTTGCATGCTGTGGGTGATTTGATGAGCCAGTTGTAATTTTGGGGAACAGTTGTGGGTTCGAGGAGTCTGCTCTTGAGTAGGTTCATGACTTCAGATTTGGGTATTATTAAGATGAAGAGAGGCACGATTCATGTGAGTTGACACGAACGTTGGAAATGAGGAAAAGGAGAGAGATTTGACTGGTTCGATTCCATTTAGGCTTTTTTTTGAGAGGGGAAGCTTTTGGACTCGCTTCTTTCTTTTTGGAAGCTTGTTTCCCAAGTAATTAAGCTAGGCCTCTGGGAAATGGCTGTTTTTTCCTAGTGGTCTTCTTGTTGTCAAACATGAACAGTTTTTTTTTTGGGGAGATTGTAGCGTTTCACTGATACGGTCATGTCAAGGACTCCTGCTGTGATGGTTGAAAATTGAAGACTGATCCCAGCTTTTGTAAATGTTTGGTATTTCCCTTTTAAAAGGCATTTTGATGGCTAGTTAAGTTTTGGATTCTATATTGGAAGATTTTGGTTTCATGGGATACAGGTAGCTTTTGCAATGGAGGATATAGGTCTGTTCCGGCAGGGATGGAAATGGGTCCAATCCCAGAAGCACTTCTTCTTGGGCACTCAGACTGCGATAAGATGCTTCAGGGACAAAATTGCAGTCTTTTCCGATCGCCACTGGCCAGTGGTTTCAAATTGCTCTGTCAAGTTTGGGAAGATCCTCTGGATGTTGCTTTTACAGTGGGAAAGATCGATTGTTAGGGGTTCCGGTTCGCTGCTGCGGCTGGGCCCGACAGCTTTGCTTCTGACAATGTGGAGTTGTTTTCTGAGTTTGGCATCCTTATCGTGCCTTGTATACGTGCTTCTTATCCTGGTATGTTCTCGCAATTTGATTATTCATTCAACTCATGATTCTCATAATTATCTAAACGAACTATTAATGTATTATGCTGAGGCTGATTATGCTCCTACGTATCATGCTTTAGAGAGCTATGAAAGCAATTGACTTTCTTATTGCACTCGACCGCCAAAATCCTTCCTTTAAGAATTGTATGAACAAGATATCATTGACTGTTTTTTTCCTATTTAAGAGTGTTTACCTTTGTTTGATCACTATTATAGACTAGATGGCAAACATCTCCAATGGGCATCTTGCTTGGATTCTTCTATAAATTGCATTCTTAAAGGGTTTTGGTTTGTTTTATGTAAAAAAATTTACGTATATATTCAGTTATTGGCCATTGATCTTGGAGGCATGGTGTTTAACTTCGGACAGAGCAAAAACAGTGTATCAAGTAACTATCTAGCGTTGCAGCATGGTTATAAATCTGCTCGCTTTTCTGAGTGCATTGTTGTTGCTTATTTATTATTTCAAATCACATTTGAGTTTTTTCCCTGTCTCTTGGTAAGAATGGTAGTAGCAATTACTGTTGGTTTGAAAAAAAAATGTTTGCTGAAGACATTCTGTCTTTTTATTGTGAGAATGCTCATAGCTATTGATGCAAACAAGTGATGGAGATACTTTAGCTGTTGATGCAAACATGTGATGGAGATATTTTAGTTGTTAATGCAAACATGTGATGGAGATACTTTAATTGTTCATTTGTTTTCCCCTCTATATTGTGTTGAACGTGGTATTAATTTTACCGTTTAGTTGATTGCTAACAGGGCGCGGCTGGCTCTGCCGTACATTACTTAGGCTATACCCCTGGACTTTTTATTGTTGGGCTGTTTGGAATTTTGGTTATGTGGATGTATGGCAACTTATGGATTACAGGGGTGGTGTTCATGGTGGGAGGTATAGAAAGACTTACCAGAACTTATTTTCCTTGTCACTGCTCTGCAGTCAATTAAGATTTTGTCAGCTGATGTTTGAGACAAACTGTCCCACTTGCAGGTTACATGTTCTCTCTAAATCATGCACGGTTGGTGATTTTTATGGCTACTGTGTATGCTCTGTACTGTGTGAAAGTTCGTGTCGGCTGGCTTGGGGTTTTTCTTTCATTAAACTTAGCGTTCCTTTCAAATGATTTCTTGGGTTACTTGCTTCAAGTATGTGAAGGTGCAGAAGAAAGTACCTATCTTGGAGGAGAAACAGAGTCAGAACCAATTCCAGAAGATTATTCAGGAGATGCTGAGAACTGTTCTCCAGCTACTGAACCTGAAAAGGTTTCCTCATGCAAATCATCAACCAGAGCTTCTAACACATCAAATTTTGTAAGTGTTCAGCAGTCTGCCTCAGCTAGCAGGGTGGTCAAAACAGAATGTAATTCCCTGGGTGAGATGAAGAGAATATTAAATAGTTCTGATCATTATGAGGCACTAGGAATTCCTCGTCATAAACATGTAGAGATGAATGTTTTGAAGAAAGAATACAGGAAGAAGGTTGGTTGGCATCCTCACTTCAACTTCTGACTCTGGAAATCCTCCATCTGTTTTTGTATGCTTATGATCACTTTTATTGTTTTAGGCTGTGCTGGTACATCCAGACAAAAATATGGGGAGCCCATTGGCAAGTGAATCATTTAAGAAATTGCAATGTGCTTATGAGGTAAGATTTCTCTCCTTGTTCCCGTTCCATACTAATCCTTGATTTAGTTAATGGCTGTTAAACTTCTAGCAAATTGCTGCAATGGTCATATTATTAGGTTTTGACTGTAATACAATTTTTCAGGTTCTCTCAGATTCAGAAAAGAAGAGAAGCTATGATGATCAACTGAGGAAGGAAGAATCCAGGAGCGTATGTCAAAAATCTAGTGAATCTTCTCAAAACGTATAAATTTCTCTGAGCTGTAAAGTTCAAATTCTTTACATTCGTTGTTCATTTGGATGGATGCAAGAAATTTATTGTTAATTTGATTACTGAAGCTTACTTTCGTAGAACGTTTTGATGGATGGTTTATTGAAAATCTATAACGATCAGGATGGAGTGGACTATCGCTCAGACGAGTCCAGGCGTATACAATGTACAAAGTGTGGCAATGCACATATATGGATATGCACAAACAGAAGTAAATCTAAAGCAAGGTGGTGCCAGGTGGGTTACATTTTCTCTCGTTTATATTGGAGAATTCATCTAGCTTCTCTACTTACAATTTAAGCTATGTATGATCAGGATTGCTGCCAATACCATCTGGCGAAGGATGGAGATGGATGGGTTGAGTATGGATGCTCCCTGGTCTTCACATCTCCCCAAAGGGTATGCCTTCTACATTAATTTGTAAATATATTATCCTCTGGATTCGTTTCTCTTTTAAGTTTGCAAGGTAGTTTGAATCGTTTGATGGATCTGTTTTCTTGTCTGTGCTATTTCATTCTTAATGAATCTTTCCTATCATTTACCAATTAATGAACAAGTGCGTAAAATGAAAATATATAACTTGATTGCACATAGATTTGCTGTGCCATATAGATAGCATGAAAAATGAACCTGATCTGGTAACCTCTTTCTTGCTTATTTAGGTTGAAATACCACGGGCTTTTGTTTGTGCTGAAAGCAAGATTTTTGATGTCTCAGAATGGGCCATTTGTCAGGTCAGTAAACTCTTCCTCTTCTTCTGGAAAGTCATTGATCAGCATGATCTGCATCAAGGAAAATTTTAAACATATAGCTAGCCTCCATGTACTTTACACTGTCATGTTATTTTCTTATTGTTTGCTAGAAATGTGAGGATGGCCATCATATGACGCTTAGTAATTGGTTATTCTGTCTATTTCTCACCCGTTATGGAATCCTACTGCAGGGGATGTCCTGTAGACCAAATACGCATAGACCAAGCTTTCATGTGAACATGGTTGGATTGGATAAATCAGCACAGAGATCCAATGGAAGCAAGTTTCCATGGGATTTAGATGCTGAGATGACTGAGGACGATGAGGAGGAGTTTGATCTGTGGCTTCAACAGGCCTTGGCTTCAGGCCTGTTCTCTGAAACATCATCTAAACGTCAAAAGAGTTGGAGCCCATTTAAGTTACATTTACATCGCATCGCTAGCAAGAAACAATGGCGAAGATCACCGTGAGAAAATAAATATATGTTTGTTTTCATTGGAAACAAAAAGAGTAGAAGGCATTTAACAAGCGTTAACAACAGGTACTGTACATAATATAGAGGCATAGCTTGAAGCTCTTGTTTTTGCCTGTTTCAATGGATACAAGTGTCGCATTGTTGGCTGGAGTGTTTAGATGAATGCCTGTTCCATGCTGGTGGTCAGCTGGGTGTCCATCTAGGCAAGGCCCAAGGGGGTGGGGAATGACTGTATACGTACAGAGTTGGTGTTTGTACATTGGTCTTGAACAGTGGGGCTGTCGGTAGCATATGTGTAATTGTCTCTGTATGTAACACCGAGGGGAAAAACAGAAGATAACCCGTTTACTCTCTCCCTGATATGATCTAAGCCGGCTGATTCTGATTCAGATTAATGCAGTGGTAGGAGGTTGGAAAATATACTAATTCATGCAATCTGTATTTTCTTTTTCTTTTTTCTGCTGAGTTTTTTCTTTTATGGAACATCATGAAATTTGTTATGTGGTCGGCATGAAGGCTGGTAGACCTACTCTCGTCTATGCTAGTGTGTTACACTTCAGCTGAAGAATGATAATCGGATGACACAACAGCTTTCCATCATTTTGCTGAACTTTTATTTTTACGTGTTTAGCTGAGTCGAAACGATTGTAAATATTGGTCAGTTCTGTTCATCTTTGACTTCAAACAAATTCCACTGTTTTAGCGAATATAAGACAAAAGGATGGCTGAACACTGATCATGCGTCTCATGCTAGTTCAAACGATATCTTCAAAGCATGTTTCTTAAAAAAAAAAGGTAAAATATTATTTCAAATGATGTTTTTAAAGTATATTTTATAAAAAAAATAAGACGTTATTTTAAACAATGTCTTTAAAGTATAAACTTTAACATATATTCGTTGTCGGCTTTTAGATTTATTTTTTTATTAAGACACAATAAAAAAATAATATTTTAATTGAAAAATATAACAAAATTAATATGAGAAGTGTTTTTCGTAGTTAAAAAGGTAACAAAATAGAAAGTGTTATAGAAGTCTCCTTTCGAGTCATATTGTAAAAAAAAATAGACCGCCCAAAGGCTAGTGCAATGTTGTTGTTTGCCGCATGTTAGATAATTGGATATAGAATTAAGTTTGTTTTTTTATTAATCTATTATTATTTATTTTAATATATATTATTTAATAAAAAAATTTATAAGGAAGATGTGCCTCCAGGCTATGACAAAGAAAACATGCCCGAACACTCCACACTTTTACGTAAGCAGGATGTTTTCTTCGAACGAAGAAAATTTACGTGAAAGACCCAATTTTCACCAATTTCATTTGAATTTACCTGAAAATACTCCTAGTAGGTTAGGTTTGGAGGACTTTCCCAAATTCACCACCTTCGTATCGCTGTCATGTTGAATATTCACGGGGAGTGGTCATGTCAAATTCAGCGGGAGAATTTAATTTAATTGAGAAACTATCCAAACACCCCCTCACTTTCATTCATTGCAGTGGCATGCTCACTCACTTCTTCCAAAAGTGGTGACCATACTGACCCTACGATCCACGAGGTTGGTGTTCCTGCACTGCCGCAAGGCATCACAATAAGACCCCGGTCCCATATTGGCCCGAGGCAAATGCATATGATTTATGAAAGCTTCGTAGGTTTGGTTGAGACTTGGGAGGTTGGATAATATGATGACACCTCCAACTTCATTTATTGTTATGTCTTTTTTTTGTGTTTGGACCACCATCCAACAATATTGAAAAATGACCTTTCCCTGCTGTTTGCTAGCCACTTTACAAGGAGGAGAGGTCTCCCAACACTATTCATGCATGGCATGAATGATACACCCACAATTAATAGCCCGCCCAAGTTCTTCCACCTTCGCCAAATTCAATCGTAGGATGCACCCCATACACGACGCCACCCAAGGCAGCCTCTTGGGCGGCCTCTCGAAGGACGAGTTCTACACCAGGCACGGCGTCCTCCACCACGAGACCTACATGTTGAATGGCCGACGCATGAAGATCTTCACCCAATCATGGCGCCCCGCCGTCAAAGAGTCTCTCCGGGGCCAGCATGACGCCGACCTACCAGCCTTTCTGTATGGGGAGTCGCTGGGTGGGGCTGTTGCCATGCTGGTTTGCCTGAGGCAGCCAGACCGGTGGGCAGGTCTGGTGCTGAGCGGGGCCTCGGCAAAGTATAAGCCGGTGTGGCCGCTGGAGAAGCTGCTTCCGCTGGCTGCTGCATTATTCTCTTCGTGGAAGCTGGTGATCATGAAGCCGCTCGCGGATCTGTCCTACAGGGAGGAGTGGAAGAGGAGGCTGGTTCGGAAGGACCCAGACAGGGTGATCCCCAGAAAGCCGACGGCGGCCTCGGCGCAAGAGTTTATGAGGGTGTGCGAGGAGATTAAGAAGAGGAGCCGAGAGCTGGAGACGCCATTGCTGGTGTTGCATGGAGAGGATGACAAGGTGTGTGACATTGGATCGGCTCAAATGGTCTACTCTGCTGCGAGAAGTAGGGACAAAACGATCAAGGTATTGCCCGGGATGTGGCACCAGTTCATCGGGGAGCCTGAGGGAGGAGTCGAATTGGCCTTTGGGATCGTATTCTCATGGCTCAAAGAGAGAGCAGCTCACAAAGTTGCACCATCTACGAATCGCAGCTCGTGAAGATGCTCAGTATCAAAGAAAAAAAAAGATTGATGTGCTTTAAGGAATTTGGTGTCCGATCAATGGATTGAAATGGTTAATGATTACTTGTCGTAATTGTTGCCTTAACATATATGGGTGGGTGGTTGGATTATTTTGTTTTTGGTTTATATAAACCGTGCGAAACAAGATCAGCCTTCACCATTTCTAAATTGTCATTTTCCAAATAATGAATGCTTTCACCTGTCCTTTCTCCTAAAAGGCAGGGCTGTTTGGCTCTCCTTTTGAATTTTTTTTTAGGGTTTACTATTTAAGCCAAATGGAAGAGGCTTATATACGAGAAGTCATTTTTTCTATCTTTCACCCTTTTCTTTCTGTTAAAAAAAATTGAAATATATCTCGTACAAAAATATTTATTTTACCATCACCCATCTCCATCTCCATCTCTACCTTCTCCCTTGAAAACCTCTAAGGCGCCTTTCTTTGATGATATCCCTCTCCCTCCGGCCCTTGCTGGTCCTCCTCTCCTTCGCCTCCTTCGCCGTTGCCAGAGTGGACATGGAGACGGAGGGTCTCTTGGTGTTCAAGGCCGGACTGAGGAACCCTTCCCGGTTGGCTTCTTAGTCGTCGGGTGTAGACTGGTGTCGGTGGAGAGGTGTGGTGTGCGACGTCTCCGATAGCCAAGTTGTCGATCCAGTGCTCGCTGGTTTTGGACTCCAGGAGGTTGTGGCATCGGCGATGATGGGTGGGTTGCCGTATCTTGTGGAGTTGGACCTATATGGGAATCTGCTCGATAGAGCAACACCTCCAACTTCTCCCTCCCTAGTGCTTCCTCCTCCAATCGCCTTCATCATGATCACCGCCGTGACCGCCTCTGCCTCCATCCTCGCCACCTCTGCCTCTTCTTCCTCTCACCTCCGTCTTTTCTCCCTCTCTGCCCCCTATGGCCGGCGTCACCTCGACCACCACCCTTCTCCTCTTCTCTTCATTGCCTCGTCTTCTAACTTGCCCAACTTCTAGAGTCGCCGCAACCGATCACTGTCATTACACCACTTCCTTGAGCGGCGCTGCCGTCTCCAGCCATGGCCACCACCGCCATCCTCCCTTTCCGCTTCCTCTTCTCGTTTCTTCTCTTTTTTCCTCGCCCATCCTATCTCCCGCAGTTGCCACGGTCGTTCCCACTCATCTCCTTCTCCAACGCCACGGGCACCAAAGCTCTCTCTAATGATTGGACTTGGGCATCGAACAACGGGATAGCGTCATGGTCAAGGCCGTTGGGAGCTTCTGCGTGCACGTCTTTGATGTGGCCACTGAGATGGAGCGGCGGCGCAACGGAGGGGGATTTTTGAAAATAGGCGTTTGGAGAAAATATCTTTTTTTACTAGAAACCTCATACGGTAGACAGGAAAAATTCTCTTTAAAGGGCAGAAAGACCATTTTCTCCCAGAAAAATTTTTCTGGGAGAAAAGATGCAGACAAACATGATTTTACTAAGAAAAAAAGGTATTTCTACCCTTAAAAGTCTCTTTCTGGGAGCATATAAACCATGGTTTTCAAAACTGGACTAGTCATCGACCTGGATTGATGGCCGGTCCGATTGGACCACGGTCAAACCGGATTGACCCGGTATTTGATATGAGGAGTGAAGCCCACTTCAAATATGTGATAAATATATATTTTATACATTATTAATATCAAAACTTGTGTAGCCCAGTTGGTTAATGACTTGGATAACCTGTATAAGTCTTTATTTTGAATCCTGCAGTAGGCAATTGTTTTCGCCAAAAAAATTATTGTGACACAATCTGTTACGCCCCGGGATTTCTAACATCGATCAGAGTACGGAAGTCAGCAAAGATACCAATAACCTTGAGGCCGAGACCCCGGGACACGACCGATTAGTCGTTTATCACCGCCAATTACACCATCTCAATAGGATGGGTAATCGACCATCCAAAATTCCGTTATTTAGTCTCTAATAAACATTATTAATACAGATGAAATGATCCTACTTAGTCTTATTACAGCTGGTAAACTTAAAATAATCAACAAAATAAAATATCAAGTATATGGCACACACCAGCCAACAATTCATAAATTTTATCAAAATAGACTAGCAATTAAAAATTTTCTTGATTCTCTTTAAAGCATCAACATTACCTTCCTGCACTGCAATCTTCCCAAATTAATTCTTTTTCACTCCTGCATGAGAGGATGCGTGAATACTTCATCAAAATACTCAGTAGGATAAAAATTAAAACACCACAAGAGAAACAATAAATAGCAAGATGAAGGTTGTAATCAAGAGAAACAAGAATATTCAATAACTGTAGGAATAATCTCGAAGTCACTTTACATGAGTAGAAAAGTCAAATAATAATATCAACTTGCAAGTATAGGAAAAATATCAAATTTCAATAACTCCAAACAATTAAAAGTGTAAGAAGAGAATTTACCATTGATAACACTCCGAACATCAAAATGTAGGGAGAGAGTCAATTTACCAATAGCTCCAGGCATCCAAAGTGCAAAGAGTTTCTAATTTTTGCTTGCTGAACTTACCACTCATAAGTGGCTGATTACCAGAATCACCCTAGAGGTTCTCCCTTTGAAACCCGGTCATGCGTCTAGGATGTTGGCTCCATCAGTGCTTACTGACACGATATGAGGAAATTGTAAACCTTCAGTAATATCATATAGTCTAAACATACGAAATATATGCCTTAATCGGCTAAACTACAAATGTTTAAAATTAATCGAAGATCTCACAAGATCTAGCAATGGCTCTCTGAGCATACTATGAATCCACCTCAGAGAGATCCTCGTAAGGTCTTTAGTAGAGAAATATGTTCATATCAAACTGAATAATGTCAACAAGAAGTGCAGAGGTCGCAACACTATGAGATTCAAGGTATATTTTATCAGAATAGACTCATCAAGGAGTATATATAATAATCAACAGTATCTCTCAATGGAATACGATTCCTCGCAAGGACACAACTGAGATTCTAACATCTTGAACAACAGATGACTCGCCATAGGAGTATTGATAGGTTTCAACCATAATTTAAACAACATACTTCATGCCTAGCCCTAGATAGGAACATCTCTGAAATCTTGGATTCACAACTTACAAGGCTGAGTTTACATTAAGAGAATGGTTTTGAAAAGTTTGGTCTCCAACTGGAAACTCAAACTGACACCAAGCTGTAATTTGAAACCAAGGACGATTTTACTCTAGGTCACCCAGACTTATCCCATAATATTAATCCTTTGGACCAATTATTCTTACTGTAATAAACTTCATCATATTTTATAATGTATATTAGTGGTACTTTAATCATATCAAACCATATCGTTGAGTATTAGTATGTACTATTAACTTAAACCCTAAATACAGTAACTGTTTTAGTTCATAACAGCCCACTTACGACTGTCCCCACAGACGACACATTTGGAATTTAACTCCAAAACTTTTACTGTACATATCCCTATGAGTTAGTTTCCAAACTCACCGATGGTTTATTTTTCCAATTTTTTAATAATTAGTTATGATTTTTAGACTACAGACCATCCACACAAAAACAGTACTGACCGAGATCCCTAATCTTGATTATACTTAATCATCACATTTTATTAACCCTTAATTATGATACTAGGATCTTATTGGCCTTAGGTGCACTAGGACTATTTCAATCCTTTAAAGGTTCTGGAATTTATTTATACCATAATTTTATGTTTATCTCATTACACAAACCAGTTTAAGATATTCCCTTATCTTAATGCTAAGAACTCCACTATGATCACACGAGACCATCAAATTAGAACTGTAGAGCCACTATAGAACTTTTTGACTTCCAAACGGTCAAGAAATATATGACGTTCCCATCTAAGAACTAACATGCAAACAAGGAAGATATAATAATCAACTATTATCAATAAGCATATTAGACTTCATAACATAATGAAATCTTTCATCAATCTAAACACAACTCTACTTACAGAAATAAGACCATATCATTCATCACATAATCCTCATGAGAATGAATAGAAAGAAACTAAAACAATTAGGTAGGAAAAAACCATCTTACCACTTTCGTTACGAGTGTATCGTCCTTCTACGCGTAACTCGTCTCTTCCTCTTCGAAACAACGCCTTCGGTCAATGCTATGGAAATGATTTAAGTCAAGAATAGGGCTTGGAGTAGAGATGAACATTGGTATAAGGAAGGAGAAGAAGCACAAGCCGTCACACACTAGGGTTTAGCGAGCATAAGCATAGGCCGACTCTTCTCTCTTGGGTTTAAATACAAAAATTCATTCCCAAATCATGATCCTAATCCTCCAATAGGAATTCTCCTTTTTAATTTGGCTAGGGACGTCCAACACATTGGCTTCCCCATTTAGTTAGGATTTGGTATGCTTCCCTCAATAGAATTTTAACAAAAACATCAATTTTCGGATTCGATTTCTGCCGATGCGATCGATCGCTACCGATAGGCGATCGATTGCCGCAACCTTTTGCATTATTCCAGCACTTACGATCGATCGTTTCCAATGGCGATCGATTGCTGCACTCTTTCGAAAAATCACAGTACTTACGATCGATCGTTTTCAATGGCGATTGATCGTTGCTTCAAAAATTGCAACTTCTAGTATTTTTGATCGATCGCTTCCACAAGTGATCGATCACGTCTGACTTGCTTTCGGTTTTGAATTTGGCCCGTGACAAATGATCGCGTATAAAATTTCAAACGGCCATAACTCCTTGCTCAAAACTCCGAATTACGAATAGTCAGTGGCATTAGAAAGCTTTCTCCATGCACTTTAACATAAATTCCCGACTTCTCATCAGTCCACAAATCCATATTTCCTATCCAATTTTTCGGGTGTTACACAATCAGAGTATGTACTAGACCGGTCTGGCTCGGTGGTTTAACGGGTCAACCAGCTAGTTCGGAAGAAAACCGACTGACTCAATTGACTGGGGTAAACCATCCTAACCAAACCGGTTCTGGTTCTCTGCGGTCGGACCAACCGTTAACCATGATCTAAATTACTAAAAAATGTCACCTCCATCATTTCTTTCTTTTAAAAGCCAGCTTACACTTTTCCTTTGGAACTCGGAAGGGCCAAAGTAACCGCATTTTGTAGCTGCTGTATTTTTTTTGCCATCTAATTTATTTATTTATTTTAAAAACAAAATTAGAAGCGATTGATCTAATCCAGCTTCATGCCTTCCAAACGTGTCATGCGGGCACATTTTCTAATGTTGTCCAAAATTCAAAGTTTAGTGTGCATCGAATCGAAATAATGTGATAAAAATGACTGTTTTGTCATAGTAATTAATTATCATACATATGATTATAGTGCAACGCCAAATTAAGTTAACAGTTTATAGTTGGGCCAACTGAAATGGATCTCATCTCCAATATCAATGAGGATTGAACACTGTGGCATAATAGGACTCCACGTAATTACTTTATAACTTCATAACTTGTTCATTACGAGCTAATCATGCAGTCGCATGGGCCGTGGACAGTCGCTGCCATCCTGTTTCTCTTCCTCGTCGTCATATAGAAACTAGAAAAGTGCGCGCCTTGGATCCTTAACCACTTAATTCAAAAAGTTCTCGCCATTGCAGTAGTAAAGGGGCTGGGCTGAGGTCCCCTTCCTTTCATTATGTTTCTCTTACTACTCACTCAGAAACAGCTGCCTTTTACTCTTTTTTCCAACTGCAAGCAAAGAATCCACTATGGCTCGGGTCCAACATGATGATTTTAATTCTAAAGCAAGCCAAACTCGTCTTGGTCCTGTTCATTAAAGTCCCTGATAAGATAGAATCATGGTGGTGATGATGACTAGATCACTCATTTATATTAATCCAAGTTGACCCGTTCATGCTTTGCTGGTGGAATTCAGCTTTTCTCGTTCTTTTGAAAAGATTAATGTAAATACTGAAAGAATGATTTGCTAGTACTGCAGTACTGGGACCTTGATTAGGGGCACATATTTAGGGTCTGGCCCACCACCTTTTTTTTTTTGGGTAGAACTGTCCAACCACCTAGTAGCCATATAAATTATAAAGTACGATTATTATTATGATATAATTTCTTGGATGGAGTTAATAAGAAGGTGAAACATTGGTAAGAAAGCAGGCTAGAGAATAAATTCATAAGAGCCGAACATCGAAACCTAAAAAACAAACGCTATTTAATTGGAGCATGATTATCATTTATCACCATTCTCACAAAGCAAGAGCAGCCAACTAATAATTATTCTCCGAATAGTGCACAAAAAATTTACTCAGACGAAATCTTGTCCGTTGGTTGGATAGAATAAAATCTCATCTGCTGGATTAAAAGTCAAGGGTGATCAAAGATGGCGGATGGCTTTGCGTGCGCCATCGAATTGGAATCAGACAAGAGCGGCTGAGAAGAGTGAGTGGCATTTGGGTAAAAAAGCGATGCGTTGGGTGGTGAGCTCTTTCTCCCGCTCAACTCCATCTCGGACTTGGCCGACGGCATCTCAGCGTCTCCCTGCTAAAAACAAACCCTAGAAAAGCCAAAGATTTAATTCTGTGCCAGGTCTCCTTTTCACCAGTTTTGATTTCGTTCTTTTGTCGACGGAAAGCTGCAACCTCAAAAAACTGATTTTCATACTCACTATTCCTGGTAAGAAGTTCAATCTTCCTTTTTTTTTTTTTTTGGAAGTTCATAAAAAATTCTACTTCCTGTTGATTTGGTTTTGGAGTAACATATTGGTTTATTAGTGATTTTGCTCACCTGTTTTGGATTCAGTAGGCTGCTATCAGTTCAATTGCGTTTCTACTTTGAACTGTTTCGAGTTTGAGCTTTGATTTCTGGACAATTTTAACTCGTTTCATGCAGGGAAGACTTATGCTTGCGGCAATCTGAGTAAGTTGTTGCTCATATCATTATCCAGACGGAGCTGTTAATGGAGGCTCCAGAGATTTCCGATGCAAGAATTGAGATTTCCGGTGGCAAACTGGTGGAACATGGTAATGGTTTTGTTGAGAGGGGGGATATTGGTTATGATGCAGCTTCCAGCGAAGCAGGCTTTGTGGAAGATTTGGACGACTACTGGGAGGATATCAATGCCCGCCTAACAATCTCGAGGATGGTCACTAATTCTGTTATGAAGAGCATTGTTAATGCTATCTCGGAAGATGCTGCTGATAAAATTGCTGCTAAGGAGGCTGAGGTTTCCTTATTGACAGATAAGCTAAGGTTTAATGTGCCAAATGAATATAGCTCTGGCAGTGCTGTGTTGTGTAATGGGAAAGCTAGAGAAGAGATTGGTGTTCTGGACTTGGGGAACAGATTGAATGGCATCCAGGAGCATCTGGGCACTGCAAACACGTTGCTTGAGAAACAGTTAGAAATTCGAGACAAGAATTGGGCCCTAAAGATGGACCAACTTCGGAATTTGCGTCAAGAATTAGATACTATATCCAAGTCTTTAGAGAGCCCTGAAATTGGGAGGCTGCAGTCTCATGATGGTATTGAAGAATGGACTCATCGCAAAGTTTTGGGAAATCATACTTCTCCAGTGGTATCTCATCTCAACGAAGATGGTTTTGGTGAATATAAAAAAGTGGAAGGCGATTCCTCTGACGTGATGGAATCTGCCCAATTAAATCACATGACAAAGGAGGAGTTAATTAATTACTTCCAATCAGAGAGGACGAAATTAAAGAGAAGTCATGAGTCCATTGTGCAAGAGATAACAGAAGAATATTTTCGTCTTAAACGAGCATATCTCAAAGAGAAGGATTCTTTCTATATGAAGAAAGCTAAGCTTGACGTCTTGAAGAAGAAGATTCCTAAAATTATTTTGCAAGTTGATGATATTCTTGTGGAGAGTGAGCACTTATCTGTTTCTTCCCATGATTATGAGAAAATCCAGAATGATAGAGTTAATGCCCTTTCAATGGAGAATCATACACTAAGAGACTTGCTTCAAAGCAAAGAGGGGGAGGTCAATAGTCTTGTTTCTCAGGTTTCGGATGTGACTAACAAAATGTCATACCATTCTATAGTAGAGGCCAACTTATTGAAAGAGGTGAAAAAACTTAAACGTGATCTAGAGGAGAAGGAAATAGAAGGTTTTGTCCAAGAACAGGTCTGTAAGATTTTTCTCAAAGAGTTATTTAGCGAGGTTAAAAGTAATATGGATCTTCTGTACATTGAGGCTCTAAATATGCATGGGACGCTTGAGGTCGTTTATAGGGAAGCTATGGGAGGTTGTGTGAGTAAGGTCAATATGATGATGCTGAAATACAAAGAGGTACTAGAAAAAAATGAATATCTGGAAAATCTATTGCTACAGAATAAGAAGGCCTTGGACTTGGAAATTCATGAAAAAGATAGAGTGAAGCAAGAATTGTTGTTACTCTCTTCGTCTATGAAAGAAAAAGAGGAGATAGCATTTGAAGCTGGGTCTTCATTGATAAAACAAAAGAAACATTTGGATCAAGCATTACAAGAACTGGAGAGTTTGAAAAAGCAACTACGGGAGCAGAAGAATGTAATTGCTACAAGTAAGAACGAGTCAGACACAATGAAAAGTAAATTGCAGGACACTACCAAGCAAATTGGGTGGTATAATGCAGAAATGTACAAGGTAAATGAAAAATTGAAACAGGCTGAATCCACCTTGCAAGAAGTAGAGAGACAAAAAGCGCAGTTTTACAACATTATTCAAGAAAAAGAGAGTTCTTTGTCATTGGCTGAAGCAAACCAGTATGAGCAAAGCAAGCAAATCAATTCCATTATACTTGATGTTCAAAAAATGTTCCAAGTAATGATGAGTTTTGAACAATGGATGACAGAAAATGTTGGACAAAAAAATGCAAGGTCATAGCATGAGAATTTTTTTTTGTTTTATTTTCTAACCTTTTTTTATTTGTTGATGTAGTCTTTCATTTCTTTTTCAGGTTAGATATCTTGATTCACCATTTTAAGCCGGTTGTCCATTGGGTAAATGAACTTAAGAAGAAAGGATTGTTGTACAAACAACGACTTGAAAGAAGAAATTCAGACCTTGAAAAAGCTGAAGAAGAGGTAGTGGGACACTTTTTTTTACCTTTCTAGATGAAGTTAAAAGAAAATTTCGCAACTGAACCACTTAGCATTCATTGAGCATTTGGAAATCTGGTGTGGATGCTAGATTAAGTTCTATATGTTTCACAATTTCCACTGTGTATGCTGAATGAGTGTGGTAACTTAGTGTGACAAATCAAAAGTCACAGTCGGTTATGGCTACTAGCTTTGAATCATAGGCGCATGGCTCAAAAGAAGTAGCCACGTAATGGTAAGAAACCTCTCACTTGAAACTTCGACTTTTCAAGTGAGTTTCTTGAGAGTGGACACTAACATGTTGAACAATCATCTCTGTGATCACCTCTAGACATACCCGTTATGCAGTTAAAGCTAGTAGAAAAGCATGCCCAGCAACTTGACTTCTAACTAGAACTTTCCAAGTTGTCGCCTGTGGGTGGCTGCAATGGACTCCTGCTCTACAGCCCTCTTTTCATATATTCAAGATCAGATGCAGTTGGGATCTGATCTGTTCATAAATCTCGTGCAACTCAAAAATCTTGAATGCAATTTCTAATGAAGCAGTTCGTTAGTGTTTCATTAATAAGGTTCCTATGACAGATTTTGAATAAACAATTTCTAACTGAAGAATTTGATAGTATGGGGTATCTCTTTTATTTGATCTCGTGCGTCATGGATACGTTTCATCGTTACAAAACTTTTCGCTTTCTACAACAGAAGTTTATTTATGTTATGAAAGTGCCATTTATAAACCACGGAGTAAATGTGGTCAAGTCTTTCGGATTGATTATGGCATCTGCATTTCTGTGGAGTTCTTTTTGTTTTTGACTTATGTTCCTTTAGAGCTTTTAATTTGCTACTGCTACTATTATTGCATTATCAATTTTACTAGTATGTTTTCTTTGTAGGTGGATCTACTAGCTGATGAGGTGGATACACTATTAAGTCTTCTGGAAAAGATATATATAGCACTTGATCACTACTCTCCGGTCTTGCAACATTATATGGGAGTAAGAAATTTTTTATTTTTCCAACTTTTAAACAAAATATGCCGACAGTTTTCTTAATTAAGTTTTACATAGAGCTTAAACTTGGAGAAAGAATGCTTGGTGCACATATAAATAACCATATCTCTCTCGACTCATAGGTGTATATTGTCAACCTTTTTGGGCATACCTAATTTATGCATCTAATTCATCTTTTTTTAGGGGGTACATTACATCTAATTGATCTTTCTGTGTAATTTAGATAATGGAGATTCTGAAATTAATTAGAAGAGAACTGACAAGAGAGAGTTTGAAATCAGTTTGATTAGATCTTCCTCAAGGTGAAGACAAATTTCCTTCTTTATTTATTCTTTCTTGAGCCTAATAGCTCTGTTTCCAAACCTGAATCTTCAGTGTCTACATTTTCTGCCCTCTGCTTTCCAGTTTGGTGTAAAAATCTGCTGCAACATCTTGGTGGTATCACAACTTTTTGTCAATAAAAAGAAATGACTTTTTGTCTTTCTCAAGATGGTTGATGAGATCAAGCTGCAACGGAAGATCTATACAGCAGCAAAGTATATACAGCTTCCACTGACTGACTTTTCTGTTATTTCTTTCTTTCGAAGTATAATTTTTTAGGTGCAGGAAAAAGAACACTGCACTTGTAGGGGGTTTGCGGTTAGTTGCCTGGAAACCTTTACAGTCTGCACATATAGATTGTCAGCTAAACAGTTTCTCATGTAGTCATCTGTAGATTTATCCTCCTTTCTTTGCAATATTTGCGTTTTCTTTTCTCCTTTACAGAAGTTCTCATTCAAGTTTATAGCTCTCGATATTGCAAGGTTCATTAACCTCAGCTGAAGCCATGTTTGCTCATGTCTTTTACATTGTTTCAGTAAATTTTGTAAAACCATCTGAACGAGAAAGGCCTGACAAAGCTTGAGAAAAATTTTGTGTCAGCAGTTTTAGCCTATCCTTTTGCTTTTGACGTGTGTGATGTGTATTTGTCATACATAATCATAATTATAATTATAATCAAGTAGCGCATTTTTCCAACTATTTGGGGTCGGCGACATGTTGTTTGACTTTACTTGTGTACTTGTCATATGTTTTTTTTTCGGCACCAACTTATCAGATGCATGTTGTTTGACTTCTACTTATGGTCCATCCAGATGATCTAATTGTTAAAGGAGGAATTTTGTTGCTGAATGCTCCTTCCGAAGGATTACCTAGTACATGCACATTTGGTCTTTGCCGAGTACATGATAATCCATCGTTCAGTCTGTTCCTTTTCTTTCTGGTTATAACATAATAGCATGGACCATTAACGGTCAGACCTCTTTTAGTTCACCTATTGAAAAAGAGGGTGCGAATAGCCGACAGCATAAAGGGGCTGCCAAGCAATAGGGTGAAGGATGACTTTAAACTATAATTGGCTCATGCTGTCCGTTTGCAAGAATTATATTACAAGTCACAACGAAGCCCCACATTTTAGGAGCATATTTGATTTAATACCCAGATTTTTTTCTCAAGAATGACATAGCTGCTTTTATTTGGCATGCGGCCAACATTATTGCAAATATGCAGTTGAAAGTGTCCAACCTTACAGGCTATTACCATCATGTGGTCCCCCGCTTCAATATAAATGATCAGTTAAAAGAAGAGAGGAAATGCCGGGTATGTTAGTAATAAAACCGGAGGGAGGGAGTAATGATCATCCTCTCTTCTTTTCACTAAAAATACCCAAATGAGCAGAATTATCTTTTCGTTTTACTAAAAGTTTACGAATATAAGAAATTGGGAAAAAAAATAAAACACTATTCAACTTTGTAAAGTAAATCAAGAAAGCCGGGTTCTAATCTCAATTATCTTGTTTCTTAGGCTTTTATTAACAGAGATTCAAGCAAAATCAATACAAATAAAGTCAAGAAAAACTCTAGAAATGTGAATTTATGTTACACATCTTATACCCGATTTTTGCTGAACAATCTCTGAACAATATCAATAAACTGTGTCTTCCAGCTCTGGCAAACAGTTTCCTCTTTGTCTTGAGCTCAATTTTGTCTAGCTTCCTATACTGTACAAGATTCTTAAATATCATTCTGTCAGCTTTTGGGAGTATCTCCTGTTTCTTTCAAGTAGTAGTTCCAGGCCAGCATCGCTGCCCCTACGGCAGGTTCCAGCTGATATCATCAAGCAAACAATGTTTATAATATCTACTAAAACTCAAATCCGGTAAAATAATTCTAGAAGGTGAAGTGCATATATAAATGGAATTTGCACATAATTACTACAACTTGAGCCATGAAATACAGTGGCGAACATTAGGATATAGCCCTAGCTGCTCTCACTTATATGCTGAAAAAGGATGCAGCTTTGTGCCGTTGAAAACATGAAGTACACACCGAATTATATTATACAAACAAACTGCCAATTCAGTGGTGCACATGTTTTTTAGAGGGCATGGTTCCTGACGGATCTACTTATCTCAGGGCATGACAAATAGTAAGATATATGTTACTGTTGTTATTATAACTAGTAAATTCCTTCATCTAAAAGCTTAAGCCTAACTATTTACAATAAAAATACCGACATGGTCATCGTGTATAATTTTCTTCTGAATTTTGGCCATTTCCAAGTAGAGGTAGTGGACACTGAGTGTGATACTTCAATTATTAATCTACCCCCTAATAGAAACCTGCATGTGCAACCCATTTGCACAAAATTGATATAATCACAAGGCTAATGACTACTATAAACAGCCATAAAAACTATATATAAAAAAGGAAGCTGATACACGCCTAACAAATTATGTTGTGGGGTTTGGTTGGACAAAGAATGTGAGCCTCATATCGGTCACTTTTTCTCCGTCAAACCAAAACCTCACAACTGGAAGGTTTTGCTAGAGAGAATTTGGGTCATTATCGTTTTTCATATTAAAGACATGGATAGTTGGTCACTCACCTTCGGTCTAATGGGATGAACCCCAGGAAATTCCTCACTGATGGATTTAATGACTTCGTTTCCTATGTCCCAGTTTCCATTAGCTTCAAGAACGCCACCAACCATAACAAGAGGGAAATAATCTTTACCATCTGTAAGCAATGAATCATTAAACCAAATAACAACATTATAAAAAGATTCTGAAAGAGAGCTTGTGCATGTTCTTTTGCACAGGACCGAATTGTTAATATTAATAGAACTATGCGAAAATAATTTGCCTCCCAATAAATATAATCTAGCAGTAATAAAGAGATGCATTTTGAAACGTTGATATAATACTAATTTAGCACGTCGTCAATTACTGACGACTGAAGGAAGCATATTTTTACTCCAGAATTTGATGAGGGTTATTACATTCTCTGAGGTGGACTATTTTTTAAGCAAGTCCTTTTGATTCTTCATAAGAAATCTATGTCACATATATATTTTGCATGTCCAATTTATGATTGCAAAAATACCTTTGCCACAAAGACAAAGCCTTTGCACGACAGCTTTCACACTTAGTGCTAACTCTTTAACAGACTCCTGCAAAATATGATCTGCAACTTGATCGCCAGCTTCTGCACAACTCACTACCACTGGAACAAGTGCTGCAATACGAGCCCAGGATGGATCTGCATAAGTCCACCTAAATGCAGCAAAAAGGGAAAAAAGAGAAAAGTAGCTGTAAATATCAATATTTTGTCCACAAATGTAAAAATGGCACATCAACAGCAGCGGTTCAAAGTGCTCATGGATCTGTGCACTCACTTATTTCCCTATCAATGATATCCATCAGCAGGTAAAATAACAATATATGCCAAGAAGATTACCCAATAAGCTCATCTGATGAAGCAAGCCCAAGAGTTTGAAGTATTTTTGCAGTAAGAATGGTTTGGGGGCCACGACCATCATGAGCACGGACAACTGCAGTAAGTGCTTGTGCAGCAATTCCATAACCACTGTGTCACAACTCACAACTACGACTTCTCAATATTCACATATTAGCTCATAGCTCATAAATGAGTGAAAAGGCGTGAGACACCCAAACAGAACTACAAATTCTCTTCAGTAAATCATGTCAAATTTCCTAAACAAGATAAACTTTCACTAGATGACATACGTATGAAACAATTGGGCTGCAGAAATTTGAAGAAAAGTTAGTTATTTTTATCAAATCAAGTCATTTACTGGGGGGCAAAGATAGTACATGGGACATAAGATCATAATCATAATCAAGAAGCGCATTTTCTCAACTATATGGGGTCGGCGACATGGATCTTACTCTTCTATTCAGGCCTGCTTTAGGCTACCTCTTTTGTAAGAGATAGTAAAGTCAAATCCTTTTTTATTAACTCCATCCAAGTTCTCTTAGGTCTCCCTCTCCCTCTTTTAGCATCGTTTACATGTATACCTTCTAATCTTCTCAAAGGGGCATCTAATGGTCTTCTTTGCACATGCCCATACCAACGCAACCTACATTCCCTCAGCTTCTCCCCTAAAGGAGCTACTCCTAGACTTTCCCTAATATATTCATTTCTAATCCTATCTCTCCTAATTACCCCACTCATCCACCTTAACATTCTCATTTCAGCTACATTCAATTTATCTATATGACTCATCTTTGGTGCCCAGCACTCCGCTCCATAGAGTATTGTAGGCCTAATGACTGTCCTATAGAACTTGCCTTTAAACCTTTTCGGAACACGCCTATCACACAACACTCTCGAGGCTGCCCTCCACTTTACCCACCCCGCATTAATCCTATACACCACATCACCTTCAATACTTTGAGTCACAGACAGATATATCACCTTCAATATAATCAAATGATTAAGCAATCATATTTAAGTACTGGACAAGGATTTCTTATCTTGAAAAAGAAATATAATTCAAAGGCCATTAATTATTAGAAGCAGAATATCGTGGTCACCTAGCATTGAAGTGTTAAGAGCAAGTGTTAAGAGCGTTGAAGAGTGCACCCAAGGCAGGGCAACAAACATTGGCCGTATATAAGAAATTGAATAATAATTACATTACATACTAACTTTCTAATACACAAAGACAAGAAAGCTTCTGTTCATGTTTGTCAGTATTAATCCAATGAATCCATTGATCTATCATGTATGTATGAGCAGTCACAAAAGTACACAATATCAACCAAATGGAGATATTAAATGGGACAAAGGGAGTAAAAACACTGACCTTCCCCAATCTCCTAATATAGGTCCGGCACCTGCAGCTCTGGCTTCTCTTCCATCTTCAGTGAAGCCAAAAGCAATAGTTCCTGTGCCTGCAATTAAGACACACCCATGAAGCTTTCCCATCGTTCCACTTGACAAAGCTGCAACTGCATCATTTTGAACTGATAACTTGACACGGCTCGGAAATAGGTCCCTGGTAAAAGCATTATGATGATGACGGAATGAACAAACCCAATTATCATTCGAAATTTTCCTAGTTTCTAAAGTAAACGAGAGAGCAATGTAACTTCCGAAAGAAAAAGAAAATTACTCGTATATTAGAGCAATTCTGACATGGTCTAGGTGAAATGAGAAATGGTAGGTAAGCGAACCTAAGCCAACTTAATATACGCTGCTGATCACTAGGATGGTTGACACCAGATACAGCTAAACAAACAGCTCGAACAGAAGATCGACTTGTGCCAGACTTCCGAAGAGCCTCTGCCAGTACCTGCTCTAATGTCTCCCTCGCAGCTGTTTCTGTAGAATGCAAAACACAAAGTAAGGAGCGACCAAAGTTCCAACTAATTCACATTTATCGTGTTTTCTTCCTATGTTTGAGTTATTTGTTTCCTGCAATGGCCAAGGTACTCCACTTCATTCATGTCCTGATCTATCATATCAATTCACGACGGCCAAAAGGGTGATCGAAATAATCAAATTTAGAAAGAAGTAAAGAAATTCGAAAACATCGAGCCATGATTTGGCCATTCCACCAACATTTAGAGGAGGCAATAAGGCGATGTATACATACATTCCAAAACGCAAAAAAACAAAAACCATAAAAACAGTCAACAGCCTATGGACCAATTCAATTCAATGGAATAGATGGAGAAGAAGGAGAGGGGGAGGGGGTTACCTCCAACACTGTTGTGATTGGAGCAACCGGCGACGGCGCGAGAGAGGAGAGGAGGGATCTGGTCGGTGGAGGGCAGGGCCATGCAGACGCAGACAGTGGAGGTGGTACCCCCGTCCAACCCGAGGATCACGGCGGGAGATGCGGGCGGGAGCTGGAGCTCGAAGTCCCACACCTCCCCATTTCGATGAGACTCTTTCTTCATCGTCGCCGGCGTAGTCAGCCGGCTCGGCTCCGACACTCAATCTATATCATCATCGTGTCAATTAGTAACGAATTATTCGCTGTATAATGGTTAATTATGCCAAATTTAAGAGCAATTAAAGCGTCCCTCCGTCCCATTCTAATTGTCCCATTTGGGCTGGGCTAGGCCCAGTTCCCCAATGGGGGCCCATAAAGCAATTCTAAACTTGGGCCGCGCACCGCTGATTTCCCTCCAAATCTCTCTCGCTCTCGCTCTCGCTCTCTCGGGACCAGACGGAGCAGCGGGGGGGAATAGGGAATTGGGGAGATGGCCAAGGAGGAGGAAGAGGAGGTGAGGGGTGAGATCGAGGAGAGGCTGATCAACGAGGAGTACAAGATCTGGAAGAAGAACACGCCTTTTCTCTACGACCTCGTCATCACCCACGCCCTCGAATGGCCCTCTCTCACTGTCCAGTGGCTTCCCGACCGGGAGGAGCCCCCCGGCAAGGATTACTCCCTCCAGAAGATGATCCTTGGCACTCACACCTCCGAGAACGAGCCCAACTATCTGATGCTCGCCCAGGTCCAGCTTCCCCTCGAGGACGCCGAGTGCGATGGCCGCCAGTACGACGATGAGCGCTCCGACATCGGCGGTTTTGGCTGCGCAAACGGCAAAGTAATTGCAATTCCTTCTTTTTTTTTCTATTTCTCTGCATTTTAGTACTTCTTATGAGTTCTTGACTTGTATATTGACTGATTGGCATTATCATTTCTTTTTTAATTTCCTTGTACTATGTCTGCATTTTAAAATTCCCTTTTTTGATGTAAAACGTCTATAACGTTTTTCTTCTTTTTTACAGCTTTGTATGTGAATGTAAACTCTTGTTTTTGCATGCTTTTTAAGTTTTTCAATTTCAAATTGAATCGAGGGTTTCGTCCTGGGAAAAAGGGTTTTCAGTATATGTCTCTTCATGGCCTCTAAAGCACTTTGTTATTTGTCCTAATTTACTATGTCTCTTGAGCTTTGGTTGTTTCGAGTTTCAACTTATAATCTAATGGGGACTGCTCGCTGATTTGTTCCATTTTCAGTGGCATCAAAGTATTTTGCTATACTATATAGTGATCATTTAGATATTTGCAGGTGGTGTTACACCATCCAAACATTTGAAAGCTATAAAATTGAAAAGGAAAAATTTTGAATTGCTAAATATATGCACTTTTGAGTGGGCAATACACATGTGAAATTGATGTTGTTTTATTCCTTAGAATGATTGCTACTTTTTTGGAATTGTAACTAAGGTACGATATATAGTACCAATGTTGACGTGTACCAATGTATTGACATTTATTTTCTTGGATTGGTTATATTGTATTGATATTTTGATACATGGTTGACGTGTACCAATGTTTAAGTTGATAGTTATGGATGACGTGAGTGTTCTGAGTCCGCATGTGGTTGTTCGAAAATTTTAAGATGGAGTTTTTTGGCGTAGGATGTCTCTGATAATCTGTATTTCTTCATGCTGATGCCTGCTCTTCATAGGAATGGTTGAGTTTAAAGGTGGAGAAAGAAGTGTAGTAGCATTAATTCTTGAATCGTTGTATGCACATTCATAATTCTGATATTAACCATATTAATCTTGTATAATATGGATGTCGTATTACTGTTTTTTATTTAGAAAATGAAGTTCTAGAATTCCTTTCATCCATATACTGATGCTTGTGTTTTATATGGTCCAGTAAAAATTCTCTTTCTTGCAATTTTTTATTCGTCAAGTTTCTTGGTTACAAGTATGAGAAGGCAATCTGTTGCACTTGAAAGCCTCCTTGCCTCATTTGATAACTTTTCTTGATGTTGTACTTATGACAATATCATGATTCTGTAACCAGTTTAATGGGCTTGTTTCTGTGCGTTATACGTGTAGAGATTTAAACATGACAATTTTCTACAGGTGCAAATAATACAACAGATAAACCATGAAGGGGAGGTTAACCGTGCTCGCTATATGCCTCAAAATCCTTTTATCATTGCAACTAAAACAGTTAGTGCTGAGGTTTATGTCTTTGATTATAGCAAACATCCTTCCAAACCTCCTCTTGATGGTGCCTGCAATCCTGATTTGAGGTTAAGAGGACATAACACCGAAGGATATGGTCTATCTTGGAGCGTTTTCAAACAGGGTCATCTGTTGAGTGGTTCTGATGATGCTCAAATATGCTTGTGGGACATTAATGCAACTCCTAAAAATAAAGCTCTTGAGGCTCAGCAGATCTTTAAGGTGACATTTTAGAGTGAAAATTGTTTTTCTCTTCTGAAACTTGTATTTTTGTTAGGATGTTTACTGCATCTGTACTTTTAGTTATATGTAAATATAAAACCACGCCGGAAAAGTAAATCTTGCACTTTTACACATTCCTAGAGTCCTTTATTTTGATATGTTTTCTTATACAAATAGGTCCATGAAGGTGTTGTGGAAGATGTTGCATGGCATTTAAGGCATGAATATCTGTTTGGTTCGGTTGGTGATGACCACTATCTTCTCGTATGGGACCTACGCACGCCAGCTGCCAACAAGCCAGTTCAATCTGTTGTTGCCCATCAAGGTGAGGTAAGTGCAAAATAGAACTGGATCTCATAGAACATTGATTGCAATAGTGAGTCCTGTCTACATGTTTGCTATAGTTTTCTGCCTTGATTGATGCTCAAAAATATTGTTTCTGGCTAAGAGTGAGTAAAACTGTGTTGAAAATAGAAGAGAAGGAGATTGTACTGCAAGCAGTTCTATGCGGTTACTTCATACTAGATAATTTTTGTTGATTAGTTAGTGGAAGTAATGGTTTCAGAAGTCATTTATGTTGCCTCTCGCTGTTTTTTTATCTGGAATAAGGACAGTTATTTTTGCAACACGGTCCTTAAAGAAAAGATCTCATTGTGACAACAAAGGGTGTTTGGAAGCTGAAAAGGATTTGTGACGAAAATCTTTCACGGCTGAAATTTGTCACCTAGAAAGGAGAGCTGAGTGCAATAAATGGCTTTCAGCGGTGAAAGATTCTCGTCACAGCTGGTGAAAGGTGAAAATTGTTGACGAATTCTCGTCACTGACACAATTTTCACCTTTCACCTTCCAAACGCATTTCACGTCTTTCACGCCTGAAACATTGATTTTTCACCCTGAAAAACTGAGTTTTTCAACTTCCAAACGCACCAAAGATGAACAATGATAGAATTTTTTTCATGATAATTAGATGAGTCCATGCCCCCCTATGAGAAGATTGGAAAGGATGCATGTAAATGATGCCAAAAGAGGGAGAGGGAGACCTAAGAGAACCTGGATGGAGTTAATAAAAAAGGATATGGCTTTACTATCTCTTACAAGAGTTGGCACAAAATCTCTCACAAGAGTTGGCTTTACTCTCTTACAAGATTTGTACAAGGGTCAACAACATGGAGGCGTAAGATCCATGTTGTCGACCCCAAATAGTTGGGAAAAGGTGCTACTTAGATTATGATTATGATTATGAATTAGATGAGTCCCCTTCATATGCACCAAGGCTTATGTGCGTCGGCGCGTGCCAAGGTGCTGCAGGCTCTCGGTTTTTACCAGCTGGCATGCATAAACACTGGGATCAGGCAGCTTTGAATCACTCACCCGCCCGCCCACTCAATGATTTTGATCAGATGGCTCACAGCCTCTTGACCCGTGTGAGCCTGGGCCCATAGTTTTCTTGTGAGATAATTAGTCTGTAAGAACTTTTTTACAGAGCTTAGGCTGCTGCTGGTTACGTTGCTGAAAGTTTGCCTGCTCCCTTTGCCCCACTTTCAAGTTTCATCTACCTTTAATTTTTACAAAATTGAAGTTAAAAGGTTGTGATATAATTAGTTCTGTAAGAATTTTTTAAGTTAGAAGGTTGTGAGATAATTAGTCCGTAAGAATTTTTTGAAGTTAAAAGGTTGTGATGTTTAGTCTTCCAAGTTACTGGCTAGATGGATGCCTGATAAGCAGGTTTATACCAGCAAGGTAAATCCCTCTCTACGTTTAGAGCTAGCATGCCAACTAGATGACTGTCTCAATAGGAAGCTGTTATTTAGTCGTACAAATTACTTCATTGCTTCGAAGGAGCAATAAGAATTTTTGCAACCGTATCTGTGTGGTACTTGTATGCCACTTTCGTATTCAAATTGCTTTATTACATCATTGCTTTTGTATCTGATTTCATTGTCCTGGCTAAATAAGGGTTTTCTGCCGCATTGCTGAGAACCTATTGTGTCTTTGCTTGTATCATCTTCACATATGCTATTATCTTATCAAGGCTCATAAGGGTTATTTTTTTATCAGGTCAATTGTCTGGCATTCAATCCTTTCAATGAATGGGTTGTAGCCACTGGCTCAACTGATAAAACTGTTAAGCTGTTTGACCTTCGAAAGGCTACAACTGCTCTTCATACATTTAATTGTCACAAGTAAGTTACTTATCCGATATTTAATCTTGGCTATTTAGTGGAATCCCTTATGGTTTTGTTCTTTCCTTTAACAATCACCCAAAATGCATGCTAATGTTTGTTATTTTAAACCGTTATCAGGGAGGAGGTTTTCCAAGTTGGATGGAGTCCAAAGAATGAAACAATATTAGCATCCTGCTGTCTTGGGAGGAGACTGATGGTTTGGGATCTCAGCAGGTAATTTCTCATCAAATATGTTGTTTATTGTGATTAAGGAAGGCCATTACATACTGCATTTTTTAGAACGTTTCATTGATGAAGTATTTGAGAACGTTTGAAACTATTGAAAATAATATGGCGGGAGGGTGTGTCCCTTAGTGTGGTTCTTACTATTTCATTGATGAAGTATTTGAGAACTTTTGAAACTATTGAAAAAAATATTTGGACGTTTGAGGATGTTAAATATGAAACTTGCCAGATATTTATCACGCACTACCACTGAACATTGTGCAGTTTTCTAGTACATTGGTTATGTAATGCATTATTAACTATGATGTTTATCTTTTTTCCTAATTGGTTATGAAGACGATCATTTACAGGATTGATGAAGAACAGACTCCAGAGGATGCAGAGGATGGCCCACCAGAGTTGCTCTTCATTCATGGAGGGCACACGAGCAAAATTTCGGATTTTTCTTGGAACCCTTGTGAAGACTGGGTTGTAGCTAGCGTAGCCGAAGACAATATATTGCAAATCTGGCAGATGGCAGAGAACATTTACCATGATGAAGACGAGTTACCTAGTGATGATTCTAAAGCTTCCTAGGAGTTTTAGATAGTTGTGATTACAAAAGGAAGAGGGCGTCCTGTCCGTATGGAGTTCCTGGGATCCAGTTTGCTTTACGTTCAATTTGAATTGTCAAATGCCCTTGTGGCCGTGCGTTCTTTTATTTCTGCCAGAAGCCTGTATAATGAGTTAATAGGGAATGACACTCAGTAGTGGAAGTTGACTAGGAAGCCAGCGGACGAGATAATTTGGCTGGCACTCTTCGACTCTTATTGTTGCTGGTTGGAGACTTAGGGGCCACTGGAGGCTATGGTTCTGTCCCGATACTGCTTGTAAGACGTAGTGCCTTGCCTCCTAGTTTGTATTACGCTCTTGAATTGTTATTGTGGCCTAGTTCTTTACTGAGACCTCTCTGCAATGGAGGGATTATTTCATTCTAAGTTGATGACGAAGACACAGACAGAGGAACCACCATTCCTTCGAGGTTGAGAGAAACAATTAGTGATCGGTTGAACTCAGTATGTTTGGTCCTACTGAAGACCTAACATTTGACATGCTATCATGTTTATTTACGACTTATCTATTTTCGGGTCAATGCTTGCGAGTCAATGTTTATACGAAATGAATGTGGAATTCTAAAGTCATACTCGGTAGCCTTCATTGTTACTATCTCTGCCCGGAATTAATCGATACACTTGTTTTTTTAATAACTTCATCTATAAAAACCAAATGTATCTGTTAGAGCCCAACGGATGGAGTATTCAGTACTTGCCATGAACATGATTAAATAATAGCAGTAAGATCTGAAAGGGCACAGGAGCACGCGTTTCATGAGGCTTAGGAATAGGACGAAGAACGTCCATCTTTGGCGTGTAAACCTCATTTGTTTCCCACCCTTCACCTACGTGAAGCATTTTCTTCTCACCAAAACACGGTAGCTTCTTCAACTACCCCATCGTTTTTGTTTGGTGAGAAACTCTGGTCTATTTCCATAATACCGGACTATTAACCCAACTGCATAAGATTAAGATGTCCTAGGCTTAGCACATATCTTCACACTTGTGTCCTACAATTTCATGGCTGAACTAGAAAACCAAAATGAACTTAATTAATTTTATTTTAGCTTTCTAATGCAGACAATATAGGGATTATGCACTATGGTCAAGGTGCTCGGTCAGGAAAACATTTTTGTTTAAAAAGCTCACATTGTTTGGTCAATTAGGGCTGCATCACGGGTCGGGTAGGGTTGGGTTTTGCTAAACCCGACCCTACCCGAGATAGGACCCGAGAATCTAAAACAACCCGACCCGGACCCGGACCCGAGATAAAACCCACAATACCCGACCCTACCCGAGAACCCGAGATAAAATCTGAGATTTTAATAAAATAATTAATATAATTATAAAATTTTTTAATAAAAATACTTTATATAATAATAATAAATTATATATATTAAAAAATAAATTATTTAAATGGTATATCTTGGGTCGGGTCGATTCTTGGGTATTTTAAAGTAAAATTCGACCCGACTCGAGATAGAACCCGGGTTTTAAAACATTGGAACCGACCTTACTCTAGATAGGACTCGGGTCTATGTAAGATCGATTCTATCCCGGTTGGATCGGGTCCAGGTTTTTGGTGCAGCCGTATGCCCAATTAGACTTTAATGTGCTGCTGTCACTGCTCCTCCGTGTTGAAGCAGACAAAAGCATGTGCCTGCCCCACTTTCCACTAAAAAAGATTGCCGCGTCCAGATCAACAACCCATCTTCTCTACAACCCCAACTCTATCCAGTGGCGGAGACACTGAAAGAGATACACCTCCCCCAATTAAATATTCAGAAGAGCCAACAACTATGAGACCACCACTTCATCCATCTTGACCCCTTTCTCTGTCCTTCCACGGACAAAGAGAAATCATGATGTTCTTTTTGTGAGCCATCTGTTACTCTTCCTGAATCTGGAGAACTTCATCTCTCAGAATCATCAACTTGTCATACTTATGTGGATCTTCGTCTCTTTGGTAAGGGCCCTGGCTCACTACTCTCCATGTTTTGTTTTCCGTGATTTCATTTTGGCTTGATTTAATTGTCATAGAAACATATCTCTACGGTGTCTTCATTTGGAACCCAGAACGAATAGGTTAGCTGATTATGGTCAAGTATTGATTTTGGGTTGGTTTTCTATTTGATGACTTATCATAGCAAAAATTGAATAATTGCTCCTGCAAAACTATGACATGTGTTAATATTTGATGGAATTTAGTTGGCTGTAGCAAAAAGTTGAATAATTGCTCCAGCAAAATCATGACATATGTTAATATTTGATGGGATTTGGTTGCGTGTTTTGGAGTAATATCCGCTTAAGGATCCATCAATTTGATGAGCAAAGACACCTACAATGAGAAGTTTTCCTTTTTAGCTCCCAAAGAGAAGATCTTGATCCATATACCCATCAAGTAGAAAACCACATCCTTTTTTCAGTACTAGAATGGATGTCTCTTCTTTTTAGCCTTCAAAACACGCTTTCTTCTTCCTGAAATGCTATGCAAAATGAGTATCATTTCAATGTCTGAATTTTTACTTTTGCAGTGCTGATTATCCTTGGATCTGATTGAATTCTCAGTTGGCTGAGATACTCTACTGTCCAGTGCATCCAGAGAATGAACTACTCCTATTTCTGGTTCATCATTTTACTTTTATGTTCTGTCTATACAAAACTTGGAGAAGCGCAAACCAAACCTCTTCTGATTAGTTGTGGCACAAACTCTACTGTCAATGCCGGTGGCAGGACCTGGGTTGGAGATTCATCTGCTCAAAATTTGAGTATCAGCTTTCCGGGTGATGTTGCATCAACGTCTATACAAGATGCAAGTTCTATCTATGGAAGGTTGTATTCTACTGTCCGCATGTTTAATAAGACCTCAAATTACACTTTCAAAGTTTCACCAGGTGACTATTACCTGAGGCTTCATTTCCACCCCTTCTTACTTAGCACCCTCAATGTGAATGACTCACTATTCGATGTAACAGCAAATAGTCTCAAATTAGTCTCTCAGTTCAATATTACGAGTGAGATTTCAAGAAAAAATTCCTATTTGCAAAGCTTGGGAAATAACTTGACGCACTCGTCGATGATCAAAGAGTATTTTATTAATGTGGTGACTGATGAACTCTTGATCAAGTTTTCCCCAGCAGAAAGGTCCTTTGCATTTATCAATGCCATGGAAATCATTCCAGTTTTTCAGCCCTTGTTTGCAGATTCAGTTGCTAAAGTGGGTGGTAGTGGCGGTAGCTTTTCTATGGATAGTAAAGCCATGGAAACCATGTACAGATTGAATGTGGGAGGCCCAGAGGTTAAACCTGATGATGACCAATATCTATGGAGAAGCTGGGAAAATGATCGTCCATACATGTTCAAAGCTGATGCTAGTGTGCAAATTAGCAACTCCTCCAATATTTCTTATGCTTCTTCTGAAAGATCTTTGGCGGCACCTCTGCTTATTTATGAAGATGCACGAACCATGTCTAATGCACAAGTATTGGAGAAGCGGTTTAACATGTCATGGAAATTTGAAGTGAATCCTAATTTCGACTATTTATTGAGATTGCATTTTTGTGAACTCCATTATCAGAGTGCAAATCAACGGGTATTCAGGATATATATAAACAACCGCACTGCATCAGATAATTTTGATGTGTTTGTGAAGGCGGGAGGATTAAACAGAGCTTACTATCAAGACTATGTTGATTCCATCCCCCAGAGATTAGACACTCTCTGGATCCAGTTGGGCCCTGATATTACAGCTGCTGGATCTGATACTGATGCACTATTGAGTGGATTGGAAATTTTTAAGATTAGCAGAAACGGCAATCTTGCTTATATTTATGAGTCAGTTGATACTGGAAGTAAAGCAACAACTAGTAGAAAATCAAACAGTAAAATTTTATGGGTGGCAGTTGGAGGAGTTGCTGTTCTTGTTGCCACTATCTCAGCTTTGTGTGCTTTGTTTTTCTGCTTTTATAAAAGAAAAAAGGAGACAACTCTGGAGAAAAATCAACCTACTGGGTGGCGCCCCTTATTCCTGCATGCAACCATTGGAAGCACAAACGATGCACGAACTTCAAGATTTCAATCAAATTTGAATGGGTCCATGGCTACTAATAGAATTGGCAGAATATTTACCATATCAGAAATCAGAACTGCCACAAAAAATTTTGATGAATCTTTGGTGATTGGCACAGGAGGTTTTGGTAAAGTTTACAAAGGTGAGATTGAAGATGGGACCCTTGTGGCTATTAAGCGCGCTCATCCGCAATCAGAGCAAGGATTAGCTGAATTCGAAACGGAGATTGAGATGCTGTCTAAATTACGGCATAGGCATTTGGTGTCCATGATTGGATTTTGTGAAGAACAGAAAGAGATGATCTTGGTCTATGAATTTATGGCTAATGGGACACTACGGAGTCATCTTTTTGGGAGTGATCTCACACCTCTTTCTTGGAAGCAGCGGCTGGATGCATGTATTGGAGCTGCTCGAGGTCTCCATTATCTTCACACTGGGGCTGAAGGTGGGATAATACATAGAGACGTTAAGACAACAAATATTTTGTTGGACGAAAATTTTGTGGCTAAGGTTGCTGATTTTGGGTTGTCGAAGACTGGCCCATCCTTGGACCAAACCCATGTTAGCACTGCAGTTAAGGGAAGCTTTGGATATCTTGATCCGGAATACTTCCGAAGGCAAAAACTCACTGAAAAGTCTGATGTTTATTCTTTCGGAGTTGTTCTTTTTGAAGTGGTTTGTGGACGGCCAGTCATAAATCCGACCCTCCCCAAGGAACAGAGTAATCTTGCTGAATGGGCACTCAAATGGCAGCAACAGGGATCTTTGGAGACTATTGTAGACCCCAAACTTGATGGGGCATATTCATTGGATTCATTAAGGAAATTTGGAGACATTGCAGAAAAATGTTTGGCATCTGACGGGAAGAATCGGCCCACCATGGGTGAAGTTCTCTGGCATTTGGAGTGCGTGTTGCAATTGCAAGAAGCTTCTACAAGAAGTAATGACAAGGACTCCTTTTCAAGGTCTGAGGTGAGATATACAAATGCACTTTTCAATCTGCCAAACATTGGAGAGGGAGTCAGGCCAAGCTCATCAAGTGAAGAAGACGACTGTCATGGGCGTAGTTGTGAGGACACTGGTTTTCCTGCCAGGATTGGCTCAGAGAGTGCACTCTTGGGGGTTGATCTTTCACAAATTGCGGACCGCATGGGGAGGTAACTTCCTGATTTTTATCACGTGACCCTTGCATCTGCTGTTGTATGTGAGAGAGATGCTGGGGGTCTGGGTGCCGCATATCTTTCTCCACTCTCTCTGATAAGGTAATTTCCAGCTGAGAACTTATGGAATCATAGCTTGTGTATTACGGCATGGCCTTCCTTGCTTACAGAGGATAAATGGAAATGCCATAGGCATTGCAGATTTGTGATTATGTTACCAGGGTCCTTGTAAAAGAGGTATGGATGCAAGTTAGCGTATTTTTTTTCCGGTCTTATTAGCTCTTCTTGTTTTAGAATTTTGAATATCGAGAGATGTACATCTTTTATTGGTTTTGGCTGGCAAACGCTTGATCAGTGGTCAGATCGCACAAGAAAGCAATAAATTAAGTTTCCTTATTTTTGGTAGCGGGTGGGTGGGGTGGGAGACTGTAGGAGGGGGTGCAATGGGCAAACTGACCTTATAGACTACAATGATGCTCTTCATGATGGCAGACCTGTGTATAATCGAAGTGGCAATTTGAGATTTTATGCGATGGTTTTCAGCTACTTGCTTATATTGGATTATTATTATTGTCTTGCTATAGCACAGCTTGATCTACCCATAAAATTTTGAATGCCTGACAACACTTGAGATTTAGGAGAGTAGAGAAACCGGAGTTCGGGTTTACTGAATGGATTAATCCGTCAGTTTTTGTCTTGTTTCTCTCAAATATGAGAAGTATTCTTGTTAACTACTGAAGTGAACCATCAGGAAAGTTCACCTATGGCTCTCTACTAGAGGCTTCCAAGCCATTAATTATCTTTTGGGTTTTCTACCGGTAACATTGATGCAGCCAATCAAGGAGGAAGCTTAGCAATGATTAAGAGCTTTGTCTATTGGCTTCTATATAGTGGAGTACTCGGTATACTTTTATCTTTTTTAACCAAAAAAAACAAAAAAAATGCGGCCAATTAGTTTGGTCTCTGGAGGAAGAAGGGCATACAGTAGGAGTGTCATCCAGTATTTAAACTGAGCGTTGTTTTTATTTCTCACATCTGGCCTAAAAATTGCACTTCCTCCCTGGCCTTTTCGAAATTAATTTACGAGTGATTGCGTACATAATCTGAGAAGGCTTATCCTCTTTCCTTTCCTTTCCTTTCTTCCTTATTTAAAGTTTTGAATCGTTGAACTTTTACCAGTTAATGCATGCTAAAACAACAATAAGAATAAAAACAATCCCCTGGTGACTGGGTGTAGGATGCCATGTTAACATGGAAATGAATATGACAAACCTAATCAGAGGAATTGGGTTTCAATAAATATAACTTACTGGCATAAAGGAGTCTTGCAGCTTGAACATGTCTAGCAAATTACATGAGACATTAATTATACATATATACTATGACATTGGTTCTACTGCCCCAAGGCGCTCGTGGTGTAGACAAGGAGTGCACCTCCTCCTAAAAGACCAGCTAGAGTTACTGCCCATATCAACAGCCCAGTTGTTCCTGAGATTGTCATTTAGAAAACATTAAAAACAAATTAAACATGAAGGAGAGATGGATACACACAATAATTTCCACTATTGGGGTATGATGATGCTGTTGTTTCCGTAAGCTCTTACCTCCAACATAGACATCACCACTGGGTGACCATTCCTCAGGTGAGTAGATTGGACTGGTAAATAAATCATCGACATTTTAGATGAAGTAAATGAAGAGAAAAGCTGACACTAATCTATAAACTCACAATTTTTTTTATGAGCATAAACTCACAATTGGTTTGACGAAAGAGAGGATTATGTGGCATGAAAAAAAAGATATAGATTATAGGCACCGTATTTGTACCTGTAACCATCCACGTTGGCACCGTATTTGTTGGCAAACTGATACACACCCTTCCCCTGCGTCCACAACCAAATCGGAGTATAATCAGAATTTAGAGCCCATCTTAAAATCTATGAGCTAGAGCCTAGAAGACATAAACAATTTCAGAAAAGGAGCTGGTATTTATATGAAGAAAAGAGTAGAAATGGGAGCAAGCAAAGAGAGAGTAGGAACCTTGCCCTTCCTGCCTGACGCATCCTTTCCATCCCTCAATTCCATGCCTCCTCCAGGTCCTGCCAAATGATTTATATACCATCTTTCTTGAGATTGTGTTTTCTTTTTCGGCGAAAATAAAATGAATGAAGATGGATCTGAAAAATGGAAGTGTGAGATAAGTAGGAAACGACTACTGACCGTAAGGCTGAGCAACCTTGATCTTCTTGACACCACTGGCCTCAACCTTGAAGGAAGTGGAGCGCCTGGCCAGGGAAGGGACTCCTCTAACGGTGGTGGCCTTGTCAAAGGCAGCAGCGGAAGAAGGCTTCAGGCTTAGGGAAGTCATGACAGAAGCTGCCATTTCCTTTTGCGATGTCTCTCTCCCCTTCACGAGCTTCCTACGCTCTTTCTTTCCTCGTGTTTCTCTAGTTGCGCAAATCAGCAGATGTATCAAATCAAAGATAAAAGTACAGTGGAGGCTGGGGTGTGGATGTGCTGGCAACACGTGGCAGTTATTATGTGGACCGAACTGGATATCATACTGTCTCAGTCCCACACCATCCATCTTGGCGCATATTCATATTCGTGATCAGGTATATTTCAAACATATATTAAGAATCAAGTAGCTATCTAATTGATAGACTTGAATTTTATGATATTTTTATAAAAATATGGAGTTGACTGTGTAATAATATAGATTCATGTCATTGTACTATCCAAATGGTATTTTTATGTGGAGTTGACTCTGTAATGATATAGATTCATGTCATTGTACTACCCAAATGCTATTTTTTTATCAACCTTATTACTATGATTTACACAGACACACTCTCTCTCTCTCTCTATTCAGGATTTCTTTTTGGGTCTTTTTTTTAATTATAAGAAAGACTAGATTGATTTTTCTTGGTCCTCCATAATTAAGTGCATGCACTATATATTGAATTCGTATTAGCCCATTTGATTGTCCAAAAATTTATCCACAAACTGCTACCATTCATTCATTTCTTAGTCTTAGTAGACTTAAGGGGAATTAAATGAGTATTATGGAAAATACTGAATTAATCCATGCAATGGCCAATAGGATTATGGTTTTGTTTGATCATATAAATGACAAATGAAGCACATAGTATTAAATTTGTAACGGCCAAACGCCCTCCGCCTAATTGTCGTTCCCCAACGGATGCTTTTTACAACGACTATTTCACTCTCCCGCCTTTCTTCTTCTTCCAACTTCTCCGCAATTCTCATTTCATTCTTCTTCACGCTCTTCCTTCCTCTTTTTTCTTCTCTGCTTCAGAAGAGAAATCTTCTTCCTGCAGAGAAAACTGAGTGACTGATTCTAAGAAGTAGCAGCTTTCCAGCTTCGAACAGGACCATATACTAAAGGGAGGAGGGTCCTTGAGAAAGATCAGTGTACGTTGTTCTTCTTCAGGCGATTTTGGCATCGATTCTTCTTCTGCTCAAGGATTTGATTCTGATCAACATTTTTAGGAGCTATCCCTGATACGTATTTCTGAAAGTCCCTCCTCTCTTTCTGAAATCCAATCTAATAATCAAGACTCCTCATGGTTTCTCTCATACTCGGAGTGACGATACTACAGGGCTCCAGGTCAAGAAAGCTTAGCAGCGGAATCTTCCTTGTAACTCGCAATTGATTTTCCTTTCCCTTTATCTTTGGAATTGGAGCTAACCTTGAGTTTAGATTGGAAAGCAATCTTAATTGACTTTCCTAAGCATAAAAACATTACATATTTTTTAAAATACTCTCAAATATAACCCAATTACAAAAGCACTAAATGGAAAAATAGACATAACTTTTAACAATATCAACATCCATTGAAGCTAAGCATTCTCGAAATTGTTCTAACTAGTTAACGGTATAAATCGTTATCTGTATGTATAAGTATAAAAAAACTAATCCCTGCAATCTCGTCCAAAATTCGAAACTTATTTCTTTTCATTTTCTGAAAAAAAAATAAAAAGGATGTGATCAAGCGCACGACTTTCTCAAGCACCCACCTGGAAGAAGAAACTTGAATTTATCAGCATTGTATATGAGGAAAGAAGGGAGGTTAACAGCAGATGCCGTCCTCGGGAGGGAACCCATCTTCTTAATCAGCTCCTTGAAGCTGTATTCCTCCGGGAGCATGCCAAAGAGATCACTCCCTTTACAAACGATCCTCTGAATCCGATCATGATTCAGAAACTGCTTACTCCTCACCCGGTCTGCATGGCTGTAACTCGTCATCTTGAACACAATCTCTTCTATCCTCCTGAAGCAGAAGCTGCAGTGCCACCCGGCGTCGGCCAACATCACGTCCGACTGCCGCGAGTGCCGGTACCTGGTCTGAGGACCCACGACATGGGCAGTGGCCCGCCAGCTCCCGGAGTCCACGTAGAACTCAAATGAATACATGTACTGTCTCAGTTGCAGGTGAAGCACCGGCGGGATTCCGTCGCACCACCGCAGGAGATCCAACGTCTGCGGACTTGGTATCTCGTCGGTGTCTGACATGATGAGGAGGTCCCCCGCGGCGAGCCCGGACATCCTGAGCAGCGAGTTGACGGCCATCCGCTGATCCGACTCGAGGGCGAATGGATCCCTGTGGGCGCCGCCAAGGGAGCCTGGCCTACCGGGGAACATCCCGTAAATCGTCTTCGCAGCGGCAAAGTCGAAGCGACGCCTGTTGTCGGCGAAGAAGAGGGGCTTAGGGATACCGGTGAATGTAGTGTTGGACTCGACGAGGATGAACTTGTGGACGCGAGGAAGGAGGTCTCGCCACCGGATCTCGAGGAGGTCGAGCTCATGACTGAAGAGGATGGCGTCGAACACTCGGCGAGGCTCGGGGCGGAGGCGCCAGCCGTGGAGGCGGCAGAGGTGGGACATGGAGACGTTGTGAGCGTAGTAGTGGGGGAGGATGGTGAAGGGTGGGGGTGGAGTGTCCCAGAGCGGGCGGAAGAAGTAGGAAATGTGGTGGGCATGGCCGAGGATGAGGAGGGAGATGGGGGTGACGATGAGGAGGAGGAGAAGGATGAGACGAGCTCTATGGGCCGAACAGTGGAGAGAGGAAGGTTTTCTGGCCATTCATGCAGATCAGGGGAAGTGTGGTGGTTTTTACATGGGGAGGGGAGGATGAATGTTCGGCCTTGCTCCAGTTTTTTGCAGAAGAATTTAAACGGAAAGACTCTCACCTGATAGATAGCAATATACGAAACACAATTTTTACTCCTGAGCTTTAATAAAATTAATTATTACGAAAATATATGTCAGAAGAGAATATATAGTGAAGGGGCGTCTAGTAATTAAACAGCGAAAAGATGAATTAAATGAAACAATTAGCATGAATGTACCCTTCAATATATACTTGAGGTATAATACCAATGATGATAATGACACACTTATACATATTTGGGTCTATAAAAAATTATTGGACAGTTTATTCTTTTCAAACCATGAGAAAATTATAAACCACCCACCAGCATTAGTTTACAAGCCGAGGCAGAAGTAACTAGAGAATCGTCAAGAAAAAAAGCTGATTGCCAGCTACCCAAAATAATTTTTTTCTTCTTCTCTTTTCTTCTACATTTAGATAACATAACAAGATGTAATTGGTGTGGAACATGCTATTAGTTTTATCAGTTTTGTGGCTCGAAAAGAATGTTAAAATATTTATGAAACTAAATGGGAAGTGTCGTTAACAAACATGGGATTCGAAAGAAAACCTACGAAGTCCTATATCGCTAAAGTTTCTTCTCTAGATTTTCATGTTCCAGGAGACAACTTTATGAAAAGGTGTAAGTGATGCAAAGTAGTGTAAAAATGTTCCGAGACAAAAGGCATGGACATGGAATTGATAATTTATTTGCCTAATATGTCTGCATCTCACTTATCATCATACAGTGTTAGACAGTCGTACTCCTAGGATGGGCAAGAAATGGGTCAAACGCGCAGACTGGCCACGATGGTTTGCCTGCCGTGAAGCAGCGTCAAAGCTTCAACTGTGGTAAAAAAAGAAGCTGATACTCTGAATGAATACAAATTCCAGGGTAAAGAAAGAACCTTCAGTCAACCCATTCAGTCATTTAAGAAAAAAGAACGAAATACCAAAGCCAATGATAGCATTTTTTAGTCATTTCCGTTTGCAAAAAGGTGGCGCATTTGGCTAATGTCACGCGTTCACCATAAGAACGGCAAAACGGCGACAAGGCCTTCTGAGTTTTGAGAGAGCAAAGTGAAACTCAAAACAGTCCCTACTCAAAGATCAAAGGTAAAAAAACCTTCTTTCTTCTTATGCAGAAATAATTGTGATTCAGATCGGTTAGCACGGATTCTGCAAATGAGGCTGTAAGGAAGGCATTCCTAGATGGGCTTGTTGGGATCGATTATTCCATGACACGAGATAACAATGAAGATAGGTTTCCATAACAAAAAAACAATATTGAAGATAGGTTGAGAAATATATCCTATCCTTCTCACGCATCTAATTTAAATGAGAGTGAGGACTTTTATGAAATTACCTAAAAGACAATATTAGTCATCATCACGCACAATGCCAAAAAGAAAAAGAAGTGATCATCTTCAAATGCGTGCTTTCTCATATGCTAAAACCAAGTTATTGCTGGGGAAGAATGGAATGAGAGTATTACTATTATTGAATAGAAAGAAAAAAAGGAACCTCACCTCGGAAGCAAGAGAAGGATTAAGGAAGGATCAAAGCAAAGACGTCGACGCTGGTTTGGATTTCATGGGCGACCTGAATAAATCAGACATCCAAAAAAACATGTCGAAAGAGACTCCGGCGCTGATATAGGATATGACGTTCATTGTTGTCGACACCGCATGCTCCTCTCCAATATCATTGACATCCAAGGAGACATTGATGTTTGGGGCAGCATTTTTACTCCCCGGGACTCCGATGGTATGAATCAGAAAATGGGACGAGAGAACGTGTTATCAAAAGAAATTATAAAATCACACCATTTTCACGATTCGGGCGGATTACCGATGTTAACTTTTGAAGCTGGAAGGGACAGAGCGGTCTAAAAATAGCACTAGCAACAAACGAGAATATTTGATTTTTGTCGCCAGGTGCGCACTGGCGCTACAGCGCAGAATATATTTTTTTCCATGTTGAGCAGCTCAGATCACGTGGAGCCCTGGTGGGATCCACTGATCTAACGCTACAGCACACCAACGCAGAGTAGTTTTTTCCATGTTGAAACCAAATGTACTCTTCATTTTGACGCACCTAGAGCATTTGGGATTGGACAACTATGGCTGAGATCAAAAAGATGGAATATTCTTACACCCAAAAAAATGATGGAATATCAGGTCGCCTTGTAATTGTCATTGCTAAGTTCGGAATGTCCGCAGGGCAAGGGCCTTCTAGTGCCCATCAACTAAGACAAATCAAGGATGCCATATTGACTTTAGTTACGTACCAAAAGCTCAATTTTGGCCGTGTTAAGGTGAAGAAAAAGATCCCGTTACTGACCAACCGAGAAATAACGTCCTTCTAAAATTTGCCATAGGATGGTCAGGTGAGCCAACGCAGGGCCGTAATTATGGAGCGCCTTCCACTTTCTTCCCCTTTTCTTCCACTTTCTTCCCCTTTTCTGTGTCTCTTTCACAATGACACAAGTTCAAGCACGAACGACTTGGCTTCTAGGGGAGGAAAATAACCCAAAGTTCAAGAATAAACCCACTGAAGACAACAATCGTTTAAGACAATCATTTTTAAAAGTTATTGCCAATTACGGTAAATTAATATGGAAAAAGGTAGTATCCAGGCGACCGGTTCTCTCCTGTCGCTCTTATTTTCAACCGTCGGATGAAATCTGACGTTTGCGGGATATTTTTTAACCCTACCCACTCCCTCCCTCGCGAGAGCGATTGGCGCTGCCCCCATCCTCCCTCCCTCGCCGCTCGGCGCTACCCCCGTACTTCCCTCCCTCCCTCGCCGCTATACAACACAGAAGTAAGGAAAAATAAAGCAAAATGAGCTGGTGGTGGGCTGGAGCGATCGGAGCTGCCAGGGTACCATCATCCACCCATTTCCAGATTCTCCTTTCGTTCTCCATTTTCTTCTTCAAATTTATCCATTTTGTTGAATTCATCTCATCTGATTCTCTTGTTTTGGGTTGTTTGTTGTGTGTGTTTTGGCAGAAGAAGTTTGAGGAAGACGATGGGCCCAAGAGCTACCCGAGCGTGGGCCTGGTGGTTGGCGTCACGGGCAACACCAACAACTCCTTGTCATGGATTGACAAGATGAAGGGTTAAAAGATTGTGCCTTAAAAACAAGAGGTAGCTGAGCTGAGTTTGTATTGTATGCCTTTGAGTCGTGAGTCTTCTTAGCTGAGCTGAGTTTGTATTGTATGCCTTTGAGTCGTGAGTCTTCTCTTCTTCTTCTTCTTCTTTTTTCTGCCTTTATTTGGTTTTAGCTGATGTCGAGGGGGGAGAGGTTTTTACTCTAGATGCCGTCCGGCCGGCAGTAATGGAGTATTACTGAACAACAGAAAACGCCATCCAAAACCAAAATGGAAAAAAATAGACATAAAAATTGATTATGCCGGCACCGAATGGCCAGGGAGGGTGGCATCGAGCGGTGAATGAGGTAGGGAGGGAGGGCGGCACCGAGCGGCGAGAGAGGGAGGGGGTAATTGAGGGGGTCTTTTTTTTTAAAAGACCCCTCAACCATCGGATCTCATACGGTTGAGATCAAAGCGCCTCTCTCCTGGTGCTCTGAGGCTACCGGCCCTCAATTAATATGGTGTTGATGAAATTTGTATTTTTTTCAAGAAAAAGGCTTTTCCCTTCTCCAATTAACCGGAAACTTCAACATTGTTCTTTTTAACCCTTCACACATTTTGCCCGTTGCCATTTTCCCTACGTGTTTTCCATATCAAAAGCACTTGAGAGGGGGGAGAGGAACGTAAATGCTGGGTGTAATGGCCCTCCCTACTTCCTCACACATATAAACTAACATTCGAAGTCTTCTCCATATGATATAGTACATGCAGATTATAAAGCACACTTCAATTAAGTGAACATGAAATTACAGCATAACACATTGTTTGAAACAATAATACCTTGTGCGACAAATCCATAATAGACCATTGGCTATAGAACCCAGCACTTAAACACAATATTGGCTAAACCAAACCACTTTGAAATATCTGTTGCGGAATAAATTATTGTGACAATTAGACAAACACCTAAATTTAACCCCACATTCATGACAGTCCCTCACCGGATTCACGTTTTGGAGCTTCTTTAATTTCGTCCCCAGCATCCTCCTACATTAACATCAACAGACATTAATGAAAATGCTACAACCAAAACCATCCAAAAGACAACGCCTTGCAAGGTGCACACAGCTTGTGCATGTGGGCGTATACATGAGAGAGAGAGAGAGAGATTTACTGTGATATCAGAGGTCCAGAGTGTCAAATTGTCTCGAAGAAGCTGCATGATCAATGTGCTGTCCTTGTAAGATTCTTCACCCAAACTATCAAGCTCAGAGATTGCCTCATCAAATGCCTGCAGCAATAGAACAAATATCAACATCACACGATGGAAAACACACAAAAAATCCAATTGCAGCATTGCAAGCTGGATTATCGTTTGCAGATACCTCATAATGCACACCAGAATAAAATTGACAGAAGGAGAACAAGTTGCTCCGCAACAAATGCAGAAGCACATGCTACATTCAACTTAAAATGAAGATAAAAGCATTCAATTCTGGAATAGACATTAGAATAATATTCGCTATTAAAATAACTAAGTAGTTCCTAGGGACTTCTCAATCAGAGAAGAACACCAAGAGAGATTGACACACACTAAAGAAAAAGGCAAAATACAACATAAAACAATAATTCATCATGTCACCTTAACAACAAGAAAGAATGACTTCCAACATATAAGTATTCAATCAATATATTAATAAAAATCTACAAATATCTGAATGCATAGCAATCAAGTAAAGCTTTTCTTCATAAAGACGGATAGAACTAAAATAAGTGACATTCAATAATTATTGTTTTAAAAAAAGCACATTCGTGAGACCTTGAACTACAATTATGCATTTACTAATGCCCAAGGAAAGTTCAAACTGCAGATAATAGTAACTGAAAAAAATCAAACTGAAGATAAAAATAACTGGAAGGAAAACAAGAACAATAAGCTGAAAAAACTACAACTCCAATAAGAAGTACACAAGACCTTCCATCATAGCATGGCAAACAACCATCAGCTTCACTAGACAACCAGCAACAGGGTCTTTAACATACAAAAAGCTAAGGACACAAAGAAAGCAACTAATTTCCAAAAAGAAGCTAAAATAAGAAAACTGTAAATGTCATAAGATCTGCTTCTAACTAGTGACAGCTGCTGTGCAAAGTAATGACAGTCACACAAATACAAAAAGACAAACCTGTTTTGCAAGACTGCATGCACGATCTGGGGAATTAAGAATTTCATAGTAAAACACTGAAAAGTTAAGTGCAAGTCCCAGCCTTATTGGATGAGTAGGAGCAAGTTCCGCCACAGCAATATCCTTGAACACAACATAGCAATGATTTAATTTCCCAAGAGATAGAATAACATAATACTCACATTCAACAATAGACAGGTTTTAATTTATAAGGAAGAAAACATGAAGGAAACCTCAGCAGCCTTGTAAGCAGACAATGTACTCTCGGCAGCCTCCTTCCTCTCAGCTCCAGACTTGAACTCGGCAAGATACCTGTGATAATCACCCTTCATCTTAAGGTAAAACACCTTAGACTCTGCTGTGGTTGAGGAGGGGACGAGATGAGATTCCAGAAGATTCAAGATACCATCGCAGATCTTACTGAGCTCTGCCTCAATGTTACTCCTATATTCCTTAATTGCTGCCACATGATCTTGATTGCCCCTACTTTCCTCTTTCTGCTCAATTGAGGAAATGATCCTCCATGAAGCCCTCCTAGCACCAATCACATTTTTGTAAGCAACTGAGAGAAGGTTTCTCTCTTCCACTGTGAGCTCCTCAACATCCACTGTCTTGGCAACCTTCTCCATAAAATCCACCATTTCTTCATAGCGCTCCGCTTGTTCAGCGAGTTTAGCCATGTATACATTCTCTTCCCGCAATGATTCAGGCGCAGACATGATTACCTTCCACAAACCTGCAGGCAAGTCTCACTCGCGCCTATTCATATTTCGATATTGATGAGAATAACAATACTCCATAACATTCACCATTGCCATAATACTGCAGCATATAGACTTCGATATGCGTTGTATCAATATTGGAACCACAACAAAATCACTTTTAAGTGACTGACAATTTAACTGAATATAAAAGAGTACGGCTTTGATTAACACGATATTATATCATTGCTTACTTTATTCTCTTTATAAAAAAAAACTGAACACTTTCTTTGCAGCTAGTAAATCGTTTTTTTTTAAAGTTTTTATCAATGCAGTTTCACCTTGTACAGCAATCTCTGACTTTTATCAAACAAATAAAGTTAAGCCCAGAATTAATTTTTTTTTCTCCGCAGATAACAACAATAAATGAATGAATGGAAAGAGCACAATACGGAGATCTAAACAAAAATGTGCAAGACCTACGGTGACCGAAACTAATTAAAAAAGGAATAAATTCAAATCAACAAGCAGATCAAAATACAAAAACCGAATATACATCAGATCTAACAAAAGACTACAAGTGGAACCCCTGGATCTGTCCTAAGAATTCATACTCGATTAACAGGAATAAAAAAAATGAGTCGTTCTTAATATTAAAAACTGCAAAAAAAAAAAACTGATCAACAGAAGAAGAATAAGAAAGATTCGGACATACCTTGCTCTGTAAATTCGGATACCCAAAAGGAATGCTGAAAAAAAAAACAAATTGAAGAAAAGAAGAAGCTAAAAAATGAAAGAAAGTCGGAGCGTGATCTGAGAAAACGATGGGAGGTTTGGCAGAGAGGGAGAGAGATCTCGTTGCTGCCGGCGGTTTCTGCGGAGGGAGGTGGAGGAATGTCGATAATGCCCCTTATGACTTCCAAATAATCGGAAGATGCGCCAGGACGTTGAGATCGTTAATCACGCGGTGAATGCCATAATTAAGAGGGAAATCAGTCTATTATAGTAAAAAAAAAAAAGAGGGAAATCAGTCTATTATAAAAAAAAAAAAGAGAAATCATTCTAGGGAAAAGTTTAAATGAGATCGCTCTCATATTGCTTATATGAGGCCACTTTGAATCGTAGCCGTTGGATCTTGATCTGACGGCTACAAATATCTATAATGATCTCACCTACTCTGTGATGTGACATACTTACCTACCCACTGATTTGATATCCACCCTCCGATCGGAATAACGGCAATAAAGATTGGCCTCGTGCTCCTTATATAAGAACGATCTCATGTAAACTCATCTCATCATTCTATTATACAAAAAAAAGGGAAATCAGTCTATTATAAAAAAGAGGGAAATTAGTCGTGGAAGTAGGGGGTAGTTTTGACATTTTAAGAGATGAAGGAACATCGTTTCGGAATAACCACTGCCCCCTTTTGAAGCTGTTGGTGGGGTGGGGGGAACGATGGGTTTTGCTGGACTCCATTGGAATGGATAACCTCTAGTCTTCTACAACTCATATACTTGTGGCCCATTTGGTCCTGGCCCATTTACTGGTATTTGAAGGGAAGGATTCTGCATGAGAGCATAAGTCACCTATGGTTTCGTTCACACTTTGTCTCAATTACTGTCACGCCCCAAAATTCCTGACCTCGATCGGAGTGCGGAAGCCTTTAAGTAAACCAAATAAAAGCCGAGATAAGAACTTTGGGACGCGACCGGATACTCGATCCCTTGGGTCAATTACATCGTTACAAAAGAACGTGTAATCGACATCACCAGGAACTCATAACGAAACTTAGAAATTAAGAACTAAAAACTTCTTCATCAAATTTTAGATAACATTGTCAATGTAGCAAATGAATCCTACTAAAATTATTACAGCAGATTAAATAAAACTGTCAAATAAAGCAAGCATCAAATCCAGGCACACACTGCCCACCACTAAAGAAATTCTAACAAAATGCAATAGAGTAAATAAAGCAATTCTTCAAGACATCTCCCACGCATCTGCTACGCCTTTCTGAACTGTAAAATCCTGACTTACTGATCTTTGAGGCCTGCATCAGAGGATGCGTGAGTATTTCGTAGAAATACCCAGTACGATGTAAAAACCCACCAGGAAGATAAAATATGTTATGAAGAATAGATCACTCAGATAAACAGAAATAAACGCTCTTTGAAAGACCACTCATAGGTTTATGTTGCATGAATAGCAAGGTCAAATAATAACAGTTCCAATGGAAAAGTATAGGAAAGAATAATCTCAATATGACTCCAAACAAATATCAGTGTAAGGAGAGAAAGGTCAAGACACTCAAGGCTCTAGGCATCTATGGTGCAAGGAGTTACAATTTCTGCTCGCTGAACTTACCAATACGCAAGAGGTAAGATATATACCAGAACATCCTAGAGGTTCTCTTTTTGAAACCCGACCACGCGTCTAGGCATGCTGGCCCTATCTGTGCTTACAGGCACAATGAGCGGAGACTGAAGACCTTCCGTAATGTCAACCAGTCTAAGACGTACGTATTTGCCTCCTTTCGGGCAATAGGAAAACCATGTTCCATAAATATCGGAGATCACCACGGATCTAGCAATGGCTCGTGAGCATACTATGATTCCACCTTTTAATAAGTGGAGAAATAGGTCAATGTCAAACTGGATAATGATTCAACAAAAGCACAAGTCTTACCTTTATGAGAATAGGGTAACTCTTACCGCAATGACTCACTCATGGAGTACGAAACAGATAATCAAGGTTTCTCAACAATATATGGCTCTCTCTCAGGGAATAACAAGAAGATTCACATATCTCGCATAATGAAGAGAATAATGAAGACTCACGATCTAAGGAGTAATGAATTTCACTCTTGGAGTACACATCATACATCATGTCTTACCTCTGATAGGGATATCTCTAAGTATGAAATTGTATTACTTTTAATCTCAAAATACCTTTGTAGGAAAGTTTTATCTCCAATTGGATACTCAAACCGACACCACGATGAATCATAGAAACTAGACCAAATTGACTCTTGTGCACGCTGACTCGTCCCAATGTCTTACTCTTTTAACCTTTTTCACTTATTACAGTGAATCATAAGTAATTTTATCTTACTGTATTAATATTATTTTAATCAGATTATATCATATTATGAGTAATAATACTTACTAGTGCTTTAAAACCCTAGTTCCAGTAAACTATTTTATACTATACAGCCCACTTACGACTGAACCCACCGTCAACACAGAAGGACTCTGACTCTGAAGGTTTAATAGAAGATAGCCCTATGAGTCTAGTTTATAACCCCACTGACGGCATATTTTTATGATTTTTATACATTTAATTATGATTTTTATACTGAGCACTGTTGGTGCAGAAATAGTTCTAGCCGAGAGCACATTACTTACTTATAATAGGTAATCACGTACTAATACCCATTAACTATGATAATATAACATTAATACCCTTAATTACTCCCCTCCTAGAGTAATTTTAGACTCTGGTATATTCTGGAACTTCATGATTATAATGATTCTAATTGATGCCAATACCTTAAACTAGATTCAAGGCATCAACCTTGATCTAATTAAGCTTTTAACATTAATAATACATCCCTTAACCATATTGGACTATTAAATCAGGACATAACAAAATAAAGAAGATAACTTTCATGACCATTCATGTTCAAGAGACATGACCTATAAATATTCCCATCAAAAGTAGGCATATATACATCAACATGAAGCAATAAACAAGGTATGACATTATGAGCACTCTTATTTATCAAACAACGAGAAATCTCTCATGAAACAAACATTAGGCACTCTTATCTCTGAGATAATATGAATAGGATCATCAATTAATCACAATATGAAAGGACCAAAGAAGTGCAAACCGAATTGGTTAGGAAAAACCATCCTACCACTTAGATGTATGCGAAATACACCTCTACGCGTAGCTCGTTCTTTCTTCTTTGCAACGACGCCTCCACACCTTTGATCGCACGAGAGAAGAGGTTGAGGGAAGAGGTAGAAGGTTGCTGGAATTGGTGGCAAGGCAAGGGAGAAGAGCTAGGGTTTAGCACAAGGCGTCCAAAGCTTTTGGCGTGAAGCATATGGGCGACCTCCTCCTTGGCTTTTATAGCCAAAGCCTCCTCCAACTAGGATATCTCCTAATTAGATCATTCCTAATCCCAAATCCCAACTAACCAATTAGATTCCTTCCCTTAATTATGATTAGGACGCCCAACAATTTAACTCCATCATTAGATAGATTGCAATCTTTATAGTTAGGATATTACCTTATCAAGTCTAGTTCCCTACTTAACTAGGAAACTACCAAATAGGAGCCTTCCAATAAGACACCCTCTCTCACTTGCTTATGTGGCGTCTCCTCCTCTTATGGCTAGTAGAAGATACTCTAATTACTTCATTTTTAATTCATATTTATTTTCATAATTATCTCCGCTGAAATGATAACTTTCCAATTACCGCAGTATTTACCTTATCCACTGCGATTAGGTCAAACTGTAAATTTGCACCAAGATTCGCTCCAATCCTCTAAAGATCTCCTTGTGGTTAGTTACCCACGTTCACATGACTCCCTGGGCCTGTGCCCTGCGCCCAGGTCTGTGCGTCTAAAGCTAGAGTCCTGCACATACATGACTCTGGTGTCCCGCGGTTGCACTACTCGTTACACTATCTCGCGTAGACCACAGACCACGTATAAAACCAAAATTAACCCATTAATTATAAAATTCAAATGAGTCTCATCCACTGAACACGTGCCCTGGCGCCTGGCCCCACTCCTGGCGTCAGGTGTTCTCAGACCCTGGCGCCAGGCTCGCCTCAGCACCAGGTTGTGCCCAGCCCCAGGACCAACCCTCGTGTTCTGGTTTTCTACTACTAATAGTCATGCGATTAACAAATCATACCACATCATAAACATTAAATAACATATCAAAGCACATCGCACAACCAGAAATCAAATCAGGCAACGAACTTTCCTATTTTAGAATAGTTTCCTAAAATAGAAACCTTTAGTTAATGTACCAATTTTACGTTGGCAAAGAATGGGGTAATCAGAGGTGGCTGACCACTTGGCTCGTCAAGTTTCATTCCTCCATCTCTCTAAAAGCTGATCAATGCTGTGAATCTGTAATTCTTGTCTTTTGTTTTTATGGAATTCTCTTCCTAACAAAGTCTCCCTCCGTCCAATGAAACTCACTGCATTGAATTGGACTCAGGAACGGGATAGGGCAACAGTCTTTTTCTTCCTCGTTCGCGTTTATAGTTTGTAGGGCCCCGCAACATTTCAAGCCTTGTGTCCTACGTCTTTGAATGGCGTTTCCAAACCCGCAAAGTTTCAAATGCAACCAGTTTTATATGGACTGTGGGTTTAGAAAATGAGAATCGCCATGATCACTTGCATCGGTGTGTGTAGGGGCACCGCAAACTGTTTGATTTCGATGGAGTGTGTTGCATGTGAGCCACGCGACACGTGTATTTGGCTTGAGGAGGTGGACAAGTAGGAGGCGAGTACATGGAAGTCTGGTTGTACCATCCAATTCCATCTATGGGAAAAGAGTAGTGCCATTCCTGCTTTTTTATCACGCCCAATATGAAGGAAATGAAATATGGCCCATGAAGGGTACGGCCGGAAAATAAAATGTGGGGCCCATAGTATTTCCATCAAGTGCACGTAATGTGCCGTGAAAATAAGAGCCGTTTGGGGCGTAAAAAATCAGCACCATTTAGCTGAAAAAAATCCAACTAGTTAAAATTTTTGAAATAATCTACTAACCTGCAGATTAGGGGATTATCCAAGTAGATTTTTTGGAATAGATGAAACTAATTTTTCACGCCCCAAATGGCCCTTTTTCGTGGGAAAAGGGGGGCTGGTGGAGGGACGGACTTACGTGGAAAGTGGGTGTGTACTTTTACATGACGTAGGATATTTAAAGTGGGTCAAAGTGTCTAGAAGTTAGACTTAGGGGCCGTTTGGGGCGTGATTAAAATCAAAACATCCAGATGGGATGTTTTGCTACACTGTAGCATCTGGATATTTTATATATCCAGCTGATACACCTCAGGAGGTGTTTCAGCTGGATGTAAAAATCCACATGGATGCTACAGTATATATCCAATATCCAGTCTGGATATTTTGCAATAATCACACCCCAAACGGCCCCTTAATTCCATAACGTGACCCCATCAAAAAATGATATGCCCTGACCCATCCCTAAAAATAATCCTGGGTCTGCCGCCGGCTGGACATTAGTCCTCGTCAAAGGCAAAAACTAATAGACTGAACGCGGCCGTTAGTAAGGAAAAACGAAAGAGGCAGTAAAAAAGGTCCTGAGTTGGACGCCTCACCTACTTCATTAGATATTTGAAAGACTAAAAACACTAATTAATCATTGCCATAAAATCAATCAGCCTACTTGCGTTTAGACTTTTTCCATCTATAAACAAAGGAAAAAAATTGGAGTAATGCTATACTGACGTCACAATTCATACGCGATAAAGTAGACGTGACTAAGCTACATCACCGTTCAAAAGCCTTTGATTTTGGGGGGCCCAAAAACGTGGTCCCCTATTGTTAATGGTGTTTGAATGAGAGATTAATCACATACAAATTTTGACGAAACATAGCATTTTTCAAAAATATGTTACTGGTTGGCTGACTTCCTTTATATCGCGCCAGTGCAAGAAATCAGCTTTCTCAGAACACTTATGTTTTCTTTTTTTTTTCTCTTCCTTTTTTTTCTGAAGACTTATGTTTTCATTTTTTTTTCTCTTTTTTTTTTCCTGAAGTAAGTATGCCTAGCTACAGCGCAAATTGGTAAATGTACGTTACGTGGTTTCCGTTTTGACAGTTTGAGCAAGTCCCTTCCTCACTCCTCTTTGGCACCCATAAGATGTGATGAGCTAGCAAAACAATACCTAACTTCTTCCTTCACTCCACTTGAATTCCACCGTTCAACGCGACAAGCTTTCCTTCTTGCCGTTTCTTCTTCTCCCCGGCCCTCGGCCCTCGGCCCTCGGCCCTCAGCCCTCAGCCCTCAGCCTTCCCTTCTCTCTTGCTTCCCTCAGGTGAGTTCTTACGTCCCGCTTATATCAGTCACACACTCTAGAAACTCTTTTCATGCCACCTTTGTGCTTACGGCATGCTTTCGTTTCAAGTTTTGACTAATTTTTTTAAAAATGGGTTCTGTGCAGCTGTTTCTGTATCATAAATCTTAGTTTACCTATGAGATTCTGTAATTTCCAAATGAGATGCCCATCACCTGTAGGCTGTAGCATCAATATAAAAAAAACAAGATTTTCTCATACAACTTCTCTGCCACCCTTTTCGACTAGGTGCTGCGGCTTCTGGCCGTGTGGTTTTCCGCAAGACAGAGGGGTTGCCTGGAATTCTACTATTAGCAACAGGAACGCCCTACCCTTCAAGATAGAGGTAATATGCAGCTCAAATTTTTGTAAGATTTTTCTAGATGCCCTCTGCTATCCAGTTTCTTCTAAATTTTTTGTCTACCTTTTGCAATACTGGATCATGACTACATTAGTATGTCAACAATTTGTGTTAATTAATCAAACAAAAGAAAAACAATTTCTGTCTACATATTTATGAACGTAGGTTAATATCTTAGGGTGCGCGGAGTTTTTTCTCTTTTGGCAGTTTAAAATTTTAACTTTCCCAGCAGTTTGATGGATGGATTACAGTTTTTTAGAGAAAACAATAATTTTAACTCTCTGATCTAAAAAATAAAATCAGGATATAATTGCTAGTTTTATAATTGCGAACAGAACCAGTATAGCTGTCTAGTAATAACCTCTTTACAGTTTGGAAAGTACGTCAATCTTAAGTGAAGTGTACCTCAAATTCTATTTTGCAGGGGCAAAGCTCAAAGTCGTATCCGGTAGTGCCTATTTAGTAAAGGCCCATAGTTGTCTTAACTCATCACTCATCACTCATCAGGATGACTTGGTTTGGTTGCATATGGAGAAGGAGGAAAACTGCTTCGTCCAATGACTCTAATGAAAATTTTGAAGGTAGGTATATCGCAGCCTTTTTTTTTGTCCTTTTATAACTACCCAATAAATGATTTTCCCACCAACCAATTGAATAATACAATACCTAATGTGAACATTTAGTAAGAAATTTCAGTATCATCTACCTTCATAATATGCATGGGGTACAGAGTGGACCATTTACCCACCTTTCATTTGCGGTGATACTATCCGGGATACCTAACAGACTAGAGAAATGTTCATGTGGAAACTCATTATTTGGCACAAGGACAGTACAACAATGTGTACATGCTTCTGCAAAACGAGATTATCCTACAACTGCGTGGCAAAGCAGGACTATACTCGTGCTTATTCTACTTGACGATTAAGCCGAAGAAGCCTAGACAGCTAGACTCATCTTTAATGCAAGCTTATGATTCTTCATTGGAAGGACATTCACAACAGGAAATATTATGAACATGATTCTCTAAATCTAATATTGTCTTTTTATATGCTCTGCTTTATTCTAGATCTACTCTACTTCTTAATTGTGACCCCCTCAGTCTGTAAGAAATGGCTGTTCGATTACAAATTGCTGACTGGTTTTTGTCGGCTTGCATCAGCATCCATAAGTAACAGTGGAAGAAGATACTCGTACATGGAATTGAGAACGGCAACAGATGACTTTAGCGAAGCTAATAAAATTGGAGAGGGTGGTTTTGGCAGTGTATACAAGGTGAATTCTAAATGCATATAATCTAGTATATTTCTCTTAGATTGACTCTGGATTGCTTGTAACTTTAATTAACTTATTTGGATTCCCATTCAGGGAAGACTCAGCGGAGGCACAATTGTTGCTATAAAGGTCCTTTCAGCTCAATCAATGCAAGGAGAAAGGGAATTTCTAACTGAGCTAAAAGCGATCAGTGATATTGAGCATGAGAACCTTGTGAAGCTGTATGGTTGCTGCGTGGAAGGAAATCAAAGGATATTGGTCTATGGGTACCTTGAGAATAACAGTCTTGCACAAACTCTGCTAAGTAAAAATAGCAAAAGATCTCGTTGGGAATTTCGCGGTAAGTGTCTCTCTCTCGTAAGGACATTTTTGTTTTCATCATTTGCTAGTGGTGAGAAACTATTCACTTCTCTCATTATTGATTCCATAAGGATGAAAGAAGTATAAAATCTTATTATCATGCGTAGGAGAGGTAGCTTGACTTCATGCTAAGGCTACCTTTTTCCTTATTGCTCACTCGAACCACATTAATAGTTGATGTGGTTTTTCAGAACTAATATTAGTTATTTTTCAAAAACTAAATTTCTCTTTTAATGTGGGAGGGAGAGTCTCAATTAAGTTTGACATATATTGAAGGAATCAAATTTTGGATTTGCAGCATAAGCCGCATAACATTCATTCTGCAGTTAAATAATTAGAACGTCCTAAGCATTTCTGTTTGAATTGTTCATTTTCTCATTTACCCTCACTGAATTTCATATGAGTGAGTTGTTTTTGTTATTCACATCGCAATCTGAATTTTGAGCTTTTCTTGTCCTACTTTTAGATGTTACTAGTAGCAACATTCAATTTAACTGGGCAACACGGTCAAAAATATGTGTTGGCATTGCATGCGGGCTTGAATATCTTCATGAAGGAGTCCATCCACATATTGTTCATAGAGATATCAAAGCTAGCAATATCCTCCTTGACAAAGATCTCACTCCAAAGATTTCTGATTTTGGCCTAGCAAAGCTTCTTCCAGCAAACATGACCCATGTCAGTACGCGTGTTGCAGGAACAATGTAAGGTCAACTCACTTTTTTATACTCGAAACCTATTTAATGGACCTCCTTTAGGCCTAAGATGGTCCCTTCTCGAAGGATTGGCAATAGCATATAAGTTATAAATTGCCAAAAAAAATGCATACAAGTCATACGTGAATTCAACTAATGATTTTCTTATCATTTGCTTTTAGCTGGCTGCTTGGGACAGTTTTAAGTGTTCATCATTCAATAGTTGAACTCATATATCTAGTTAATCTGAATATGATGCTGGCACAAGAGTTACAGTAGTTCCCATCTGGTTTTCTGGATTCAATGTTCCAATGTTTATAGTGGGTTTGTTTTTGAAGAGGCTATCTGGCCCCTGAGTATGCAGTACGAGGGCAGCTAACAAGAAAAGCAGATATTTATAGCTTTGGAGTTCTTATCTTGGAGATCATCAGTGGGAAATGCAATAATGACGTGAAATTAGCTCCTGAGGAACGTTATCTTGTTCAAAGGGTAGGCAAAAACTTGATCCGAATGTGCACATTTTCTCATATATATAACCCCATCAGAATCTCAGTCTGGACAGTTCTGGATTGCATCTGAGTTTTTTTTCCACTGAATTTCGAGTTTAAATGCATATATAAACGTAGATAAAATTTTAAATTACATGCTATAAGTAACAATGAACTATGATAAATTGATGTCGCAGACGTGGGAACTCTATGAGCGTGGTGAATTAGAGGAGCTGATAGATCCAGTCCTTCGTGGTGACTATGATGTAGAGAAAGCTTGCAGGTTCCTTAAGATTGGTCTCCTCTGTACTCAAGAGATGCCAAAGCTACGACCGCCAATGTCCTCTGTTCTAAAAATGCTTAGAGACGAAATGGAAGTGGTTGATGAGAAGATTACAAAACCAGGGTTCATTACTGACTTGAAGAGCCTCAAAGTGCGTGGACCAGCAGGAAGACCTCATAATACTTCATCCACAGCCTCCTCTGGCGTGGCTTCTTTATTTGATTCTTCATCTTCATCAAAATAGACTAGTAGCACTTCTCATCGGACGACTTAACTTTACTGGTTACTGGCAAAAGTAACAACCGAAGTCCATTGAGTTGCTGTTCTCGGGCATGTAGCATCAATATTTTGTGTGTCCGTTTTCCTGTAAACTCATTGTTGTATTCATCCTATATTCTTGATTGTTTTATTCTTGGTTACTCTTCGTAGCCTTACTTTTACGTTTTGCTAGTAGAGAAGTTGAGAGGCTTGTAATGGGGACTTCTGAAGAGTGGAATCTGGGTACATATTTCTAGATGAGATGTTATTTGCCAAACTACGAATAAAAGTTAGGGTGCTGATCAATGAGTCCAGCTTGTGACCTTCTCCACCCAATGATTCTCAAGTATCAGCAAGAAATTTTGCACAGCACTGGCTAATCAAGGTCACCTTGGAGGTATTAATGAAAAGAAAAATTGAGGGTTAGTGCATTTGATTTCGGGTGTTTAGCATATACAGTAATTGCACATTAGATAGAGACGTAAATAGTAGAAACAAGACAAGACTTGATCAATGTCCGACGGATCAACTAGAGCTCCAGCGCTGAAAAAAAAATGAGGGCACCGATGATGAGTTTAGGCTGCCTCTCGGACGATGTTCCCACTACCTAGCCCCTCATCCCTGAGGCAGCGCTGATACTAGTGACTGGAGTATGATTTTATGGGAACTAGGATCCCAGCAACAAAAGGAATGAATGAATGAATCAAGAAGCATGCGGTCCTACTGGTCGGCTTCAGTGTTCACCGAGTACAAGACAATTTATAATCACTTCCAGTCCAGCCAGCCTGAAAGCGAAAATTTATTCGAGTCCCAAAAAGTGGAAGACACAAAAAAATAAAAAGCAAAAGCAAAAGCAACTGGGCAAAAGCAAAAGTACCCCTCCGTCCACCACCACCGTGCCAAATTGCCCATCGACAGCACAATGGGAAGCTGGGAAAACATAGACAACATGCAATATCTATCTCATACATACGCACAGACGGAGTAGGAGAGAGAGAGAAACAGAAGATTGTTTGTTGCATCATCCATCATCATATAAGCAGCTCAAAGCGCCTAAAAAGAACTGCTCCTGCTTAGGGGATGTGTTATGCATGTTGGGGATTTTAGGCCAAAAAGTAGGGGAGAGTATGATGTGGAGGGTGCGGTGCGGAAAACCTGGGCCGAGGATGGTAGCGGTTTTGTTCGATGGAGACCAGGAATCGCATGATTACAATGCCCAGGCCCGCCCTTCAAAGTACACTCTCAGAAGGCTTCTTTCCTCCTGGGATTGGGCCCGTGGCCCGCCACAACCTACTCTTATGTTCACCCTCATGTACATACATGCCACAGGTTAATTGCTTTCCAGTCTGAAATTGACCTTTGGGACAAGAACGGCACCTGAATAGACCCCATGTTAACTTTGGAAGGAAAAAGAGCTGAACTTTTAAGATTCGCCCTCTTTTTCTCAGAAAGAGAGAGGGTGGATATTGGAATAGATGCTCTTCCTGAAAGTAAGAGACATGTTGCACAGAGACAGGCACAAGGGGAGAAAGCAAAGGCTGCAAATTCATCCATTAGAGGGAAAACAACAAATGAATAAGCAAAAAGCGTGAGATGCCTTTCTTGTGTACGAGCGCGTGAAGACCAATGCCCCTAACTCGGTTGGTTAAAAACATATACTTGGTATTCACCATCATATGGGAACTGCAGACATAGCTAGAACACTTTTTCTGTTCAAGCTTCTCTTACAGAAGATAGAGCGAAAGACAAGCCGGAGTTAGCCATAGTGACTAGTGTAAATGTTGTAAAACAAACAAACTACTTACTGGGTATTTAATTTAGACCGGAACTTATTATTATCTTGAGCTAGCGTAATAAAGTTGAACAAAGAAAAAAAGTTAAGAGTAATAAAGTGAGTAAGCGTTGGCTTTGCAGCATTGATTTTCCGGCATCTGGGGGGTGTATCCGCTTGTTCTTTGATACATATAACAAGGAAGACTTATTTGTTATTGCAGTATACAATATGATTATGAAGAATTAAAACATCCAGTTCACAGGATGCTTAAGTTATATGAGCGGAATTGTTCTTTCGACAACTACATTATATGAGCAGCATGCTATATATAAAGAGAGATCGATTTACATTAGATCATTCTCATGTAGCTTGCATGAGCCAAACCAAAATCTGACAACGGGTGTTAAATCAACGGGTATTAAACCAAAATCGACGACTCAAGATTACTCAGGCTCAGAATTATCTCATTTAAACTTTTTCCATATATAAATAATAATATACAATTTACGCAATATGGGTACCTGAAAATAAGCGCTCTCTCCGTTCCTAACTATTAATTATGGAACGGACTTAAAAATAAAATAGGACAACAAGAACTGACATCTATAAAAGTGACAATTTGCCCAAGGATTAGTATAAACTGTACTAGGAGAACTCCGCATTTCGGCAAGTGGAACTGTGGAAGCAATCTAGTTACACCATGAAGACTTTACATGAAATACAGATCGAGGAGAACGATAATCTAGTAGTTTGGGGTAGAATCCACCTTGCCTGTTCACAGGAAGTTAAACTTTCATTTAAAATCTTAGTACATTTCGAGATGAGAAGAGAGTCATTCCTACTAGTATTATCATGTCTGAAGTCTAAACTGACCACTAACATATGAAGACATGCAAGCAACATCCACCGTATAACGTATTTATCTTCGGCTTGCCATCTACCCTGTAGACAGCTAACCGACGAATAAGAATTAGAATTCAAGAAGGGACCAGGAGAGGGAACCCATGAAATTTCCAAAAGAAGCATTTTCATATTAAAAAACTCTTGTGCACGATCAACTGGATAGAACAACCTGTCAAGAAAATGAACAAGACACCTGCACACTACAACGAAAGGCAATCTACATCTCTTAAGAACATGAACCAACTATTTCATCTACTAACATGTTATTTGCCCCTCTCAGTAGTAAAGAAATAGCAGAAACTAATACCATGAGGTGGCCAACATCATATTTACCTTGTTTTCATAAAAAAATGAAAAAAGGTTGTGACAACTTTTAGATTTTTAGCATTCGAAACAAGTTAGATAAATTAAAACAGTAGCACTAAATAATTGTATATTAGAACGTAGAAATGAAAGGAAAATAGAACTCAAAGGAAAAGGTTTTGACAGTCGATGGCGAACACGATAATTACCTTGTTCTTGAAGAAAGTTGCAGAACCATTGACATTTTGTCATTTGAAACAAGTTTGTAAAATTGAAGTAATATCGTAGTAAAACATTATATATCAGAATACAGTAAAACTTGAGGAAGATTATGTAGAGAGAGAGAGGAAGAAAGAGAGAGGGTATGCTTGACTCCTCGCACGCCACCCACACTAGCCGATCAGTAAAGAGATGGGTCTCTGCGTGTGGCATACAGGGAGCCAGGCACAACCCTGTTTCACCTATCTCTTCTCTTCAGCTCCTAACCCTTCTTCAAAGCTTTTCCCTTCAGTTGAGGATAGCAGGTAGAACCTCAAACATTGAGAGAGAGAGATAGAATGAGAACAAGGGGCCAGTGTAGGAGGTAAGGGTGGTGAATTTATAGACTTGAAAATGAGAAACAATATTACTTGCTTTAAACCATTAACGTAACTATCAAGACCTCAGTCCTCATGAGGTCGAGTCCAGGCCCAGGGGGGAAAGAAGATCGATGAACTAAAGGAACTTTAAAAACCGTGGCAGCCACCCACTATACTACCTTTTAACATCGCCTAGGCTTAGAGAAAACCCTAGCCGTGTTTGGTCCAAATGAGGTATTTTCCCAGCTGGGTCTTTTAGGTATAGTAGTGAGCTTTTCTTTCACTTTGTTATCTAGGTAAGAGTGGACAGAGAGATGGGAGGGAGGTTCTGGGAAAGAAATAGGTGGGACCCCCTCATGTTCTCCAAGTTTGAAGGTTTGAAAGCTTGCCTCTGATCATGTTCTCTTGTAAATGAGAATAGAATGCTTTTCCCATTCTGAGTCTGGCCTTGTCTGGAGTGTTTGGAAGAATCCGGATTCTTTTCTGACAACCAAAAATACCGATGTAGAATCAGCAAATTCAAGGAAATCAGTTTGTCTGGTATTGGATCTTTAATTTCTAGTGCCTGCTTTGTCATTTTCTTTGTCTGAAATATGAGATTATGCTGCGTCTCTTACTTTGAGATTTTCTTAAATAAACCCATGTTACGATGGAGTATAGTGACTAGTTACTGATTAGTTCGACTGCAACATAATTCGAGAAGCCCATCCATTGACAAACTACATATGATTTTATAGTGTCAAGGCAGGTTCCTACTACAACATAATGCAATTAACTTCAAAAGTGTGGAGGATATTCGAAACAGAATTAGTGATCTCTTTCAAAATACTAGATCATTTTTGTTATTTTCTGTCTGAAATATGATATATGTAAAATTTTACAAATGAAACACATGGTATACTATGTAAGCACTGATTCATGAGAAAAGACGAAGCTTACATAGTTTTGGTGCCAAAAGCTTTTCTCTTCTCGCGTTCTTGATGTTACAGAACCCTAAATATTCCCGTAGGCTGCCTCCAAAGTACATTATGATTATATCCACATTACCTAACATGCAATATTGAACTCACTGGATTCATATGATAGTCCATAGCCGTCTTAATTGCCAATTAACAACAGGATACTTCTTTTCAAATCTAAGAAAGAAATATGATACTTTTCCCATACATTTGTAGACAATCTTATGAACTTGTGAGATAATACATTTGTAAACAAATCTCGAATTACATATTTCTTCATGGTAGTCGGACTCCTAGTTAAAGCTTCGGGGGAGACCAATCCATATGGTAGCCCATTTTAAAAGTTCTTTTTGCGGCTACGTACATCTATCGATTTTTAATGCAAAAGGCACAGCACACCACGAATCAAACGCGAAATTAACGTGCCCCAATTTGAATGGTATGTAGATCCAATGAAACATATGTATCTCTCCACTAAAACTTTCTACTACGCATGCGAAAATGGTGCTTATACATAGACATAGTGCACAGACCTTGCGTACATATTACTCCAAAAAAGTGAGTAGACTACTAAGGATAGTGTTATGCCAAAAAAAAAGCTTAAAGCTGATTAGAGAGACAGACAGAGAGTAATGGGTTAGGAAATGGTACATGGCCCGACAGAATTGATAGCAAAAAGGTGCTTATACACTTTTCTCTCGGTACCATTCTCATGTCTTCCTCAACACTCTTGTCCACTTCATTTGGAGAGAAGAACCCAACGCATTTTTCAATGGGGAGTCGACCCACGAAGTCATCTTATTTAGGCGCTGTGAAGAAACTCTGCTCATATATCTTGGACTCAAACTCTTACACTTAAGATAAATTTTCTTTCCCATCTTCATGATGGAAGTTGTAATTTTGCATTCCAACCTTTATTTTTTACCCTTTGCACTTGATGACATTTTCAATTTTCTGAAAAGAACTCACAAAAGAAATGTCTGCTTTCAATTATCTGAAAAGAACTAACAAAAGAAATGTCTGTTTTCAATTATCTGAAAAGAACTAACAAAAGAAATGTCTGTTTTCAATTATCTGAAAAGAACTAACAAAAGAAATGTCTATAAAAAGCCTAATAAAGAAGTAAACAAACATAACAGGTAAATATAAATTATATGTACTCTAATCATTCCACATCTTTTATAGTCTATGGTAAAGAAATAGCCTTTCTATTCCCAAAAAAAATGGAGACTCAAGCAATCCTTGGCGGATCTAGTTTAGTTACTCTCTGGCTAAGGGTGGATAAAAACTTGTGACACATATGAATCAGTTGATCCAAGTCGGATGGAGACGAAGTACTCCCAGACTCAGTTTGGCGAGCTCATATCTGCCAGGCGGACAGTGTCAGTGCTCAGGGAGCCAGGGAGGTGAAATCCCTTTCATGTACTGGAGTAGGATGGGTACTGTACCGTGAAGGGGCCTAATGATGAGATTCCTTTGGTTCCATGGGCTGGACTGTAGCAACAACGCTTTTGGCCCACAACATCGACCCACTGCCGGGCTTTTTATTCTAACTCGTGGCAGTCTGGCAGACCCTTGATCTTAGTGGGCTCTACCTCACCGTGTCTCACAATCTCCTTTCATGTGTAAATTTTTGTTCCTCGATGTATGACATCCAAGCAGGCAGAGAGAAGGCCAAAACACTAGATGAAAAAGGCTAATAGCCCTACGATCATTGTTCTTCCCCTCTCACTTTGACCGTAATTTTGTTAACTTTGGGTAGCCCTACCCACAGAGTGTAATAATTAGTCAAAGGTTTCGAACTCGTAACTTTCAGGAAAGCAAAAGCCCATCCGTCAAATCTGCTGGTTAAATTATGGCAAAAAAGGAAGCGGAAACTATTGATTATTTCAGGTTACGATACAAAAGTAAGTTTGTGAGGAGCACGCACATGGCGCGTGAGATTTGGACATCATTTTCTTTTTAGATTTGTGAACATCAGGATTTTGAACGATCTGTCATTCGTCTTCTTATTAATTTAGTAAGGTTTCTATTTGTTTACTTTGGCGTATGGAAGTATAACTTCTTTAGTACACGAGACTAGTAGACCACAGAGAGAAAAACGAGAAAGAACAGGAATTGCTTGTGTTTAGAGTTTAGGCTGTAATCATTTGGTTTTGATTCCTGAAAGAGATGGTGGGACAAGGGCTGCGTCGAGCTGCTTGCCTGATTCAGTATATATGCTTTGTTGTAAAACAATGGGTTCCCAACCATTCGCAAGCCACACAAGGAAAGGTTCTAATTCAATTTGTTCTGAAGTTCATGATGGTAAGACGAAGGTCTTGTAGTACCTTTCATTGGCTTTAAACTTGCGCTATGTTTTAAGTTAAAAGGGGGTTCAATTGACTTTCAAGGTACGGGCAACAGTGTTGGGCTTCTTGTTTAAGTGGGCTTCTATAAGGAAGCACTTGTTCATAACAATTGCAGCTAGGTGGCCGTGGGGCCTCAGTTTGATCCGATGGGCCGAACCGGGATACTGAGTCTTTTTTCTTTCCTGACTGTGGCAGTAAGTTGGCCCATACTGTACTCATATATATGTAGTAATTCAATCCATCAACCAGCCAGCCCATCCCCACGGCTACACAGATGACAGACCTATATTTATCCACCATTCAAGTAAAAAGGGGCTGCCTAAACCTTGGGGTGGTAGACTATGAGCTCAGATACGCTAGCAGTGCACTACTAGCGGGATCCGGCAGACTACTCATCCTATTCTAATTTGGGCGTATCTGCTTGAGCAAACATGGGTCAGGTGTTGGCATCGGCAAAGTGACTTTAAGCTAAGCCAAATAGCCCCGTAGTAGTGACTTTAGAATTGAACATTTTTTGTCACGCCCCAAAATTCCTGATCTCGATCGGAGTGCGGAAGCCTTTAAGTAAACTAAATAAAAGCCGAGGTAGGAACCTTGGGACGCGACCGAATACTCGATCACTTAGGTCAATTACATCGTTACAAAAGAACGTGTAATCGACATCACCAGGAACTCATAACGAAACTTAGAAATTGAGAACTAAAAACTTCTTCATCAAATTTTAAATAACATTGTCAATGTAACAAATGGATCCTACTGAAATTATTACAGCAGATTAAATAAAAACTATCAAATAAAGCAAACATCAAATTTAGGCACACACTGGCCAACACTAAAGAAGTTCTAACAAAATGTAATAGAGTAAATAAAGCAATTCTTCAAGACATCTTCCACGCATCTGCTACGCCTTTCTGAACTGCAAAATCCTGACTTACTGATCTTTGAGGCCTGCATCAGAGGATGCATGAGTATTTCGTAGAAATACCCAGTAGGATGTAAAAACCCACCAGGAAGATAAAATAGGTTATGAAGAATAGATCACTCGGATAAACAGGAATAAACATTCTCTGAAAGACCACTCATAGGTTTATGTTGCAAGAATAGCAAGGTCAGATTATAACAGTTCCAATGGAAAAGTTATCGGAAAGAATAATCTCAATATGACTCCAAACAAATATCAGTGTAAGGAGAGAATGGTCAAAATACCAAAGGCTCCAGGCATCTAAAGTGCAAGGAGTTACAATTTCTGCTCGCTGAATTTACCGATCACCCGCAAGTGACTATACCAGAATCATGCTAGAGGTTCTCTTTTTGGAACCCGGCCACGCGTCTAGACATGCTGGCCCCATCGGTGCTTACGGGCACAATGGGCGGAGACTGCAGACCTTCCGTAATATCATACAGCCTAAACGTACGTATTTGCCTCCTTTCGGGCAATAGGGAACCCATGTTCCATAAATATCGGAGGTCACTCATGACCTAGCAATGGCTCGTGAGCATACTATGATTCCACCTTTTAATAAGTGGAGAAATGGGTCAATGTCAAACTGGACAATGATTCAACAATAACAAAGGTCTCAACTTTCTGAGAATAGGGTAACTCTTACCGCAATGACTCCCTCATGGAGTATGAAACAGATAATCAAGGTTTCTCAACAATATATGGCTCTCTCTCAAGGAGTAACAAGAAGATTCACATATCTCGCATAATGAAGAGAATAATGAAGACTCACAATCTGAGGAATAATGAATTTCACTCTTAGAGTACACGTCATGCATCATGTCTTACCTTTGATAGGGATATCTCTAAGTATGGAATTGGATTACTTTTAATCTCAAGATACCTTTCTAAGAAAGTTTGATCTCCAATTGGATACTCAAACCGACACCACGATGAACCATAGAAACAAGACCAAATTGACTCTTGTGCACGCTGACTCGTCCCAAAGTCTTAATCTTTTAAACTTCTTCACTTATTACAGTGACTCATAAGTATTTTTATCTTACTATATTAATATTATTTTAATCAGATTATATCATATTATGAGTAATAATACTTACTAGTGCTTTAAAACCCTAATTCCAGTAAACTGTCTTATACTATACAGCCCACTTACGACTGACGCCACTGTCAATACAGAAGGAATATGACTCTGAAAGTTTAACAGAAGATAGCCCTATGAGTCTAGTTTATAACCCCATTGACGGCATATTTTTATGATTTTTATACATTTAATTATGATTTTTATACTGAGCACTATCGACGCAGAAACAGTTCTGGCCGAGAGCACATTACTTACTTATAATATGTAATCATGTACTAATACCCATTAACCATGATAATATAACATTAATACCCTTAATTACTCCCCTCCTAGAGTAATTCTAGACTCTGGTATGTTCTGGAACTTAATGATTATAATGATTCTAATTGATGATAATACCTTAAACTAGATTCAAGGCATCAACCTTGATCTAATTAAGCTTTTAACATTATTAATACATCCCTTAACTATATTGAACTATTAAATCAGGACATATCAGAATAAAGAAGATAACTTTCATGACCATCCACGTTCAAGAGACATGACCTATAGATATTCCCATCAAAAGTAGGCATATATGCATCAACATGAAGCATTAAACAAGGTATGACATTATGAGCACTCTTATTTATCAAACAACAAGGAATCTCTCATGAAACAAACATTAGGCACTCTTATCTCTGAGATAATATGAATAGGATCATAAATTAATCACAATATGAAAGAACCAAAGAAGTGCAAACCGAATTGGTTGGGAAAAACCATCCTACCACTTAGATGTATGCGAAATACACCTCCACGCGTAGCTCGTTCTTTCTCCTTCGCAACGATGCCTCCACTCCTTCGATCGCACGAGAAAAGAGGTTGAGGGGAGAGGTAAAAGGTTGCTGGAATTAGTGTCAAGGCAAGGGAGAAGGGCTAGGGCTTTGCACAAGACGTCCAAAGCTTGGAGTGAAGCATGTGGGCGTCCTCCTCCTTGGCTTTTATAGCCAAAGCCTCCTCCAACTAGGATATCTCCTAATTAGATCCTTCATAATCCCAAATCCCAATTAACCAATTAAAAGGTCTCCCTCATTAGTAAGGGACGTTCAGCTATGTTAATCCATTGTGTTTTCCTTATTTAATTAGGATTTCAAATCTCTAATAAGATTCGTTTACTATCTTAATCCTAATTACAGCACACTGTCGTACGCATAACAGTCCATTTCCGACTCCTCCCACGGTCAGTCCGTTTGGACTTGGACTCTGAAATTTTTATTGGAGTTAGCCATATGTGTCTAGTTTCTAACAATACTCATTTTATATTTTTCCGGTTTTTCCTGAATTAGTTATGATTTATTTACTACAGACTGTCGACACAGAAATATTACTGGCCGAGCTTACAATCTTAATCATACTTTACATATCTCGTTCCAAACTAAGAAACTACCATATCTAAGCCAACCAACTAGACGTCCCCTTCCTATTGGTTGATTAAAAGTGAAATATCTATCTCTTTTTAATTAAGATTTATCTTCCCTAATTATCTCAACCGAACTGATACTTCCCGATCCTCCGCGATACTTACCATATTTATCGTTATTAGGTCAAATCATAGATTTTGCTCCAAGATTCACTCCAATCCTCTAAAGATCTCCTTGTGGCTAGTTGCCCACGTTCACATGACTCCCTGGGCCTGTGCCACATGGCCCTGCGCCCAGGTCTGTGCGTCTAAAGCTAGAGTCCTGTGCACACATGACTCTGGTGTCCCGCGGTTGTACTACTCATTACACTATCTCGTGTAGACCACGGACCACGTATAAAACTAAAATTAACTGATTAATTATGAAATTCAAATAGGTCTCATCCACTTGAACACATGCCCTGGCGCCAGGCCCCACTCCTGGCGTCAAATGTTCTCAGACCCTGGCGCCAGGCTGGCCTCAGCGCCAGGTTGTGCCCAGTGCTAGGACCAACCCTTGTGTGCTGGTTTTCTACTACTAATAGTCATGCGATTAACAAATCATACCACATCATAAACATCAATAACACATCAAAGCACATCGCACAACCAGAAATCAAATCAGGCAACGAACTTTCCTATTTTAGAACAATTACCTAAAATAGAAACCTTTAGTTAACGTACAAATTTTCCGGGTGTTACATTTTTAGTGCTCATCCTAAGTTTTTGTTCGCATTTTTTGTGTACGTTCAGCTGCTGGCCCATGTCCATTGTGGGCTTGGACTTGGAAAGGGAATTCGATTTTTTCTTATAAAAGGCTACCAAATACCAATTGGCATGGAAGTGTGTTGGTGTGGACCTGGGCACAGGATGCGTGCCTGCAGGCTGACCATTCTCACACCATGGACAGGCCAGGTGCAGCCAGGCGACGAGTCATGCCTTGCGCTCGCCATGTGTCAGCCCGGCCATACATGCACACCAGGGGAAAAAGTTGCCTTCTTGTGTTATGGCTAGAGAGCAAGCACACCTTGCCGAGGTTAAAGTATCTCAAGTGTCAATTAGGCCCAGAAGGAGGGAGTTACAACTGACTGATGACACAAGTAGAAGGGGAGAATCTTCGAAGTTGCAAGGGGAGATTGTAGGCAACATGTAGAATTCTACTATATTTTGCATGCATGAACCATAATTTTATTAAATTAGATGACTGTTGCTTCGGTTGTGATTGGAGTAAAAAAATCAATTCTGAATGCATATTCTCTGACTTTCTCATTAAAAAAATTATGTCCATGGCATTTGAGAATTCATTTTATAGCTACCATTTGGGAGTGAACTGGGATAGAAATGGGCAATGGGGTGTGAATTTGATGTCCTCCTATGAGGGAATACTCACTATCAACTCCCTCCTTCTGGGCCATGCCATCTCCTTAATTCGGTTCATAGAGCACAGGTTAGGCAATCCCCTCCATCCCTCCCTCCTCCCCTTCCTCAGTATCCACTATTCCTCCTATGTATACCATTTTATCATTCTATAATTTTATCGCATCCAAAAGAAAGAAATCTGTAATACCCTTCTAACGTTGATATTTCCATGGAAGAAAAGAGGTAGCAATATTAATTAACGGTTCAAAATTGTACTACTGGAGCGACAGGGCAGATTCCATGTGCCTTGTTTGCCCGACCTAAGAAAACAATCTGACAAAGTTCAATTAGTTGGAGAGTTGAAATCATTAAGTTGGACGTGAGGGGCCGAGAAAAGAGTCAAGACGAAATCCAGCATCCACCTCAAGTGAGCAAGTGAGATTTGAAAATAGGAAGTTCATGGTCATGACCTTTTAGCTTCTTAAACACTCTCCTTCCATCTCAAACTCGAAGGATCAAACCGTATTTTAGGGAGTTGAGAGTTTAATTTCGTTTCATGTCCAGGTCGCAGTTCCAAAATCAAGGAAAAAATGTTCTCACTGTGCTACTGGTGGGTAAAAGGAAGAAAAGAACGGAAAGCACGTTGGATGGCCCACAATAATCTCATAGTTTGGCAACAGAACAAAGTGATGACGGAGATACGGAAAACGGCCCAGTCGCATGAGTGACAAAAGCAACCGGCCCACCGTCACCCTCGTCCTCCCCACCCCTTCGGCTTTAGAGATCGATCTATATCTCTTTATCTCTGTCAATCTCTTGTCCTGTCTGGGATCGGCGCCGGATGGATTGTTGCTCGCCCCGGAGCTACACATTCTGCCAATCTGCTGACGTCTCCTTCAACTGATCAAATGCTTTGTTTAAGCTTAATCAACTGTTGTTAAGTACGTAATTAATACTCTCTTCTGTGTCACACTGCAAGAGAACACTGACCGGGTATGTATAAATTAGAACACTGACCGGGATGTAACTGTTCACTTAGCAGGCAAGACTATCAAGGTCGGAGGAGGGAGGATGAATTGGCTACCTGCTCATATCCCTCCTTTTCTTCTTCTTCTTCTTCTCCTTCGTCTTTCCACCTCCCCTGCATCAGGTGCTAGTGAACGTACTCCTGTTGGTTACGGCTACAATCTTCAGTCACTTGCGGACGACCCCTCTAATGGATCACTCACAGCCCATCTCCGTCTCCGCAGAGAGACTTCCATCTACGGCCCCGACATCCCCAACCTCCAACTCCAAGCGAGGTGACACACAACAAGTCCATTAAAACTCCCGAGTCATCTAGTTAAACATGTTTCCTCTTCTTCAACTGTTGGTTGCAGGTTTGAGTCCAAGGAGCGACTGAGAGTAAAGATAAGCGATGCCGACCACCAACGCTGGGAAATCCCACCTGACGTCATGGAGCGTCCATCAGTCCCCACGCCACCGGCGCCGGAGAAGAATAACAAGAACGTAACCATCCAGAACTCCTCCAACATTGACCTCACCATCCCCGGTTCCGACCTCGTCTTCACCCTCCACTCTTCCCCCTTCGCCTTCTCCGTCTCCCGTAAATCCAACCGTGAGACCCTCTTCGACACTCGCACCACCAGCCCCGACCACAACATCGTCTTCAAGGACCAGTACCTCCAAATCTCCTCCGCCCTCCCTGCCGGCAACGGCTCCTCCCTCTACGGCCTAGGCGAGCACACGAGGCGGCAGCTCCGCCTGTCCCCCGGCCAGACCCTCACGCTCTGGAACGCCGACATCGGCAGCAACAACCCGGACATCAACCTCTATGGTTCCCACCCTTTCTACCTGGACATCCGGTCGGAGGGGCGAGCCCACGGGGTCTTCCTTCTCAACAGTAACGGAATGGACGTAGACTACGCTGGGTCCCGCATCACCTACAAGGTCATCGGTGGGGTCCTCGACTTCTACTTCTTCAGTGGCCCCGACCCGGCCTCCGTCGTCCGGCAATACACCGACCTCGTTGGCCGCCCGGCTCCCATGCCATACTGGTCCTTTGGTAACTCACAATTCAATTCCACCATCTAGGATTTATGACACACATCAAAAAGTATCATAAGCTTATTATTGAAGTAGTTCATTGAGGAGGGGCCCAACGAGTGTTTTGTACATGTGCAGGATTCCACCAGTGCCGGTGGGGGTACCGGAGTGTGGAGGAGCTGGAAGAGGTGGTGGCCGGATATGCCAAGGCCGGAATTCCACTTGAGGTGATGTGGACGGACATTGACTACATGGACCAATACAAGGATTTCACTTTAGACCCTATCAACTTCCCATCAGCCCGCATGCAGAAATTCGTCCAACAGCTCCATCACAAGGGCCAGAAATATGTTCTCATCTTAGACCCTGGTGTGTAATTAATTAGTCAACCTTCATTATTGTTATTAGCAATAATAGCAAATGGTGGTGACAATTATTATGTATAACAAATGAAGTGAATTAGTCTAGAATTGTTAATTTTCTGGCATGATTTTAGGTATTAGCACAAATCAGTCATATGGGGCGTACCAGCGAGGCATCAAGGCCGACGTGTTTGTGAAGCGAGATGGGAAGCCTTACCTGGGCGAGGTCTGGCCCGGTTCAGTCTACTACACCGACTTCCTTAACCCGGCCGCCGTTGGCTATTGGGCCGATGAGATTGGCCGGTTCAGAAAGGTGGTCCAATTTGACGGCCTTTGGATTGACATGAACGAGGCCTCCAACTTCCTTGATGTGGGCAGCTCCCCGGGGTCTAACCTTGACAACCCACCCTACAAAATCAACAACCTTGGCCAGCAGCGCCCAATAAATCAAAAGACTATTCCTGTATCAGCCCTTCATTATGGCAATGTGACCGACTACAATGTTCACAATTTGTATGGGTTTTTGGAGGCCAAGGCCACCCATGAGTCACTGGCCCGGGTCACTGGAAAGAGGCCCTTTGTGCTCAGCCGGTCAACTTTCGCCGGCTCGGGCCACTACACCGCGCACTGGACCGGCGACAACGCAGCCACCTGGGACGATCTTGCCTACTCAATTCCATCCATTCTGAATTCAGGACTCTTTGGGATTCCGATGATCGGCGCTGACATCTGTGGATTTGGAGGTGCCACTAACGAAGAGCTCTGTGCAAGATGGATTCAGGTACTTTAATTTAGTTCAATCCAATAAGTACTCTCTGGTGCTATTCATCATTACTTCCATTTTTTTGGGTAATTCTATTCATCATTAGTAAGTGAATTGAAGTAATAATATACGTATGCTCATTTCCCATAGTTGGGTCCATCTTATCAAGTTGAATGAGACTCTAGTGCAACAACTGGTAGGGCAATAGAGGAGGCAGTTAATCAAGTTGAATTAAGTCAGTGAATATCCGGTAGAGGTAATTGTAACTGAATAGCTTGAGTTTGACTGGTGCAGTTGGGAGCATTTTATCCATTCGCTAGAGACCACTCGGACAATCAATCGCCTAGGCAAGAGCTCTATCAATGGGACTCAGTCACCAGGTCGGCAAAGATGGCGCTTGGCCTCAGATACCAGCTCCTTCCTTACTTGTACACGCTTATGCATGAAGCACACACCGAGGGAACGCCCATTGCCAGGCCTCTCTTCTTCAGCTTTCCTGAAGATGTGAAGACGTATGAGATCAGCACCCAGTTTCTTCTTGGAAGTGGCGTGATGGTCTCACCGGTTCTGTCGAAAGGAGTGGCCTTCGTCGATGCATATTTCCCCACAGGGAACTGGTTTAGCATCTTTGACTACACCGCGGTGAGAGCCAACTCAGGTAGAAGAATGATCCTCCATACGCCGTTGGAGAGGACCAATGTGCATGTTAGAGGAGGAACCATTCTGCCAATGCAAGAAGCAGCCATGACGACGAAAGAAGCCAGGGAAACTGGTTTCAAGTTGCTGGTGGCACTGGATGAGGATGGAGCTGCTCGGGGGGAGGTGTTCCTGGACGATGGGGAGGGGCTAGAAATGGGAGGACAAGGTGGGGGTTGGAGCTTGGTGAAGTTTAACAGTGAGATTGAGGGAAATGGGGTTAGGATCGAGTCACAGGTGGTGAACGGGGACTTTGCTTTAAAACAAGGATGGGTGGTAGAGAAAGTGATCGTTCTTGGGATGAAGTCAAATCCAAGACCCAACAAGCTCTCCCTTCAAATAAATGGAATGAGCATGTGTTCAAGTAAGTCAGTGGTAAGAGCGACAACCATGAAGATGGATCACGGGTTTGTACTCGTAGAAGCCACTGACCTGTCCATGCTCCTTGGACAAGAATTTGAGATGAAATTCGTGTTTAGTTAATGCTGGTGAACGAGAGAGAGCCCCAAAATAAGCAGAAGCAGGTGCAAATTTTTTAGCATGCTCCAATTCAGAAGATTGTAATAAAGCTGTTTGGCAGGATTCTCCCAGAGTGAAATAATCACACGGACAAATAAAGCAAGGATCATTGGAAAAGCAAAATATAAATAAATGAGTGCTTGAAAATATCATGAGGAAAACGATACTTACTCGTTTGAAATAATAACCGCTTTGTCTGAATTTGCCATGTATTTAGCACGGCTTTCAATCACTTCCCAGTCCAAAGGAGGCCTTCAAAATTTGGATAAAGAATCTGTTTTCTGGATTAAAATTCTCGAGAGAGAAAGGAAGAGTATTCAGCGTGAAGAGGTGTGTAAATGAACTGTATTTTTATGTGGAATGAACTAAAACTTTTTCATTGATATTTTACTCCATATGTAGCAAGAAGTACACAAATAAAATATGTTTTCTGTAGACAAGAGTGTTCAATTAGACATGTGAGGAGTCAGTAGCCACACCCACAAAAATGTGTGCATCAAAGAAGCTAGATAAAACAATTAACATCGGTTAAAATAATTTTGAAAAGAAAGGCGGATATTGCCACCCCGTTAAAGTCTCACCTCGCCCATTTGACAGAAAAATTGCAGCCCTTTTTTTTGTGCTCGGTCGTCCCAACCTTACCGGTTACCACCCTAGCCTACGTGACACCACCATGCATCTCCTCCTCAGCTCCTCTCTCCTCACCAGGTTTTGCTTCTTCCATGGCGCTCGAGCAAGTGGGCTGCAAGTTGACTACCTTCTTCTAGTCCGCTGCCTATAGGAAATAGAACAGCCCTCGTCAGACCAATCCCTCACAACGGAAGAATGAATCGTAGGAATGCCAACAAGAAAGCAAAGAATATAAGAGAATTTAACTTGGTTCGGCCTTGCTGCTTACATCCATGGGATCACACAATTTCACCAGATAAAGAATCAAATACAAGGAAAAATTACAATAATTTTTCTCAGCACCTCTTACACAACTTATAGACGAAATAGAAACCCTTCTTCTTCCTCCGGCCTCAACTCTGAGCATGACGGCTCTCTCCCCAATTCAATCCTCTACCTTTTACCCCTTCTAATCACTTATATATTAGGTTTCTATTAGCAAAAGACCATACAACCCCTAATCACTTAACCCCGTAATTAAGGCTCACTGTCAACAATCATCCCTCCCCTGGTTGGTAACCAAGAATCCGATACCAGTGTTGGGTGGTCTTGGGCCTTATCACCCCCATTAGCTAGCTTAAGAGGTGAGGATTTCCCTCACACTTATAAACCAACTCCAACCTCTTCTACATCCGATGTGGGATAAACCCCAACACTGCCTTCTTCTTGTACCTCCTCTCCCACACACATGCCTTTAACCTAGCCATCTCTATCCTCCTCGCCTGACAAACAAACGCCTTCGCTTCTCCAACCTCATCTAAGTCATCCTCATGACCCTCCCTTCCGCCTTGGGCTCCAACCTTGATGCCCTGACCTCTTCTTCATTCAGTTCTCCCTCAGCTTTGCCGCCACTTCATGAGCGCTACCTTCCTATTTGCCCTCTACCTCCGTCTCGAGCTCATCCTCCATAATGGGCATCCCATGAGAACCATTGTCAAGGCGCAGGCCTCCATGCATCTTCCGCAAAAATGCCTTCTCATGGCTAGGATGATCTTTGATAGCGGTTTACACAGGCTTGCTCGGGGTTGTGAGGTAGAAAAAAAGGAAAATGCAGAAAACACAGGGGTGTAGGTGGGTGCACATGAGAGATTTTGTCGAGTAAGGTTGGGGGGGGGGGGCGTGATTCGTCTCCAAGTTTAATGAATTAAGGGGCCGTTTGGGGCGTGATAAAAACCAAACATCCACCTGAAAGGAGGTGTTTCAGCTGGATAGTGGATAAATTCAAAAAATCCACCTGAAAGTGGATTATCCATGGTGGATGTTTAGTTTTTATCACGCCCCAAACGGCCCCTTAATTGCTTTTTATCCATCAGCTTCTTAGATGCGTCTTCAGCATGGACCCATCGGTGGCATCCGTCAGATTATATGATTTAATCTGACGGACCCCATTCTAAGCACGGGGGGTTCATCGCTAATAACTTCACACGATACTGCCCGAATCTATGCTCAAATGTTCTTATCAAACGTGTGACGCTTCTTCTCGGCTCGACTATCTTCTTCTGCTGCTTCTTGTTCCTCCCCACGCCCGCCCCTGCAGGGCCCTGTCCTGTCTCTCTGTCAAAGGAACCCACACTCTCAAAGAAATCGCTCTGTAGCATCTCCCAAGTTTTCATTTTTTTTCGTGCTATTTCTCTCTCTCTCTCTCTCTCTCTCTCCTACAATAATCTTCTGTTGTTCACTACTTCCTCTCTGGGAGATGGAGTCCATCTCCCCGCTAAGAAGCCTTCAGTTTCCCGAAAGAGCTTTTCACTTCCTTGTCCCACCTCATTCAAAGTTTCCAGCTTCTCTCCTACCCTTCCCACCGCACTCCTCCCCCAAAGCAGCAAAATTTCGATGCGACTTCAATGGTAAAGGCAACGGTGCTCTTCACAGCGACTCCGACTCCCGTTATCTCGACAGGGTTCGTCCTTTCTCCCCTCTTGCATGTTCTTTAGTTTGGTTCTCTATGTTTTTGTTCCCATTCAAGTTAAGTTACTTTGCTATCCGAAAATAAACCATCAACGGGCTTCTTTCAGCAAAAAGCATTGGAAGCGGCTATGAACGACATAAATAACTCATTTGGGAAAGGAAGTGTAACCAGACTTGGCAGTGCCGGTGGAGCTCTGGTGTATGTCTCTTTTTCTACCTATTATATGATTCTCAAAATTCACAAATACAAGGGGCTAGCTTATGAACGCATTGCTAACATGGTCGCTGTGGCAGTGAAACTTTTCCCAGTGGCTGTTTACCTCTGGACTTTGCTCTGGGTGGTGGCCTTCCAAAAGGAAGGATTGTCGAGGTAATTGGTTATATTTATTATTGTTTTGTTACCACCTCTGAGTACTCTCAAAATCTGTTAGTTTACAAGCCCCATTTTAAAGTTTCAGATATTCTGTTCGTGATGTGGTCACCTTTTCCATATACCTTTCTCGTTAATTCTTCTTGAGCTTTTCTTTTGGTGAGGAAAAGCTTTATAAAGTACATGTTATAAGTAATTCTAATAATAAATTATAAAGATCTTGATTAGCATATAGAGAAAAGAGAATGAGAAATTTGATGCACTAGAGCTTCTTGTGTTGTGCTGGCTAATACTCTTTAAGTTATTGATAGAAATTAGCTCAAGGAGCTGAAGCATAAGTATTAATATTGTCTTATGGCTTTCCTTATGGGCATGAATGCATAGTTATTTCCATCAATTTTGTATGCTAGAAATTGCTGCTTTTAAGTTTATAATTACAGGTAGTTAATAAGAAAAAAAAATTGACGTTAGGACTTCTATTGGATTTTTCATCACTTGATTCGTGTTGATTGTCATTTTTTGCTCTATCAGATATACGGACCAGAAAGCAGTGGGAAAACCACTTTAGCACTCCATGCAATTGCCGAAGTGCAGGTATTAAACTTTATCTTTATCTCTGCTAGATGTGAATATTCAAATATCAACAAACAAAAATTTGTAGTTCATATCTTCCGCTTATTGTACTTTAGATACATATTTGGTAGTACCCACATGGAAAATGAACTAAAGGTGATATGATGCATTGGCAGAAATTAGGTGGAAATGCCATGCTTGTGGATGCAGAGCATGCTTTTGATCCAGCATACTCAAAAGCATTGGGGGTGGATGTAGAGAACTTGATAGTCTGCCAACCTGACAATGGCGAAATGGCTTTAGAAAGTAATAAGTTTATGTCATTCACTGTTTCTTTTTCTTGGGGTGCCCAGTGTTCCTAGATATTACCACTCTACGTTGGTCTTTTTTTTGTTCATTTTTGAGACTTGCATCTTAAGAGCTCAATTATAAGTTCATATCATGTTTCACATTGCATACTTTTTGCTATATTGCTTAAAACTGATGATCTGCTAATCAAAGGATGATCATGATGACTAACATGTTTTATCGTGAGATATGTTTAAGTTTTCTATTAGAATCTACTTGTCCAAAAAAAGGCAAGTGTTGATGATGCTTTAATTATGTTTAATAACTAACATGTTTTCATATCAGCTGCTGATCGTATGTGCAGATCTGGAGCAGTAGATCTAATTTGTGTCGATTCTGTCTCAGCTCTAACTCCACGGGCCGAAATTGAAGTGAGTATGCTGAAATAACTATTAGTGTATTGAGGAAAAATAAATATATGTTTCCAAATCAAGATTGCGATTTTCAGTTGTTAGATATTTGTCACTTATAGTCTGTTAGACTAGATTGAAGATGCTCATAACTGTCAACAACTTCGTTGTGATTAAATTCCTAAGCAAATTGCCTTTTGGGATGAGTTCAAGTTTTCTATGGGACTTTACCTGTTTGAAGGGAGAGATAGGAATGCAGCAGATGGGCTTGCAAGCACGACTAATGAGCCAAGCACTGCGTAAGATGTCAGGAAATGCTTCAAAAGCTGGTTGTACTCTCATTTTCTTAAATCAAATCAGATACAAGGTATCTTTCACTTTCTGCTTTTTCTCACAATTGTGTTAATTTAATGTTACAAGTTCTAATGCCATCTATTTTTTATACATCAAGATTGGGGTTTTTTATGGGAACCCTGAAGTGACAAGCGGAGGAATTGCTTTGAAATTTTTTGCATCAGTTCGCCTTGAGATAAGGCCGACTGGAAAGATTAAATCTGTAAGGCCATACAACTGCTCTCCTATAGAAAATTATATTGCTACATTGGTGTAGCATACACCGGTGAAGTTGTGGGTGTCTGTTGGGCACTTTTTCACTGTCCAACAAACACCCGCCAGGTCACTGGTCTATGTCCACCAGTGTACAGTTATCAGCTTCCCCATCATATATGTAGGTTCTCTTTGAACTTGAGTTGTGGGAAACTTTATTTGTACTAATTTATGCTTTGTTATTGATGTAGGTCAAAGGTGATGAAGATGTTGGGGTCAAGGTTCGTGTAAGAGTGCAGAAGAGCAAGGTCATTTTGAACGTTATGCAGCTTTAAATGCCAACAGTTTTTGCATGTGCATTTGAGATCTTTCTTTCAATTTTTTTTCTGACTAGTTTTTCTCCAGGTATCAAGGCCATACAAGCAAGCAGAATTCGAGATCATATTTGGAGAGGGAGTGAGTAAATTGGTCAGTATAAATGTAACTATTAATATTCTTTTCGGTAACTCTTAGGTCATTTTGACTTTACTATCTCTTACAAAAGAGCTAGCCCAAAACAGGCTGGAATGGAGGAGTAAAATCCGTGTCGCCGACCCCAAATAGTTGGGAAAAGGCGTTACTTGATTATGATTATGATTATGATTAAGTAGAGAAGTTGAGATTGAAAATTCTTCATACCCGACGGGGCTAATTTGCAGGGCTGCATCTTGGATTGTGCTGAGATGATGGAGATAGTGGAGAAGAAGGGCTCCTGGTATAGCTATGGAGATCACAGGTTAATTTTGTTCATTTTCCAAAAATCAGTGTTTTTTTCTGGACTAGTGCCATTTTTTACCTTATTAGTGATTTCAACCCCAGTGTAATGCAAATGGTTGTAGAAGCCTATGGGAATGTCCCATATTTCCTAAGCTCTGTTTTTTGAATCGATAAACAGATTGGGACAAGGCAGAGACAGAGCATTACAGCATTTGAGAGAAAATCCACAACTTTGCAATGAAGTAGAAAAGGTAAGCTGTTAGATGATAATATATACATACACGATATCTAGGCTTTCCCGGGACTGTTGAAAGTTTGTGCTCTTCTGCAAGTCTGATATCAAACCGAGTTCATGTTAAGGGTATGTTGGTTTGCAGGTCATCAGATCTTCAATGGCTGAGGGTGCAGGTCAGATAAGCTTCCTGCCATCTGCGCAATTGCAACTTCAAGATGAATATGCCCATGACGACATATGATGGGTATAAAGTACTTGTGTTGAGTTCTGGCTTGCATGTACTTGCAATATGTTACCAGAAAAGTTGTATTACTGTTGTATGTATAAACTCCAGCCAGCCATCAGTCAAAAATTTTGGTGGTTGAGACCACTAGTTTTGGTTAAGGTTGACTTTGTTTACGTTGCTTTTGGGCTTTTGTGCTGCTTGAAGCTGTGAACGGGGTCTAAGAAAGTTTGCTTACCTTTTGAATGGGCATTATCAGGTGTTGAAGGAAAACGATATTTGTACATCAGATTTCCTACATATTTCCATACACTTCAGTTCACCTACTCATTGTCATACACATCAGCTGTATATGGAAATGTGTAGGAAATCTGATGTACAAATATCATTTTCCTTCAAGGACAGTGTATGAAATCTGGACAGTGTAGGAAATCTGATGTAGGACACTGTCCTATGTTGAAAGGTTCTTTCATCCGCAAAACTGTTTTGTAGCGTGAGTGGGATTAATGGGTATAAATAATTCTAGGATAATGTAAGACAAGATATGTCCCGATGATGACTCTGTTAGTAATAATAGTTCTAATTGCATTCTTCAATTGATCAGAATCAATAGAGTACGTGGGTCCCCAATTCTTTTTATGGAAAAAACATGAATTTGCAAGTACGCCTGGTTAAAATGAACTTTCTTAAAAAATAACGTATATAGTAGGGTCTTACACTTTATGCTAGAGTAATAACCAGCAAAAAAAAGAGTCCAACGTTCTACAGTAATGACTAACAAAAAATGACCCACGTCATAACTTCCGAATGATAAGTTTGCAATATACATGCTGAAAGATTGAGATCTGAACTCCAATGCAGAAATGGCCGCATAGTTTTGCTGCAGGGACCAACAAAAATGACCAGCATCATACATCTGAATGATAAATCTGCAATTTACATGCTGAAGATTAGGATGCAGAAATGGCCTCTTAGATCCGCCGCAGGGATGCTAATCTTTTCTCAAGATCACCAATATCGGGGGAATCCTTACTGCAAAAGCCACTTAATGTTAGAACAAGGTTTCATAAACCTTGCTCTGAAAAAAGCAAGGGCAAACAAAAAATGTTAATTGCATATGATGAGCACGGTTTTATACATCACTTTCTCAAGGAAGAAATACATAGAGCGAACATCAGTTGTTGGTAAAATTTAGAATATCCTTACTGTGGGGTAACAGTATTTTCAACTCTCTTTCCAGCAATCCGTCCCTTCGGAGCTGAAGATAACTGTCAAAGAATAATAATTAACCAAAGAATATTAGAAAGACATGTCATTTTGACATAAAATGTGATCAAATAAGCTATTCTGCATAGACCTACCTGTGAGGCAATGTCGACCCCAATTTCATCAAGCACCTATAAAGAAGCATTTTTTCATAAGCATAACTATCCAACATCAGAATCTAGATAAAACCGGATTAAATGTAATCATATTCTTTCCCTTTGAAAAAGTTCCTAACCTGATTAGTGAGCTCCTCAGTTTCCTCTTCGGCTTCATCTTTATCTAAAGTTTCATCAATGGACTCTGACATCATCTCGATCTGCAGAGAACATGGCTCATCTTATTCTAGTTCCCAAAACATTGATATAAGCCCAACTTTAATTTCACCACAATTAGGTTTTCTTAATGCGACGATGAACATTGTGTAATTATTCTCTTACAGTTGCAAGGATAGAGGTCTATTTTTTAGCCATTTAACAACCATCTTACTGTAGTTCCAATCATATGATGATGACATAATTTTAAAAAAAAAGTCGATGCAAGGTTTTGTTCATTGCAATTTAACTCATAGAACACCCTTAAATGCTTAGCCGACAAAAATAAACCATCTACAGTGGAAAAAAAAACAGAATCCAGGGATGCATGAACATTACCGTCATGTCCATTTGTGATGACTGCTTCTGGAATTCTTTCATCACCTTAATCTGCTTTGCAGGGGCCATTTCCTGAAAGCAAGTCAGTACAATAATCAGAACACTCTATCGAACAAAATGAGGCATTGTAAAAGTATTGCTGCTACCTGTGTGTCACACTCACAATAGAAAGGTTTAGTGTTCGGCCATTCACTCATGTCCCGAAGCACATTTACAAAGGGCTTACCTTGTTCATTGCTTTCATTGCTTTACTGGCACCTTTCATTCCAACAGAAATTGAAGTATTTGCATACATAGCCTAATGTGAAAAAACAAAAAAGAAAGGTTAGGAGGGCAAAGGTTGATATAAAATGTATAAATATAGTATATCAGAACCCTCGAGCCCTTTTATATAAAAAAAAGAAGAACCCTCAGGCCATTATCAGCCACTCCCTTGCCTGCGTATGAGTTGCTACGCCTCTTATTTGAGCACGACTTCCTTGCAGATTAGTGATTTTCTGCCTCAAGCGAACAAGCTGGCGCGCCAAGATTTTAGTGGCAGCCTGGTAACACTTAAGCAATTAGATGCTGCTAAGACTTGGTGTCTGTTTTTCATTTTTTGTCAGTGGAAAAAATCTGGTAAACTATTCCGTGGTTTAGAAAGAGAATATTTTCATGTCCACAGTTGAAAAACAAAGTACAACTACCAGAAGACTGTAAGGAGCAAGCAATCCACAAGCAAGTAACATATTGCTATCATTAATGGCTATCTTTAGAAGGCTTTCACTTACAACTCAACCGCATTCCACACACTGATATTATTAGCTACATATTAGTACTTATTAAAAGCCATCTTTTTCTGTTGCCTAAATCTCAAATGATGTCTAGCATGATCAAACAGAAGGCTTTTCACTTATGACTCAACCACAATTCACACAATTCTATCATTGGACACTGTTACCTTTTGCTTGCATACTTACATTGGATCACTTTCTACACAGCAACCTAACTAAAGTAAACTACATAATTTCTTCGCATCACTCAACATCCTAATCTAAGTAGATTACATACTTTCTTCGGATCACTTTGTGTAATAGCAGTTTGTGAGAATATAAGCATTTGCTTTCATGAAACACCTATGGATTGACTGACTATAGTACTTCGAAATCGGTATATGTTATACGTGTCTTCGTACTAATGGATGGCATATATGAGTTCCATTAGCATATGCCCACGTGTGCAGATCTAAAATATAGGGGCCAGGTGCGTTTTCAAATACCTGCCTGCCCCCTCAAATGACATGCGCAGTTGGATATCGATCCGACGGTGCACATGCCATATTGCATCATTATTATTTCTAAACTCTTTCAGAAAACGAACTTACCTCATTGCCAGTTTTTGCTGTCTTCTTTATCTCTGCTACTAATTTCTTCTCCTGCAGTCATTCGCAAACTTGCATTAGCCATAACAGAATGAGAAAAGGATATGTTAGATTTGAAAGCAGTTAGCAAGAATACATACCTCCAGCTGCAGGGAAGCGATCTCCCGTTCAATACCTGAGATCATAGAGAAATAAATTTAAGCAAAACCTTGATAATGATTGCAATGAAAAAAAACTTGTAACATAATTTGTAACAATGTACATAAGTAGACCAACAAGTGAACACCTTGCTCAGAGCATAATGGTAACTATTAAGCAACTATAGTTACAACTAAAAGCACCAGAAAACTCGCTAAGTTATTCAACAAAAATTTTGGAAGGAAACGTTTACCTCTTGTTGCTACAGACATTTCTCTCTTACTCTCTCGCAGTGCATCTATGGCCACAGAAAATTGTTGATCCAGTATCACAAAATGTTAGAAAACAGAGGTAATTGAAGCAAAGGAGAAAAACAGAGTACTCATTGGATAGAATCTACATCTATATCCTTAAAATGATTAGCAAGATGACTCCAATAAGCCCAAAAATCTTGCATACTACTTCATCTGAATCCTTAAAAACTCATTTTGGACTAAACGTAATTAAACCACACAGAGCTTACTAACACAGTAACACTGTAACAGTAGCCGTACTAATATACTACTCCCTCCGTCCGAAAAAAATTGGCCAAAATAAGTTCATTTCTCAGCCACAGTGAAAAATTAAATTCATCACATTGAGCCTATCATTTTCGGACGAGGGAAGTAAGAATAATGGAGATTGTTGAATGAAAATAACCAAACAGTGAAAAACGACCTAGCACCTATCGGACTGGATCTCCCCACCGTACTTTGCAATCCTGTCCGCACTCTCCCAGTCTCACTCATTCTTCAACAAAGAGAGTTCTTTGGTAAAAGCACAATAATAAAGGACATTTCAGATAGGAAAATTGAAGAGCATCGGAAGCAGAAGATCCTGACTACAAAGTTTGTGAAATTTGATCGAGCGGAATCAATGGAGGCAAAAGACTCAACTTCTAATACTAAGACTCAGAAAGCGAAATCAATAAAATGCTAAAACAAGTAAAAGAAGACATAGCAAGAAACTATGCATTACCTTTGGCTGTGACTTTCTTCTTGAAAAGATTCATGGCTTGATGGAGGAGAGAGAAAGAGCCCTTCATCCCTATTTTGGTCGAAAGAAAATGAAACACCAAAAGCACAGCCCAGAGACTCACATTACAGTCCCCCCTTTGCTGTGCGAGCGAGAGAGAAGCCAAGAGCGCTGTGAAGAGCGTGCCGCCATGCCGCCCCATATCCAACGGTAACACCCCCAGCTAGCCGTTACACTTCCCAAATGACCTTACTACACCCCACCCAAGTGTTTCTCTCCCTTTCGACCAAATTCAATGTAAATAGATTAAGCAAATCTTGTTTTGCGTATCCAGGAATGTCATATCGGATATCGGTAAAGCCAAAGAGACGAAATATCGAAGATATTGTATAAAAAAAATATCCATGGTCGAAAACTAGTTTTTACCGTATTTTTTTGTAATCTAACTTCTAAAATAAGTTATACTAATTTAGCCAAATCATAAATTTTAAAATATACATAAATATATATTATGATGGGAAACAAACAGGAAAGTTTTTTTTCTTTTTTTTTTTCAAATTTTTGTTTTTAAAATATTTTTTTTAAATGGCGATAAATTGGTCCAAAATCGATATATCACCGATATTTGGAAATTTATTAAAAAATGAGATTGACTCGTATCAGTGTATCGGGTGGGGCCCGATATTAATATATCGACGAGCCGGCATTCCATGATCCCACATGGCAAGGGGTGCATTTGGTTTCTAATTTGCTAAAAAAAATCAGCGTCTTTGAGCCTAATTAGTCTGAAAGGTGTTTGGTTACTGATTTTCCTTATAGGAGCGGCTGATTTTCACCTATCACCTGTTAGTGCGTTTTGTTATTGATTTGCTCAATTTTCGCTCATGACGGTGAAAACGGAAAAAAATCAGCAAATCACCCCTGAAAAAGGTGAAAATATTGATTGTCATTCGAATGAGCATCAGCCTGAAATTCTTTTCATCGTCACCTCCACCATCGCCACTGCCCATAGCTGGCACCACCCACCTCCCACCACCACTACCATTGCCGCCGCCGGCACCACCCACCGCCACTGCCCATTGCCGCCGCCACTCATCGCCCACCCCTGCCGGTCACTGCCCACCCGCCGCCGACATTACCCACCACAAACGCCGCCACCCACGGCCGACCACTGCTCAACGTCATCACCGTTCCAAAATAGAAATTTTTCACTGGCTTTGCCAAATACAATCACACCTGATTTTTTTTTAATTCCCAAACGCAAGTCACCAATCAAGAGTCAAGTTGATGTTGAAAGACTAAAAATATAATTAATTTTAGGTTCCAAACGGGTTTTCTATAATCAGAAAAATCACCTACAAATCACCTTAATTATTTTCAAGCTGATATTTTTTTACCTTTCACTATCACTATCCAAACACCCCCAAGGACTGCAATTTCTTTTTTGCTACAACTGCCCAATGGGCCCCAGCTACATTCACTGCCTGATTGTATGCCTCGTATGGACAAATCCCCTTTTCTAAATATTCTCTCTGTTCCAAAATATTATATACATTTGAAAATATTGCGTACATTTTGCCAATGAGTTCATCTTTCCAAAATTGAAGGAGACTTAGGAAGGATTGACTTGAATTTGGTTCGTGAATGAGCATACGAGTTGGACGGGATATCAAGGAGAAGAAGTCATGTGACTTCTTTGTGGGTTTCATGGTCTAATAAAAATGAGAATTTTTTTAAATGTATACAATATTTTGGAACAGAGGGAGTAGTAAATATGTCAAGGTCCATACTCAAACCCAGGAACTCCTCCATTCTATTGGAGGCTACTACTACTTGCTCTATGCACTTTTATCTTCCATCTTTTAATCCCAAAGTAATTCCCAATTGCGGCTATATTCTCCTTCTTAGAATGTCACTTTTTTTAGCCACCAATAATATACACCATGTGATATTATTTCGTACAATATACAAAAAATTCAATTACATACTTAATTAGATTACTAGATAAAATAAGTTAAGCTACACCTATGGCAATGTCCAATCCAGGATAACAGTGAGTTGATTTATATTACCACTTTCCATAGATAACCAATCCTAAATTCCTTTGTTTACTTGAATAAAGAAATAACCATTCTTAGATTTATTTATTTACTTGGATAAAGAAAAATAAAATAAGGAAAGGCTACTTAGTAATTATAAGTATGAGGGTAATTGTATCTATTAAAGAAAAAAGGAATCTAGGATTGGCTTTACTCAAAAAAAGGGATTTATTAAGCATGTGAGTAATTGTATCAGTTATTTTCCATTGAAAGTTATCATATTCTAAATCTTAGCTCTTCATTAACCATACTAACATAACCATTTCCATTCTCTATAGATGCATGGACCAGTCCCTATTTCTTTAACGTGTTTATCCATTCTAAATAAATGCATGGACTAGTCCCCATTTCCTTAATGTGTTTTGGGTATTTTAAATGGAAAATAGTCATTTTGGTCATATAATGCGATATGTTCAAACTCAAAATCTACAAAAAAAAATCCAGCAGGAGCCTTAACTACTCCCTCGTTCCCATATTAATAGCTACATTTAGGAAAATTGTCAATTATATTGAATCTTGAGACCCATAGCAAAGAGAATGTAAGTTGGGTACTTTGGAAAATGACAAGCTTCTTACAACTCATCAAGCTTGTGAAAACTAGTTTGTCTTTTTTGGTAACTAACCAGATTAGTATGTACTTATGAAAAATGTAAAACTAGATAAATTATTTTTCCGGGTGACTAACCAGAGTAGTTTGTACTTCTGAAAATGTCATGTAAGCAACCATGAGGTTGTCTTTTAAGTTTTAACAAAAGAAAACGATGTGTAGGCAATGGCTTAGTAAAAATGTCTGCAAGTTGTAAAACCAAAGAAACATGTTCGACACAAACAGCTCCTGCTCCTGCAAGAACACACTCTCGGATGTAATGATGTAGATAGACGCTATACCAGGTTCTTGGCGCCTGCTTTAACGATGGAATATTCGAAAATATATTAATGACATTTTGTTCTGTTGCTAAAGAACTTCAGCGACAGATTTGTGACAGAGTAAACGTCCTATTACGAACATGGAATGCCGGCTCGCCGATATATTGGTATCAGGCCCCACCCGATACACCGATACCATCTAATATCATTTTTCACGTTTTTTCTAAATATATATCGGTCTATTTTTAAAAAAACATTTAAAAAAAAATTCAATTCTTTTTTTTAGAAAAAAGGAAAAAATAAACTTTTCTGTTTGTTTCCCATCCTAATATGCATATTTTGAAACCTATGCTTTGTTTAAATTAGTATAACTCATTTTAGAAGTTAGATTGTGAAAATATATGATAAAAACTAGTTTTCAACTACTGATATTTTTTTATACAATGTCTCTGATATTTCGTCTCTTTGGCCGACTGATATCCGATACGACATTCCATGATTACGAACGGTTTTTGCTGTCGAGATGACATATAGCGACGGTTTTTGTCCGCCGTTAATGGATTTTAAAATGTAAAAAATAAATATTGCAATGTATATAATTGGTTCAACCTGTAATAATCACTTTTGAACAGGTAATCTTCTGTTTACATAGTGGCATTATGTTAAAAAAAGAAAAGGTAAATACACCAGGAACTTTGTTGGAGCAATTTTTACATATTACCCCATTGTTTCCATTCTATCTTTATCTGAAGTTATCCACCTCCAAGGTATTGAGTTCAGGTCCAAGCAAGAAAGCTAAGGAACTTAATATAAGCAGGAGGGTGAATATGGTAAGTGATTTACAAGGACCAGCAGGTCGTTGCAATTCCTTCTTTCTGACCACTTCTTGAAGATGTATCATCCAGTTCCATCCAGCAAAGGCTGAGCACTTGGATGAACTACCATCGGCCCAACAGAGGATGTCACTCATCTTTGGCCCATTGAGCAGGTGTAAATTGACCTAATGTACGTTTCACCTTTAAAAAATTCAAAACGAAAAAATCCAAGCAAGAGAATTAAAATAGATTGAGACATTTCTCAGTACGAAAAACATCAGATTATGAGCTTCATTAATTGACCCCTCTTCCATGAGCAAAAAGTAACAGCTGCTGCTGGAGCATCCAAGCCAACATACTGGAATGATGGATTGCTCTCTCTTCAATAATTTGCTGAGGCCAATTGATTCTACTTAACAACTTGGCTAATTTCATCAACCATCCTGAAAAGGCTTTTCAAGTCTATACCCTCGAATAACATCTTGCTTCACTACCATAACATCTTGATGTCAGTATACGTAAAAGTGCTTGGCAAAAGTGCTTTTTTTTTTATATATTGGTAAAAGTACTGTATCGATGTTATAAAACTTAAAATAGTGAAAGATAAGCATAGCTTGAAGATTGATCTACAACTGAAACATAATCCCCCCGTTTGATTACTTGATGTATAGAAAAAGAAGATGATTCCATCGGTGAAGTTTGGCTAAATGTTGCTTTCAAGAGTCCCCGTGCACAAATTGAATGACAGCTAAGATTCTGGCACCTTTATTTAAATTTAGTTCTTTATTCAACATACCAACCTAACTAGCCATGTATTTGATATACATTCACATGGCATTGAGAATGATGTTACTAGACCTAACCAAATTGGGGCCAATTTTCTTCTTCAGTTGCTTTCATGCAAACATAATTTTAGAGGTAGGAATACTTGCAAAGATAGAGACAAAGACATTAAGGCAAAAAAAATATCTATCTAATTGATAAGTCTCGTTGATCCCATCCCCACGAGCGGGTGGAGTCCCTGAAGTTGCCTAAGTCAAAAGAATCAGCAAAGGGACAACTACAAGAAGACAAATCAGCGTTGACATTAAGGAAAGTTTAGAGGTGTTAAACAAATGGGGAGCGGCTTAAGTAGGGAGGTGGCATGAGCCATTCATGGAAGATACCACATCTTATTTGATGGTGAGGCCAGTTATTCTCTGCTTAATGAAGTCATGACTTGTGTCATTTGCCACATAATAGTTGCACGGTTGGTTGATACTTTATCTCCAAATTATGAAGGTTTTTCATATTACGTGGCTAATGAGCCCGGATTGCTATATTACCTAATTTTTCCTGGCTCATCTCATATAGCCTGATTTCGGCACTTGATCTATCTGTCTATTTTGCCCTCTTTAACCCTAACCCTAAAATAAGTAAAAACGGATAAAAAATAAGAAAGATATACATCTTTGAAGTTCGCCCCACTAATATCATGTGTTACAATAGCCCAATACTATCGTGTAATCCAACACACGACACTGTTTTAATGGGGACGGACTTTAAAGATGCATATATCTCATTTCTGATCCATTTTTGTTCATTTTTTTGTTCATTCTTCTTTATTTTTAATGCCTTTTCTTATCATGATGATATCATAAAGATATTGAGCCGCTGTATGCTATTTATCATAGATTTTATTGTAATTTTTTGATAGGATATCAAGTTCATTAAGATATCATGATGATCAGAAAGATAATAAAAAATAAGGAAAAAAAAGAAAAAACAGACTAGAAATGAGAGAGATATGCATCGTTAAAGTTTGCCCTATTAAAATGGGCGATTACATTATAGCAATATGCTATCGTATCGAACACACAATACTATTTTAGTGGGACGAACTTTAAAGATGCATATCTCTCTAATTTTTTATCCATTTTTTTTAATTCTTCCTTATTTTTAGTATTTTTTCTTATCATAATGCTATTCTAAAGATGTTGAACCAATACATGCTATTTATTGTATATTTTGTGGTTTTTTCGATATGGTATCATAGTCATTATGATATATATCATAATAGCCAGAAAGAGCATAAAAATAAAAAAATGGGCGAAAACGGAATAAAAATGAAGGAGATATAATTCAGTGAAGTGTAAAACTTATAACCAGGTGCCTAAAACACGTTAGAGAAGGTTTTAGGTTAGGGTTGAGGAGGACAAAAATAGGCAAGAAACCAGGTTGTATGAGATAGCCCGAAAAAACTAGGTAATATGGCAATCCGGGCTCATTAGCCCGGTAATATGGAAAAGCCTCCAAAATTATTCCACATTCACGTTGTCAAGGTTAGGATTTAGCTTCAGTCATCATCAGATAATAAATTATGAATCTTACCTTTTACACATCTGTCATAGATAGTCAAATATTTCTGCACGTCAACTCTAATTTACTAAGTGATGTGTGATATTGTCTTCCAAGTGAACGTTGAAACATACAAGGTAACTCGATCATCATCAAATTACTGAACTAAGATATCTCACTTTCATGATTCGTACACTGATAAGTGAGAAATAGGTTCCGTCTAACTGAACTTTTCTTGACATATAATGATTAATGGGCAAAAAATTCTACAAACATGCACGTACAACTTTTCCATATCTTTTCCGAGCAAACAAAATTAATAGTGATTCCACATGTGTGACAAACCCATTTCAGACAAATAGTTATCCAAGCTTCCTCCTCGAGATCTTGGTCCAATTTCCATTTTCTGGTCGCCTTCTAGCTTGAGATGATCCAAAACAACACCCATGGTCCTTTTCTCACAGCAGATGGGATTGAAAAAGTTACCGAGGCCGAGAAAGGGTTCCAGGTTGGACAGATCTCTTGTGGGCATGATTGGCTCGAGTTGAAAGACGTGTTTAAGGGATGGATCTGTGCTGCTTTTAGTGAAATTGGGTAAGCAGTGCATTTGAACTGACCCTTCTAAGTTGGGTGGAGTTTGGTCAAGAATAAGGAAGTTATCAGCCAATGGTGGAAGGGAAGGGGGAGGCTCTGCGTCATCAAACGAATTATCCTGCCATAACTTGGAAGGAACACCTCTATTTTTGTTGAAAACTCGGCACAGAACCCAGTCCTCCTGCTTCCGAGAAAAAAAATAATGGAAAAGAAGTTAGTTACAATGAAAATAATCAGCTTAAAATGAAAAAAAAAAATATAGGTGTGTTAAACATTGTTTGCCTCATGGTTTCATATCATCATGTTATTAGTTACATGACAAATGACCAACTATATTGATCATCAAGTATCACTTTGATACTTGCTATTTGTTTATCAAAACGATCTTTAAAGAGTTTCCAAAGTTATGATTTAGGAAATCTTAGAAAGATAATAACATTCCACCTACTATATTCTGTTCTTCATCAAATTAATGTTAGCATGTGACTGCGGTTATTTAAGCTTGTAAGTTGTTATACGAATGCCAGTATTGGCAAAAAAGTAGATGGTTCAACAATGAATGCCTAGTTGCTAAAAAGAAACAATGAATACCTTGAAGGTGATACCGGCAGGATTAGAGGGACCCTCAAGCCTGAACTCATGCATGACCCAATCAGTTTTCTTCCCCTTCGGTGCTCTTCCATGGTAGAAGACCAATGTCTTCCTCATTCCTACCACTGTGCCTTTGCTGCTGTCCGCCACTTGCCGATCCTTGCCGGTGGCCTTCCAATATCCCGAGGCTGTGGCCCGGTTTCTTCGGATCCCCGTGGCATACTTCCGGTCCCGGAGGCTGTAGAAATACCATTCTTTCCCCCCCACTCGCGCCGTTTCTGTATGCCTCAATGAAATATTTGGATACTTAGCCACTTTGTTTTTATTCAGTAAAATAGGTTGTAATTCATTGTGCAGCAAGTAAATCAAGGTATGCATAACGATTCATCCATGTCTGACTCTTTCTCTAACTAAAAGTTGTTTTTTTTGCAGATATGATAGTCTTAAGAACGAGGCTATTATGCATATGTAAATGGATATCTTACGTACGTTACAGAATCAATGTACAAACTAAATATGTATCACTTTAAATTCTTTACATAAAATGTTGTCAAATGCCATTATTTTATAAATATATACATTCTCGAATTCACTTTAAATATCAAGAAACTTATAATCAGGCCTTCTATCTGAAAGTTGCTTTAAACACCTAAAACAGTGCGAATACGTGGGGGATGAAAGACAACGCGGATGGTGTAATCAAGTTGACAACTAGGATCAAATTATACACAGCACACGTGTGAGGGACCACAAGTTTGTTAAATTGTTAGGCACACCCACCATGCTTCAATGTCATGCACACGTGATGGTGAGTCATTGACCCACGAGAGAGCGTGACCTTGATTTTTGCATCTATTTAATTAGTTTTAATTAAAATCCAAAATCATCTTCAACGGCGGTGTCGTGGTGTAGTTGGTTATCACGTCAGTCTAACACACTGAAGGTCTCCGGTTCAAGTCCGGGCGACGCCATTGTTTTTATTTTCGTATTTGAGGTTTTCTTCTAATTCCCTAGGCTTCATTTGGACGGAGGGAGTATTTTTCTTTAGCACTACTAATCCTTGATACTGTGCTGAAATATTGAATGCTTCATGCTGAGGCGTTTGAGACTGAAAAGATTACCTGGAAGGTCCCAAGGCTCGATTTTGTTGAGATCAACTTCAACCATGACATGGGCATCAGATGAATTCCTTCCACTCTCTGCCACTTTGTTGGCCAAGTAGTGGCATATAAGTTCCTCGTCTTTCGGGTAGAACCTGAAACCTGGAGGTAATTTGGCCTCCATCAAGCTCAAAATGCTCATCACAAACAAAAAAGTAAGACAAAGAGAAAGCAGTTACACCCCCAACAAACTATGGACTCTTCCAAATTTTCAAGCCTTTAAAAGACTTGGAGTCTAAAGGATGGTTCAAGAAAAACCACAAGAAAGCTGGAAATTATCGATCGAGGTGCAACAGAAATAAGCTAGAAGTGGCAAATGTAAATATCATGTAAAGCTGAAGTTGGGTTGTTAGACATAGATTATCTGATTCTGGAACTACATGAATGTTACGGTGCGTTATGAAAATATGACCTCAAGTAAGAAGAGAACAGCCATTACAAGAGTGAATCGAAGGTGAACGAGTGCAAAAAATTAGAGATAAAACTTCAGAAATATAAAGGTGGAGTGCAAGTCCGAGCAGGAAGAGGAGGGACACGAAAGGAAAATCTGGCAGAGCCACAGAGAAGTAAAGGGGTGGGGAGGGGAGAAAGATAGAAGCAATGAGGATTTGGAGAACCAACTGAAGTAGTGTATATAAAGAAAGTATCAAGTACATCTCAAGTCAACCGAAGTTGCTCAGAGGAAGCAGGGAGGGTTTTGATGGCGATGTAGAGCATGTGGGGCACAGAAGCAGGCCAAGCCAAACCAGTTACCTTGCTGTCATGCAAGCCGGTTGGTTGTTTCTGTCAATTTCTCCTGTTTTTGGCCGAAATTTTGCTGTTGCTTGACCTATAATGGTCAAAAGTATTGGCCTGTTGCGTATGTTAGGGGGCTAGGAAGCTTATAACTGTACGCTCGTTTTTGCATTGGATAGTCAAAGTGGGACTCACATAGTCAACTTTCACCGACCAACAAACACGTGCCACATCACCAGTGTATCTGTACACCTGTGTAGCATCATCAATTTTCTTCAAATTAGTAAATTACATCATGACTTGTGGTGTTTTTTTTTTCTTATTATATAAAAAAAAGTATTTTGCATACCAAAAAGCCAGGGACGATTGAGAAATTATCATATACAATCACCAATCATTATGAGATACTTCGCTAATATCAGCCCTTAAACCTACCTGCAAGTTATATCTAACGCAAGCAGTGTATTCTTACATTTACATGTCTTTGCTTTCAAATGTTTCAAAAGATAAAAACAAATTAAACTAGTTCAATTCTTCCATCATTATGTCCTAAAATTTTGCTTTTTTCGTTCACATTTGGGCTTCCTCTCTTATTAGCAAACTAAAATGTCGCATCTCGTGCATGTTCTCTTAAAGCTCAGCTTGCATCTGACCCAGCATCTCCTTGTTCTAAATTTCAACACTAACTTCTTCCTCCATGCCTTGCATAATTCGGAAAGAAAAGTCTCGTGCGGCTATGGTTGGTGAACCAATTTCATGCAAATCAATGTCATACTGCCGATTGTTAACTACGTCAAGTATGCTATAAGGGTCCTGAAACTTGTTTTGAAGAAATTATGCGGCGGGTACCACCACACGTGAGGTTTATCTCAGATCCTTTTTATTTTGTCACTGTCATTTCTGTCAACTAATGCTGCTTGTCATGTACTCAGAAAAATTCTTCCCTTCCCCAGTATTCCCAGATGAGTACGCCTCATTGTTGTTCTATATATATATATATATATATATATATAGAGGAGTGATACAGTGAGCCGCATCCCTTAATGAGCCAGATGAGCCGCATCAATCCTAACCGTGGACTTTTGATCTCGCGACTCACCGTCTGGCGCTGGAACAGCCAATCCCGTTTGAATCCACTATTTCCTCGATTGCCCTTCCCCGACATGATACAATGCCCTTTCTCCTTTCCTTTCACCCTCCCTCTCTGCCCCTTCATCCCCCGACCGCGCCCTCGCCCTCGCTCGCGAGCACCTCCACTGCAGTTCGCTATCTCCCTCTTCGAGCACCTCCACCACCAGCTTCATTCATCCCAAGATCAGGCTGCTCGAGGACTTCCTCAACGTCTGCCGCTGAAATCCCTCGCCTCAAGATCTCCCCCTGTCCTCCCTCCCTCGCCGCCCAGTGCCACCTCCTGTCGTCAAGGAGCCTCCCTCCTCGTCTTCCACATCCGGTGCGATCCAGTACTCCACCTCCTACCATCCCTTGCCATGGAAAGCCGGAATTTTGAGGTATATTTTGCTGCGTTTTTTCATTTCTAGAGGTTTTTTAAGTTATGGTTTGGTATGGACGCGTTGTTGTTTTTGGATTTTTCAGCTGTTGATTCTTAGATTTGGTTAGGTTTGGGTGCTGATTCCAGGATTTTTTAGGTGGTTTGAGAAATTTCATAGACAAGATTATTATAACCTGTGCTAAGTCATACACAGTTGCAGAAGTCTTTCAGGTTTTTTAAACCTTCTCAAATAATCATCCTGACCAACCTAGCTTTTATGGTATAAATGACTGGTTCTTTTTTGTTGATGTCGACGGGATTTTTTAAAAGTTAGTTAGCTGAAATTCTAAATGTACGTTTAGAAAAGGAGCAGTATGTACCCACTGGTGATAATTGTCTGAAAATACATCCCATAGATGAAGGAATTTCGGTTTAGCATTCTTCCAATATGAATTGAGCTTTAAAGTTGATTTGATGGTGCAAATATATATGTTTCTTCAGCTGGAGGCCAAAATTAGTTTATAATGGGTACCAATATATTTTCTGTTTGTTGAAGTTCTTGTTTTTGTTGTCGAGCTAAAACAATTATTGTGAACGAAGAAGAGGTTATTATTCAGTGTATTATTTGGTTAACAAAAAACAATATGTTGGTTGATGAGATAGTTTAAATTTGTTAGGTTTGGCTGCTGATTCTGAGAGTAGGGAACTTTTTTTTAAGAGATATGTTTGATCCAAAATTATCTTGTGTTTGATTACAAATATTCTTAAACTGAAAAGACTGTGAAGTTTGAACTTAGCTTCTGTCTCAAAAATCATCCTTGGACAAAGAACTGTGAGTTTATTCCATATGCAACTGAGTTCTTTTACAATTTCAATTCTTTGATGCATGTCTCATATCTTATTCTACTTTTTTACGTAATAGCTCTTTAGCTTAATGGGGAAAGCACTTGGGAATCATATTCCTAAGAACATGGTGGTTCGAGTCCACCAAGAGCCTATTCATAATTAATATGTTTTAAGCAAAGTATTTAGTTATGGCAGTCACAGCAAAACATTTTTTCGTAACAGCTCATTTGTTTAAGGTACACATTTTGCAAAAGGTACACAAGCTCACATTTGAATCATAAATGGCATTATACCCTTCGTTACATAATCAGTGTCAAGCTGGTTACACTTCATTTGTTTACAGAGAATTCTAGTAAGTTTCTCGTGAGAGTCAACTACATAACAGAACAGATATCACTCAGCTGACATGAAAACTAGTGACTGAAGATTTGGAAGAACTTTGCTAGTCTTTGTTGCTAACTCTAGTTCAAACCTCTAGTCTCTGTTGCTTCTTGGTGTTCATGGTGTCTGGCAAGTAGCAGGCCCGAGGTGCACCCAATACGCCAGAAGCACATAAGGCAATGCATAGATATCAACCTCCGGCAAGTAGCAGGCCCGAGGTGCACCCAATACGCCGGCAGCTTCGTGGCATATGCTATTCTCACCAAGCCTGCCTCTCTTAGAGAAGAAACAGACCCTGTCATTCAGACAATTATACAAACAGACAGAATACATGCTCCATGCTCAAAAAGAGAATAGTGACCTCCCATTTTTATGTTTTACAAAAAGCATCTCAACGCAGTTGCATTCTATATGACCACAAGATACATACACTAGCTAAAATAAAGGGTGGCGAGCTACAAAACATCTTGATCGAACATGAACAATTGTACGCAAATAACTCCCATCTCTCAGAGGGTGGCGAGAGAAGATCAAGACCAATAAAGCTACTTCTCAGAGGCCAACCCATTTCACCCATCTGAAAAGTTTTCCAACATGGAATGGCAAGCCAAAATCCTTGGCAGCAGCCGGCTCCCTCCTTGCAGTGTCTAGATCATACCACATGTAAACACCTCTTTCTTGGCGGCTTCCAGGTACAATATTGTCAAGGAATACAGCGAGCAAAAATGCAATGACCATATGAAATGATCATAGTTCAGCTGCAGAAAAAAGGGGAAATAGAAAAAACAAGTTACAAGCCATTTGAATGGTCTATTTGTTATACAACTAGGTTAAGAAAATGAGTATTGAATAACGACCAAATATTCCACCTCAAATGTGCCATCTAAACTATCTCATCAACCAACATATTGTTTTTTGTTAATCAAATAATACACTAAATAATAACCTCTTCTTCGTTCATAATAATTGTTTTAGCTCGACAACAAAAACAGGAACTTTAACAAACAGAAAATATATTGGTACCCATTATAAACTAATTTTGGCCTCCAGCTGAAGAAGCATATAGATTTGCACCATCAAATCAACTTTAAAGCTCAGTTCATATTGGAAGAATGCTAAATTGATATTCCTTCATCTATAGGATGTATTTTCCGACAATTATCACCAGTGGGTACATACTGCTCCTTTTCTAAAGGTACATTTAAAATTTCAGCTAACTAACTTTTAAAAAATCCCGTGGACATCAACAAAAAAGAACCAGTCATTTATACCATAAAAGCTAGGTTGCTCAGGATGATTATTTGAGAAGGTTTAAAAAACCTGAAAGATTTCTGCAACTGTGTATGACTTAGCACAGGTTATAATAATCTTGTCTATCAAATTTCTCAAACCACCTAAAAAATCCTGGAATCAGCACCCAAACCTAACCAAATCTAAGAATCAACAGCTGAAAAATCCAAAAACAACAACGCGTCCACACCAAACCATAACTTTAAAAACCTCTAGAAATGGAAAAACGCAGCAAAATATACCTCAAAATTCCGGCTTTCCATGGCAAGGGATGGTAGGAGGTGGAGTACTAGATCGCAACGGATGTGGAAGACGAGGAGGGAGGCTCCTTGACGACAGGAGGTGGCACCGGGCGGCGAGGGAGGGAGGACGGGGGGAGATCTTGAGGCGAGGGATTTCGGCGGCAGACGTTGAGGAAGTCCTCGAGCAGCCTGATCTTGGGACAAATGAAGCTAGTGGTGGAGGTGCTCGAAGAGGGAGACAACGAACTGCGGTGGAGGTTGTCGCGAGCGAGGGCGAGGGCGAGGGCGCGGTCGGGGGAGGAAGGGGCAGAGAGGGAGGGGAAAGGAAAGAGAAAGGGCAGTGTATCAGGTCAGGAAGGGCAATGGAGGAAATAGTGGATTCAAACAGGATTGGCTGTTCCAGCGCCAGACGGTGAGTCGCGAGATCAAAATTCCGCAGTCAAAATTGATGCGGCTCATCTGGCTCATTAAGGGATGCGGCTCACTATATCACTCCTCTATATATATATATTCAAAATTATTGCATTGCTTCATTTGCTTGGTGTCTTTGGACCAAACAAAAAAGACTTGAGTGGATCAGACTGTGAAACGATGGCCTAGTTGTTACCATTTAATCACAAGGAAACCCATTAGAAACTTACAGGTAGCCAAATGATAGCACATTAAAATCATCTGAAAGTTTATAAAATACGATTGTATTAATCGTTGGATCATCTTTTAAACAGCTCGAGCTGTTGATGCAATACTGTCTCTGCATAATACCAAAGCAGGCAATGCAGATCCTTCTTCCGCCATGCTTAATTGGTTCCATGCGAGGGCGTAGTGGCATGATAAGTGTTCTATTTGGATTTTGAGTGTGACCCCAAAGTGACTGAAGATTAGCATGACTTCTGAAAACAATCTCTATTAACTTGTGAAACTCCGTTTGTAAAAGTGACTCAGTGGAATTAGTATGCATGTTTTTGGTAGAATAATTCAAAGGCTTCGAAACGTTGTCACCTTTTTTTGGGTTGGGAGTAGGGGTGTTCCTGGACAGCCGCGTCCGCGTCCGTATAAAATTGTCCGGGAGTTTTTTGTCCGCGTCTGTGTCCGAAAGTCCGACGGACACGGACGCGGACACGGACTTTTTTTTTTTATTATAAATACCCCCCCCCCCCCCCGCTCCCTCCTCCCCCCCTCCTCTCCACCCCAGCCCCGCCGCGGCGCCGCCCTCCCTCCACCCCCCGGCTCCCTCCTCCCCACCCCGCCGCGGCGCCGCCCTCCTCTCCACCCCCCGGCTCCCTCCTCCCCACCCCGTCGCCCTCCTCTCCACCCCCACCCCGCCGCGGCGCCGCCCTCCTCTCCACCCCCCACCCCGACGGCCGGAAGCCACAGGTAAAAAACTGTTTTTTATTTTTTTTTGATCCGTCGTCGGCGGTCCTCCTCCGCGACCGCCGGCGACGACCCGGGGACGGCCCCCTCCGTCCTCCCCTCCACGACCGCCCCCCTCCTCCCCCCGCCCCGCCGCCCCTCCTCCACTCCTCCTCCTCCTCGGACCTCGGACCTCGGACAGACGGCTGTCCGAGGTCCCTTGGCCGTGTCCGTGGCCGGAATCCACGGACGATTCTTCTCGGCGCGGACACGGCTACGGACACCTCGGACGCGGCCGGCCGCGAACAGCCCTAGTTGGGACCCCCAACCTAATTATTGAAAAGAGTTTCAAAACATTATTACCTGACTTTGTTCTATTTGTAAGAATCCAAAACTAAAAGTTTTTCTCTTAGGCAAAAATTAGCCTTCGCTACAGCTTTGTGCGGGCTCCTGTTGGCAAGCTTAAGCTTCTCGGAAAAAAATGACATGTAATATCGACTAGACACTCCAAGGCAGAGACAAAAAGTACAAGAGCGCGTTGGCAGGAATGCATGTTTGGGTTATTAGGACACTGGACACCAGTAGCGAATGCTGCGGCCCAATGAATAACAGCTGAGCTTTACCGGGAGGGAATCATGAATGGGTGTCAAAAGTACGTTGATGGGCTGGATCATTGAATTTTGGGCCCACAAAAAATCTCTCAAGGCTCCACAATTAATTGCCCTGTTCGTCTGAATTAATTGGTCCGGACTCCAATCACTAGAGCCCATAAGAAACAAGTGTGCATATCATCTCCGGTCAGTCACCCAGTCATTAATAAATTCAGGAGGAACGTTTGATTTAGGCCCTAATTAAACAAGGTTGGGACCCAAAGCTGCTGCGCTTGAGATTGGGTGGAATGGGGCAGGAAGAAAACGTAGGAAGGAGGAATCTCAGAGACTGAACGGACAGCTAGAGGGCATGTGAGGGGAGGTCCCAGCAACAACAAAACCAAAAAGATTCCCAGAGGCCAGAGCGCGCGAGCGCGAAGGCGCAGAAGAAGAAGAGATAGAAGGTAAGGATGTGACAGTCATTTTGTGTCTCCTGCTGGCTGCAACTCTCTCTTCCCTCTTTCCTCCTATCCTTCCTGACGGTGGCCTGGCCTGGCCTAGTGGGGGGGGAGGAGTCGAAGGGAAGGCGAACGTAGCTAAAGGGGCATGCTGGTTGTTTGTTGCCTGTTGCAGTGGGGAAAGGAGAGGGAGAGGACCTGGGCAGCCTTGCATGGACTGGGGAAGATCGAGCTGTGAAGTAGAGCAATATGAGGATGGTGATGTATCTTGTGATTTGTTATGGTCGTTGGATTTGGAGCGTGAACAAAGAGGGACGGAAGGGATGAGGCGCATGGTCACGTGCCAAAGGCGGCGATTCCAAGGATGCGTCATTGTCAGAGCTGCAGGGTCCGAATGGCGTCAAATCATCAGATGCCGACAAATCCACACTGTACCCATACAACACCTTTCCAAGTACGAGGCGTTATTGTTGCCAAACAAACAAAAAAGTACGAGACGTGATTATCCATATATGGACACGCGCACGACAAACGTGAGATATTTTTAAGTTATAAGTCGTATCCACCAAAAAAATTACATCTTCGAAACCAGTTGTAATAAAAAAAAACACTGCCTCCGTTCTGTATTTATAGGCCGATTTTAGACAAATATTTGATCCACATTAACCGTCTGATTTCGCATAATTAAGTTCAAGTGGCTGAGAATTTTAAAGAAGGGGCTGGTAAGCAAGCTCTTGCACATTCTTGACAAACTTTGAAGAATGTCACGAGGCTTTTCCTCAAAAGGATGTTGCTATCCACTTGTGAGCTCCATCATCCCATGAACTACTCCTTCAAATCAGATTATTAAAGCGAAACGGAGGGAGTATTTTACAATGACCTGCTTGCCATGTATTACATGAGTCGCACTATCAGAATCATGTGGTCCAAATGCAGTTGGCACATACTAAATGGGTTTTCAAAAAAGGTTCACGTGTTTCAAATGTATATCGTGTTACATCACATGTTCTTCAATTTTTATGCAATGGCACACATTTTGGTGGGAGCGGGATACATCTATCCATATGTGCAATTGAAATTGTGCGGGCCTAACTTGGCTCTATTGTAATTGCAAGGAATGGGTTCTATTAACAGGGAAAGTCAAGTTTGGGAGCAACTATTTCTACATTTCTTCCATCATCTAGGCATGTCGTCCCGAGATGTTTCCGCGTGTTAATAATCATTGTGATGGAGGGTCGAATCTTTGACACTTGCTTCATTGTGGGTGTGCCCTCAACTCTCGTTTTTTGGTTGTTTCGAAGAGGTCCTTCTCGCTGGTGATGTTCTCTTATTGATGAAAGAAACATGCTTTCATAGCTTTCGACCCTTCCCATTCTATGGTGACTGACCTTGGTTTCCACTAGTTCCGTTTTAGTATGACATGTGTTTGGCCTAATGATCGACATTACCCCTAGAAATAACCCATATAGATTGCACTAGTACTTTCATCACAGCGGCCGTGTTTGATTGTTCGACATTATCAATGGTATCACAATTGCCTACTCTAGCTATTTCGGGCGAGTATCTTTTGGTGTCCGACTGTAGTCTGCTTTACGTTTACATTTTACAGTCTTTTGTATGCTTATGACGTGTTGATGTCTTTTGAATGTATCAACCACCAATAGTCACTTGTGCTCTATTCTCTTTATACTTATTAGATAAAAGTTTTTATATTACTAAAAGAAAAACCTAGTCAGTAGATTTGAAATAGATTTTGTATCTTTCTTCAGGAAAAACTGACGCCCCTATGGACGAGGTTTGGTTTTAGAGTTTTAGTGGTTATCTACGTTTGGTATGAATTTTACATGATCCGCCCTAAGCGTGGCCTGATTAGAATTGAACAATTTAAAGTCTATTTATATGTCAAATAATATTTGTTGCATTATGTGCAAATTTCTTCTATGTCTAGTTGTGCTTCTTGTTTAGCATGTTTATTGGCGGATTGATGAGGTTTTTTTATAGTATCAAGAATTGGATGTTCATTCATTATCTGAGCAACTGATTTTAAAAAGAGAAGTGTATGGGATAATTTTTTGCCACATGTTACCAAAGAAAAAGAGAAGTTTCATCACAACCACAAGGGCAAGGTTAGAAATCATGAACCTGAACATTTGTTCAAATTACTTGCCACATCCCTGCAAAATTTGATCTAATGCCACTTTTCCTATAGTTTTAAAATCGGTGACTAATGACGGAGAGTATTTTACATTCCTTGTACATATGCAGGGCTTGTACCATATATTCATTTCTTCAAATCATCATACAATTAATACTGTATATTCATTTCTTCTGGTCCACGTTCAGTCCGTGTGTGTGTGTGTGTATATATATATATATATATTAATTTCCTTTAATCCACATTTAATAAACTGTATCTAATTCTCTATCTTACCATCTCTTTCAGTAAGAACTGAAGTTAAAAAAAAAAAATTAAAAGCCCACAACTAGGTCAATACATTAAGAAGCATACAAGCATAGCTCGCTACAAACCAAATGGCTACGAGAAACCAATTACAGTTCATCTTTCCACAAGAAATACACTATATAACTTAGAGGGAAATTTGAAAAAAAAAATTCTCACAATAAAATCAAGAAAACACAACAAGATAACATAAAGCTCGATTGCACCACAAGCAAAGAAGACCACAAACTCCAACCAAGCAGGAACTCTCCAAAGGGTCAGCTTATGCTAGAACACAGCACCCATAGAAGTCAGGCTCGAAGACCACCTAAAGATGGCTTGAGCACCAAAGTACACACTCCAGGGGAAGGCCAAACGCCATCGTAAACCCATTCATTAACGCCTCTTGGGGGAGAAAAGTCACTGCCAATATCGACATGCGCCACAAAACAGTCCGAGAAGAGGGAATGCACACCCTCAACAATAGAGAATCACGACCAGATCATCCATAGACCTCTACCCATCCTCTCAAGGAACAAAAGGGGCACACCCAACAGAAGTTGTTTTCTATATGCAAAGGTAATATCATTTGCCGACTATGGCATCGTTACTCGCAAAGTGCAATACACTGCAAGAACCTCCATCCGCTTTACCCAAAAAAAAAAAAGAACCTCCATCTGCATATGCACCTGACGCATATAACAAGTGCATCGAGTATGATATTAGCGCATTTCATACACCCCAGTTTTGGTGATTTGGTCATTTGTTACTTAGGGGCCGTTTGGGGCATGATTAAAAGCAAAAGATGTTTTGCTACACTGTAGCATCTGGATATTTTATATATCCAGCTGAAACACATCCTGAGGTGTTTCAGCTGGATATAAAAATCCACCTGGATGCTACAGTTTTTATCCAGAATCCAGTATGGATGTTTTGTAATAATCACGCCCCAAACGGCCCCTTAATAAACGGCTTGCAAAAGGTTGGGTGGGCCCATAATCCCCTCCAATCCCTGCCCATGATCCACCCTTCTGTCATAGTACATGTTTATTAGTTTGTTGAAGGTGATGGATGACTTGGAATCTTTTTTGGATGTCTTGTTCAAATCAACTTTATGAACATGATCGTATTAAGTACTAAGAATAAGAGAGAATTCAGAATTAGGAGAGTTCAGAGGGACAATTAACAAGACAGTAGCTACCCAGTTGCAATACTCTATAATATTGCTATAGGAATGTAAGACGATTGTATAGAATCATGTCACTGTACTACCCATATGTTAACATATTTAATCCTCTACCTTATATGGCTGTACCTGATCACATAGTCTCCCTAGAAAAAATGAACAATGTGAACATCAACGTTACCCCCAAAAAGAAAAATCCTTGTGAACATCAATCCAATGGAATAATTACATACTACCAATTAATAGCATCCTATAAATTGCAAAAAGAAAAAAATACTGGCATCATGTAAGGTGCAAAAATAATTCTAGCATCCTATATTAAAATATTGTCCCCGTCCTTACTGCTAAGGTGCCGTTTGGGGCGTGATTAAAAGCAAAACATCGACAGTGGATGTTTTGCTACATTGTAGCATCCATGTTTTTTTCCTATCCAGCTAAAACACCTCAGGTCGTATTTCAGCTGGATAGGAAAAAAAACATGGATGCTACAGTGGTTCTGGAAAATTCATTGTAGATATTTGCTTATAATCACACCCCAAACGGCCCCTAAATAACAAAACCTGGGATTGCCAAGAAAACCCAAGGGGCAGCGTCAATCAATCTCGTAATCGGTCATTTTTTGGGGTACAGATTACCGGTATGATTTTTTGTTGATATATATACATATATAGGGCTATTCTCGGACAACCGTTCCATGGAGCCGGTTGTGTCCGAGGTGTCCGTGGCCGTGTCCGTGCCGAGGAGGAAATGTCCGAGGACCACGGCCAAGGCTCCTCGGACAGCCGTCTGTCCAAGGTCCGAGGAGGAGGAGGAGGGGCGAGGGTGGAGGAAGAGGGGCGGCGGGGTGGGGCTGGAAGAAGGAGGAGGAGGAGATGCGGGGGAGGAGGGGGCAACGGTGGAGAGGAGGGGAGAGGGAGCTTTTCGCTAGAGGGAAGAGGGAAGGGGTGGAGCGGAGAGGAGTAGAGGGCCGAAGGGGGAGGAGGAGATGTTAATGTATATATATATATATATATATATATATATATATATATATATATAGAGAGAGAGAGAGAGAGAGAGAGAGAGAGAGAGAGAGATGAGTTTACATGAGATCGTTCTCATATAAGGAACATGAGGCCAATCTTTATTGCCGTAAGATTCCGATCGGAGGGTGGATACCAAATCAGGGGGTAGGTGAGTGTGTCACATCAAGGAGTAGGTGAGGTCATTATAGATATTTGTAGCCATCAGATCAAGATCCAATGGCTACGATTCAAAGTGGCCTCATATAAGCAATATGAGAGCGATCTCATTTAAACTTTTCCCATATATATATATATATATATACATATAGCTTATATGAGGCCACTTTGAATCGTAGCCCTTCGATCTTGATCTAACGGCTACATATAGCCATAATGATCTCACCCACTCTTTGATGTGACACACTCACCTACTCACTGATTTAATATCCATCATCCGATCGGAATCCAACGGCTATAAGAATTGGCCTCATGCTCCTTATATGAGAACGATCTCATGTAAACTCATCATATATATATATATATATATATATATATATATATATATATATATATATAGAGGGGTTTACATGAGATCGTTCTCATATAAGGAGTATGAGGCCAATCTTTATGGCCGTTAGATTCCGATCGGAGGGTAGATATCAAATCAGTGGGCAGGTGAGTGTGTCACATCAAAGAGTGGGATAGATCATTATGGATATTTATAGCCGTCAGATCAAGATCCAATGGCTATTATTCAAAGTGGCCTCATATAAGTAATATGAGAGCGATTTCATTTAAACTTTTCCATATATATATATATATATAGATATATATATATATATATATATATAGATCGGTTTATACGAGATTGTTCTCATATAAGGAGCATGAGGCTAACTAACCTTTTGGGTGGTTGGATTCCAATCCAATGATGGGTATCAAATTAATAGGTAGGTGAGTGTGAACCATCATTCACCCCGTGTAGCCGTCGTATCAAGATCTAACAGATGCAACATAAACTGGCCTCATATAAGCTATATGAGAGCGATCTTATTTAAACTTTTTATGTATATATAGAAAAGTTTAAATGAGATCGCTCTTATATAGCTTATATGAGGTCAATTCAATTTGTAGCCGTTAGATCTTGATATCCAGATTTTCATATAGCTTATAAAAATGATCTTGATCTAACGGCTATATAAAGCTCACCTACCTCATGATATTACACACTCATTTACCCACTGATTTGATATCTACCATTGGATTAGAATCTAATGGCTCAAAAGATTGGCCTTATGCTTCTTATATGAGAGCGATCTCATGTAAACCGTACTTTAAATATATAACGGTTTACATAAGATCATTTTTATTTTCATATAAGGAACATGAAGCCAATTTTTTGGGTGAGTATCAAATAAGTGAATATGTAAGTGTGACAAATCAACGAATAAGTGAATTCTTTATATCCGTCAGATCAAGATTCAATGACTAGGAATTAAATTACCCTCATATAAGCAATATGATAGTGATTTTATTTAAACTTTTCTCTCTCCCTGGATATATATTCCGGATCCGATTAAAAGGGCCGTTTGGGGCGTGATTATAAGCAAATATCTACAGTGAATTTTTTTCAGATTCAATGTAGCATCCATGTTTTTTCCATATGATGCTAATAGTGTAGCAAAACTTTTAATCATGCTCCAAACGGTCCTTGCAAATATCCAAATCCAACGGCAACATTGAAACGTATCGATTTTCAAAGTCGAACCAGCTCTGACAAAAGAGCACCAACAAAAACAGAAGAGCCACCACCTCTCTGGTCCTGCGCTTGGCTGACAAAATTTGTCATGTTGCGTCCCATCGCGGGGTCGCTCGATCATGGACCCCGCCGGTCCGGGTAAACACGGGCCGGTCGGGCTCTAGGCCCCCCTTCCATCCGGGCATTTTGCCAGGCGCGCAACGTTTTCAGACACGTGCCAGATTGAAATCCGTATCGGCCGCTTCAAAATCCCAAAAGGCGCTCCTCTTGGTAAGCACGGGCTGATCGCGAGTCCCTCCAAAACCCCACCGCGGAAGGCTCTTCTTGTCCATGATCCCCTGATGGCCTCAGCCTGCGTCAACAATGTCGGGATGTCGCCGGAGGGCTTCCTCGACTGTCCGCCCTACAGCTGGCTCAGCCCTAGGAGGATCTCTTTCAGTCTTGACATGGCCGACGAGGTTCCGGGCGGAGAGAAAGCTGTTGTTAAGACTTTGCCGTCGTCTCGCCCGGCTGACAAGTCGGAGCTTCTGAAAATAAAGACGGGATCGGAGTCTGCGGCTGCTGGCTTGGACTTGATCGACTTTGAGTTCCGGCTTGAGGATCCGGTCGCTATGCTCCCGGCGGATGAGCTTTTCTCGGACGGGAAGCTCGTGCCTCTTCAGCTGGCCACGGCCCGCCCATTCGTGGCCGCGGGGACCGCGGATATGGCGGTTGCTTCTTCGTCTTCCTCTGCGGAGGTTCTTCGGTCCCCGGAGGCTGCGGTGGCCAAAGCGAGGCGGCTGCGGGAAGCTCTGGGGGCCGATCCGCTTGTTTTTTCACCAAAGGCCCCGAGGTGCTCGAGCCGGTGGAGGGAGCTCCTGGGGCTGAAGAGGGTCCAAAACCCTAATCCGGAGCTTCAGAAATCGGCGCGCTCCAAGTGCCCCAATCCGAGGCCGTTGAAGCATTTCCTACACCGCAGCAGCAAGTCCTCCTCCTTTGCTTCCGATCCGTCTTTGAGTCTCCCTCTACTTCGCGACTCGGACACTGAGTCGGTTTCGGTCTCGTCGTCGCGCCTGTCGCTGTCCTCGTCTTCCTCTTCTGGCCCCGACCAGGAAGACCTCCCCCGCCTCTCCCTCGACGCCGACAACAAACCGAACCCGCAGCCTCCTCCTCCTGTTTCCATAAGCCGCAACCCCCCTCGGGTCCGGGTTGTGGCGAAGCCCCGTGCGGGAACTGGTGTGGATAATGTGGCAGCAGCTGCGAGAGTAGGGCGGAGCCCGATCCGTCAAGCACCAGATGCGAGCAGCATACCTGCGCATGGTGTGTCAGTGGACAGCCCGAGGATGAACTCGTCGGGGAAGATCGTGTTTCAGAGCTTGGAGAGGAGCTCGAGCAGCCCGAGCAGCTTCAATGGTAGTTCGAGAAACTCAAAGAATCGGGGAATGGAGCGGTCTTATTCGGCCAACGTGAGGGTGAGACCGGTTCTGAACGTGCCGGTATGCTCACTACGGGGATCTTCCAAGTCTGGTTCAGTTTTTGGGTTCGGGCAGCTGTTCTCTCAGCAGAAGAAGGAAGCTCCGGCGAGGGGACAACCTCGTAGTCGAACCTGTGACCGGAATTGACCCTCAAAGTTGGTAAAACGCGGACAGTCCTAATTTTAACTGTTTTTTTGCGATTTATCTTCCTTTTATTCTCAGCTGACATTGTGAGGGATTGCTGATTGGATTACGCCTTCAAATGTTTTGTACATATGCGGCTCGATTTCTAATTCCTGTGCTAGTTTAGGATCCCCTCCTTTTTTGCTGGCTATCATAATCGTTGGACATACAGTTACGTTGTATGATCTTTCGATTTTTTTTCACTCTGTTCACATTACCGGTATTTTTGTAACTTTGGATAATGGTTGAGAAATGCTATGGAAATGTATTGGTGGCTCTGCTTTCTGAATTTAACGCTTCTGAATTGTTTTTGTTCTTTTAAAAAATCGCGTTTGAAGAGAGATCAAGACAATCACAGTATTAGATCTTTTTGGCAACTCTCACAGTATTAGATTGATTCGAATCAAATGTAGACAAAAAGGCAATTTCTCTTTGAGCTGCTTATCAAAGTTTATATTTTGATACACTTGGAAACTATAATTCCATCGAGTTGCTAACCAATCTTCATGTATGTTTGTTGGGTTCAAATTGTACTGTATGGCTGCTAATTTAATTGAACTGTTCATTTAGGAGCCAAAATTGTTCCCTTCGCTCTGTTTGTGTCTGAGTCTATAGTGTGGGTATTTGGGATAACGTTTGAAATTGACAACGTGAGAAGCCGGATGGCTATGCTCCCTCACATGCTTAGGAGAGAGATGCTGTTTGGAACATGGGCTGGGGGCTGGTGCTTGGGAAATGATGAGAAACAATTCGAACTTTTAATCTGAGGCACATGCTATTGTGCTGTTGCTGAATAGTTTATTTTGCACGTCAGTCTGATCCCAGCACCTGCCTGCCTTAGATGTTTGTTTTATTTCCCCAACAGCCTGCTTCAGTGGCCGGGAGGGAGGGTGGAGGAAGACCGGACACTGGAGGCAGGCGAGATTGGCACTGTAGTAGTAAACCGTGTCAACGGTGGGCGACTCGAGAACACCAAAGGCTGCGAAGCTGGCAGTCGGTGTTCACGGATCGCCGGCGCTAATTCAGATTCCTCCGGTCTCTATTGTTGTTTTCTGTTAAAAGATGTTGCTTTTCGGGTGGCAGGATTCTTTACTGAACCATATTATAATACTGGTCAAATGGAATAGAATAGCCAACTTAACACCTGATGCGTTTTCAATTTGGATAATCTATCTTTCTTTTGGTCTTCTTTTTTTAATTTGCTTTCTGGCAGTCTGGACTCTGGAGGAGCGGACTGGGTAGATGCTTATGGACGGTCGAGTTCCGAGGAGATTCCACCTTCACCTCCTCAACTCAACATTAACATAAGGTATAGCCTATATAGCAGCAGTCTGAGCAGCTTTCGTGGACCCTTCCTTTTGGTGTGGTTGGGGTGCCTTATTGTCTGGCAGCAGCACAAATAGGAATCACTGTTGATAGTCGTTAATAAGCATGGCATCTATTAAATATTGCTTGAAGTCACATGGTAATGGCTCGTCCTGTCTCTTGGGTATGCAAAGCGATTTAGAACTAGCTAGAGTTGAGTCTAGTTCTGCGTATCTAGTGGGAGATTGGATTGCTCCGTGAAGCAATAATGGAACAACATTATTGGATAGGGAACCATATCTTAAAAATCTGTCAACACATACAGTTCTGTGAGATGACGTGCATGTATTTAATAATGGTGCGCAGGGTGGCTGTGGGATGGCACTTTTCTTCTCGATGATTAGAAAGCCTTTTGGACAAATTTTCCACTTTTTCCTGAATGTTTTACCTTCTATTTTTTCATACTGTTTTTTATAGTTATCTGTTTGATAATTGAAGGCTCAGCGTACAAATTCACATTTCATTCGATCGCTTTTTCCGGTAATGAGGTTACCAAGTTGTTAATATATCAGGAACTAGAGTACCAAAATTCATCCTACAAATTAAGGCTCGAGATATGCTGTAGGATGTGTCGCAGCAAAGGCCTATGGATTATTTATTCCTAAATGGTTAGGTCACGGACGTCAATGTTGAAAGTTGAAACACTATGCGTGCTTAGAGCTGGTAAAAAGACGGGACAGTAGTCGCTGAAATAATGGCTCTCGAATGAGGATCGGTAGAATGCCAAAAAGGACGCGCCGGTAGGCAGACCAGGAGTGATAGATCAGACAGAAATGTCAAATTCTCAAATAACTGGAGATCAATGTCGAAGTAAAAAGAGTGGTAGTTACAGATTGCCAAAGTCTTTCCTGAAAGGGCAATGCTCTTGCTTATATCAAACCCAACTTCTCCTACATTAACTTCGCATATTTCAGGACTATATTTCACGACATAATCTGTATTGCGCTTTGCCTCTGATCTTGTTTTTTATATTATTCCAAAGAGAACAAAGTGGTTGGACTGGTTGGATCAAGGATTGAATGTATCAAATTTTGCTGTGAAGTCAAGTTGCTGTCTTTACTCAGGTGAAGCTCTATTTGCTTGGCTCGCAGTGAGAAAATAGGTGAAGTTTCTCGTTGACCTTTAGGAGGTCTTGGGCCACAAATAGAACTGGGCCTTCAACTTTATAATTCGAAGTGCCCTGTATTGCAATGCTCGGAAGCAATTTCTCCTACTTTCAATTCATGCGGGATGTCTGATTGACTGATTCAAGAGGCTAATGTCGGAGCGCTGTGCATATAAAAAATGCTCCAATCACGTTACTCAATTGGCATATATCTTGCCATATATCATAAGCGCATATTCAACTTCAGAGAGCAAAGTAGGCCTCACATGTTTCCGGTGTAGTTGTTTGTGCAAAAAAGTCGGAAATTTATCTTTGAGCACCTCTGGGGCATTGATATGTATGGCATGGTTTCCCTTAGTAGGATAATTTCCGAGTGTTGATCATGTTGATTCTCAAGAGTAGAATAAGATGCGAGTATATTTAACTTTTTTCATTTTGCATTCTCCTTGTGCAAGTGAAAGTCTTCTAAGCAAACAAAGAAACAAATAGAAAACGAGTGCATTCTGTCTGTTTCCTTACAGTTACAATGATCGACACAGGTTGATGAAGTAGAGATTAGGGTCTTCCTATTCTAGGTGAAGCGGGCAAATTTGTCATGAATTTTAGGAGTGTGTAATTAAAACATGATGATATCAGGACAAAAAGGAACGCGATGACTATTGACAGGACTCAAAACAGTCTACAGGTTGAAGTATATCTTGGAGTATTCCAAAAGAACGTGATGACTAGTTGTTGACAGGGCTCAACACAGTGTGAGAGAAGGGAAGAGAAGTAATTCAGCTGTGCTAAGATTCCTTCGTCCTGTTTAAGTACACAAATGAAAATGACAAATGCTTTGTGATCATTGAATTATTGATTCTAATCGACCTGACTATCTGGCACTAAGATTTGTCATGTCCTTTCCATAAATGCTTATGTGAAGCAAATGGAAATCTGTAAACCTTGTTACAATGAGGAAGAAGCTCTGGAGGCTTTTCAACTTTCCACTGATTCGACTCTGTATTAACAAAAAGGGAAATTTATATAAAAAAATATAAAAAAAAATTACCAAATTGGCGCACTGTGGCAAATATTTCCCAAACTGGTGTTCTGACAAGCCACGCAGGCGCCAGCGCGGCCGCTGGCGCCTGCGTGGCCTTTTTTTTTTAACTGGCCCGAAAGGCGTCGGTTGAACCGACGCCTTTCTCTTATTACAGATAAAAGAAAGGCGTCGGTTAAACCGACGCCTTTCTTTACAACAGAAAGGCGTCGGTTCAACCGGCGCCTTTCTCTTATAACATAAAGGCGTCGGTTTCCGTAAGTTTTTTTTTGAAACAGAAAGGCGTCAGTTCAACCGGCGTCTTTCTCTTATAACATAAAGGCGTCGGTTAAACCGACGCCTTTCCGTAAGTCTTTTTTGAAAGGCGTCGGTGCTTTTCGACACTTAATTCAAATCACTTTATCCTTTGGACGAAATCTACAATTTTTCACAACCTAATAATACACACACATCACAACCTGACAATACAACATCACAACATGATAACAAGATAAATTTTTTCTGATAATACAACAGACATGACACAAAATATATACAAAATATATTACACCACATCAAACTATTACAAATGTATTTATAAAATTACAAGAAGTGTTTATTCAATTCTCCTCAACCTATTCCTACCCCGTCCTCGTTCTCGAACTGGAATATCCTCAGGCTCAACGTCAGGTAAAGCATCTGAAGACGAAGCTGCCTGACGTTGAGCACGAAGTGCATGCTGTCGCCGAGTATATACTTTCGAAGAAAGAGGCCTCTCAACTTGCTCCAGCGGGGCATCTGGAACAACAGGTGATGGGGTAAAACTTCTCGTGTCAGCTGATGATGTCAGAATGTCGGGTTCTGGAACAACCTCCAATCCTGGAATCTCAGTAACAACTAGCCGAAGCAATGGCAAACTCGCAAGAACATGTCCAGAGCGATCGTGTAGCGTCTGACAGGCCGCTAGCAAGCTCTCATATGATCGGTCCACCAAAGCTCCCTTCGTCTGATCAAATGTCTGTCGTGCAAGAGTAAGCTAGAAAGAAAAACACAGGTATGTTATCTACTCACTACAAAACACTAGTGAATAAAACCAAATATGAAGTTAATGATACTCACCAACGCCCGCTCAGTGTCGCCTCTTGGTTGATATAACATCTCCGGTATGATAAGTCTCCTAGTGATGCTCAAATACCATCTCATGTATGCATCTCGCTCAGTCATAGCAGGCTCCCCTTGAACGAGAGTGATCGTCCGGTCGTCCCATCTAGTAATGTAGGCCGCATGATGCGACCTCCAATCAAAACTACCTCAGCCTCGGCGCGATACTCGTTCAATGAACTCAACCAGAAGAGGGGGGAAAACTTGTTCTAATCCAAATTGTAACATGACCCGATCCGGAACATGCATCTCGACGATGTCCACACATATAAGCGGCGTCCTAGATAGCCACACATGCGCTCCATCCGTACAAATTCCAGGTAACTGTGCTAACACATCATCATGATATGGTTGCCATATTACCTACACAACATATGAATATGATACTTTACTTTTTGGTGAAATGTACATTTGTCATATTCATAACGCATGCAATATAAAGGAGTAATACCTGGCCGGATCGTTGATAGTCCAATTCCGATCTATACAACGCCAAGACACTGTGAGGATTCACAGTTTTTGTCTTCTTCGCATTCCACCTAACATAACGAGGATGAGGAATAAATTATCTAAAATATAACATCATCAAATACCTTTAATAAATAACACATACCGAACTCCTAACGGTGATAAACCATCTAGTGGAGTGCTCCTAATGTTTGGACGACCGACATGCAATCTCTCCCACGACCATAACTGTTTGCCACATACACACCCAACATGAATCAAATGTTATACTTATGAAAAATATACTAGTCAAAGATAATTGATGGTTTACCTGGACAAGGCTGACGCACCCGGCAATCCCTGATGTGCTTGATTGACAAGCTTTTCCCAACTCTCTGTACAGGTAAGCGAGGGTGGCACTGCCCCATGCATACTGTCCCACACTGTACAAATCCTCTAACAAGAGGAGATACATGGGGTGTACATGACTGCTGCTGCTATCGGCAAATATAGTGCTACCAAGTAAATAGAGTAAATACGCCCTTGCATGTTGCTCGACCTCAATTTCAGTGGCATCCTCCGGTAGCGGACTGAACTGCTCTCTCAACCACAATAAACTGACCCTAGTTCGTCCTTTTAATGATTCGCGTAGAGGTACCCGTCCAAGAAGGTGCAAGTACACTTCATTCCAATCAATTCCCACAGTCGAGCAACACACAGCAATGCCATCAACTCGGAGTCCGAGAAGTACTGCAACATCCTGTAATGTGATCGTCATCTCCCCCAAATGCAAGTGAAATGTCTGTGTCTCCCTCCGCCATCTCTCAACTAGGGCGGTGATGAGAGAGGGAACAAACCCTTGTGCCCGTCGTTTGCAGTCGCCGCCAAAAGAGCTCCTCCATACTTACCAGATAGGAAAGTAGCATCAACACTTATGACGGGGAGACAATGTTTAAAACCCTCGATACATGGCCCAAATGCCCAAAACGCCTTCTCAAACCGTCGATATTTAGCATCTTCCATTTCGGTCGTCACCAACCTACACACGGTTCTCGGATTGGCATTAACTATTGCCTCCATGTACATTGGCAACAATCGATAGGACTCAACCCAATCACCATACATTGCTTTAATGGCCATATTCCTTGCCGCCCATTGTTTTTTGTATGAAATATCAACATGAAAAATCTCCTTAATCCTCTCTTGAATAAGCACTGGTGGGATATCTACTTCTGCTCTAATAGAGGGTAATATATGCCGACAGACAAATGCCGCAGTACATTGTCTATGACCTGTGTCTAGCTCGGCATTTCTACAAGTGTGTTCGCCAGCATATGTCTTCACTTTAAAATCATTACTCCCCTTCCTCAATGATGCATGTACTCTCCATGGGCAGTCAGGGTATTGACATCATGCTGTGTACTGCGTCGGATTTGTACGCAACACTTTATAGCGAACATTATGCGCTATTGAAAACTCCCTCAATGCGTGTACAAATTCATCTTTATTGTGGAATATTTGCCCCACATATATTGCTTCCTCATGATATGTCTCCTCATGCAAACCCCGATTTATTGCCCCATCTATTTCTTCATCAATTAGTCGCGCCCACGTGGGCTCCTCCTCGTAAGGCAATTCCTCCTCAAAATCATCCAAGTTATCCGTAGCAATTGCGATATCCACCAAATCATCTCCCTCATTTTGAACCATCTCTTGCACACTATCCTCTCCTCGTACATCTTCAACATTAACCTCAGGTGAATTAGGCACCCACTCATCATTTTCCCCATCCTCTTCCTCATTAATATTTCCCTCTCGCCAACCACTTGAACCAGGATAAGTATAGGGGTTACGAAATGATGTTTGTGTGTCAAACCATTCACCACCTCGTGCCATGCCAAGATTCATCGCTTCATGAGCTTGAGATGTGTGCCTAAATTATTCAAAACAAAACTTATATCATAAATAAACAATTCACTTAATCGTAAGTTGAATGGTGAAACTACATTTTGTAAATAAACTTACCTCCAACTCGGCGAAAGTTGAGGTTCGTTGCACGCTAGTGATATAGACAAATCATCTTCTTCATTATCTTCCACACGCCTTCCTCTAGAATTTTCACTCGACCTATTTCTGCGAGCACTCCTACTTCTGCCTTCGCCGTCATTTGCAAACCTAGGCATGCGCACCTCTTTTTCTATAAATAGCTCGAAGCTAAACACACGAGGCGCAAAATAGAGCATGACATGCATAGAATTATCATCATCAATTGGTATTACGGTAGTCCTTGTTCCCAAAACAGGCATCTTGTACTTCATACGAATTTTCCACAATCTTTGATCCCATCCCAATTTATTGACCACTTGCATCTCTAGTTCATCGTAAGTACTTGGCTTATTAATCAATAATCCTACGCTTTCACCGCCTTCGTATTCACCTCTATCAATTCTACCACCATACATTAACACAAACGGAACCATTTCTCCCGCCATCTTTTCTCACAAAACAATTAACAAACACTAGCTAATTATTTTCAAACCATACAAAAGCTAAATCAATACATCAATATGTATTTTAAACGGATATTAAACGTATATTACCGGTGAGACGGAGCGACGAGACAGTGGCGAGGCGGGGGTGACGACTGGCCGAGGTGTCGGTGGAGAGAACGGCGGCGGCGGCGTCGGTGGGGCGAGAACGGCGGCTGCGGCGAGAGAGGGGAGGAGAACAACGGAGGCCGAGGCGAGCGAGGGGAGGAGAACGACGGCGACGGCGACCAACGGCGGCGGCGGCGGATGGGTGGGGAGGAGACCTCGCCCGCGCGGGCTATATACGAAATGAACAACCGACGCCTTTACGTTATAAACTGCCTTTCGGTTATAAGAGAAACCGGCGCCTTTCTGTTATAAAGAAAGGCGCCGGTTCAACCGACGCCTTTCTCTTATAACCAAAGGCGTCGGTTCAACCGACACCAGCGCGGCCGCTGGCGCCTGCGTGGCTTGTCAGAACACCAGTTCGGAAAATATTTGCTACAGTGCGCCAATTTGGTAATTTTTTTTAATATTTTTTTATATAAATTTCCCTAACAAAAAAGAAGAGTTCACCACGCTATACACAGACGGTGGATTGCCACCGTCTCTGTATAGGGGTGGGCTGTTTATGTTTGGCCGTAAAATACGGGTTAAGAAGAGAGGAAGCCCGGTTGTCTGACCTTACTTTGGCACTCAAATTCGTCATCATTCCCACTTCTCCTCTCGTGACCTTGATTGCACTCAGAACCATGGCAAGATAAGGCACTAGTCTCCATTGTGATACTGCTGCCTTGCTAAGGTGCAAATATTCCTTCGACAATCAACGCCGTTGGGCTCTTCTTGTTGTAGACGGAGCAGATGCCATTGCTAATGCCAATTCTGACTAACTGGTGTGGTCAGTGAAAAGGATAGGGAGATGGGTGCCATTTTTAGACCCAAAAAAGAACAAAAATTTATGAAAACTAACAAAAAAAGGCCTTTATCTGGCTGCTATGGCACCATCGAGTGACTCTAGAGAGGATGGGATCGACCTTCGATCATTGCCCGGGCCAGGGACCAGAACCAATTAGAACTAAAGCGAGGGACAATGACCAAAGTCATATTCCTTTTACTTTCGTCGATCCGCAATTAGCACAAGAAAAATTACCGATTAATTTTGCCCGAATATGAGAAGAAATCTCTAGGAAAATTGAGTACGAGCACAAAAGAAGAACTTATATATGATAAGGAAAAAGATTGCAATTTGAATTGCTATAACATATCAGCTTTTATTTAGCTATTTTATATGAATAGATATGTCTATTTTATTAGCTACTTGTCTTTTTAAACTCTGTGGTTAGTAAAGCTACCATAAAGAAATGTCTATTAAAGTGCCCATAGGTCTGACCATCCTTTTCCAGCAAATAAACAATGTAAATATAAATAGAGACATAAATTAGTAAGATGTCTAGTCGCAAAACTCTGAGAATAATGATACACATCTTTTAAATAATTGCTAGATAAAATTCTACATCCAAATAAAAAAAAAGGCTGACCTGACCATTGAGTGTTTTTGTTCTTACCTTTCTAATTTCTTCACTACAAATCAGTAATCATTGGACTATTACGTAAAACAGAATTCACATACTAAATGATAAGTAGTTCTTCTATATAGGAACAAGAAAGTGTAGATCAGTCGCTATTAAACGGAGAAAACAAAATACTAAATATTGGCCGACGACACATATAATCAATTTTGCAGTCTAGCTCAGTGAATACAACGAATTTAATCGCATCAAAACAACCAATGTAACAAATGGACAACCATCCATTTAGCCTACTTATAAACAACTGTACTATGGTAACATCTGTTTCAGTGCTCAGATCCGAAACTGGAACTGCTAAAGCTTGTAATGGAGTACAAAAATCTTACATTAGCTAATATATGATAATCTAACTGCACTATTTCCACACCAAACTAGATCACAAGGTTATGAGAACACTTATTCTTAACAAAGTTTAAACAGTTGAATAATTGGTTCATATATATTGACACAAAAATTCAGAGACATAAACATGACAAACATTGAGATGAAGGAACTTAAAATGTGTCATATTTGAAAGATCATAGTGACTGTCTGCCACCTCCATATAATACCCTAAAACGAGTTGTATTGACTGTTCTAGTAGCCATTTATGTTTTTGCTTGCTTCTAGTGTACAAATATCCCATACTATGCAGATGTGTTTATCTATAGAAAAGATTGCAGAGAAGTTTCTGAGGAATGTTCTTCAAAGCAATGGGCAACAAGTATTATCATGGTTAACATTTACATTGGCAATGATTAAAAAACTTCTGCTGTTCAAAAAGTTTTGTTGCTGCAAATAATATTCGACAATAAAACGAAATTGCAATTGCTGCAATGCCATGGGAAAAGTCTGCCTGACCAAGGTCCCCTGCTTCACAATGGCATCTAATCAAGGAATTCCGTATGACCTGAAAAACTCCAAGAACTGCCATATGTAGATAAAAAACTGACATATGTAGAAACTCTTATCAGGGAAAAAAGTTACATTGACATTCAATATCTATGAAACTGAGTGATTAATTATAATATCACCTGTTCTTATCTGAATATGATTGATCGACCCACAATCGCATATCATGCAGTCCCATATTGCACGAAAAAAGCTTTGAGAGCCATTTTAGCAGATAATAGTTGGACGCTTACAGGTGCAAAAATCCTTAAATCAAGTTGGCTTATTTTCAGTAGCTTGTTTATTTTTCAACAAAAAAAATGGAAAGAGAATAAGAACACCAACACAAATTTCTGAGACATATTCCACTAAAAGTAGGCCATGCTCCCAATGTAAAAGTAGACTAGTTTTCAGTGATACCAAACTGTGATGGAAGATGTCTATATTAATATTTCATGTATAACCATCATGTCTTGAAGCCAATCCATAGAAGAAAGGTGCATGATGAATATGTTGACGTTGAATCTTTCTTATTATTGTCCTCTTTTCATAGGGCTGCATCAGGAAGGGAATCCATAAAACTAATCCTAATGAACAATGTAGTTAACACCAGTCCTATTCCACGTAACATTACTCATTGGACATGAAAATTAATCATAGAAAAGAAAGAGACAATTAGCTTAACATCTATTAGTTTTTTTACATATATTTACTTAAGAATTCAATTTTAGAAAAGTTATTATAGCATCAAAGCAAATGCATACTTGCCTTATTATCAGCAACCCTCCAAAAATTGTTGCCAAAAAAGCAACCCTCCAAAATTAATTAACAAGAATCCCATTTATACAAGCTCAGGCACACGCGCGTCAACAGAAGCCGGGACAATCTGGACCCTTGGATCTCGACCGGGCGGTCCAAATATCCCAAAATGGACGATCTGGTTAATCCATGAACCAGCCCTGGCCCTGGCAAGGGGTCGAAGTCGAGCGATCAGCAAGGTCGGCCGAGCGGGAACAGAACAGAAGAGAGGGGACGACGGGAAGGCAAGATCTAGTGGAGGTTGGACAATGGCAACATCCGATCCCACTAAATTGATGTCCAAAGCCGATAAATTGTGAGCCATCTCTTTCCCTTCCTATTTCTTCTCCTTCATTTTCATGGTTGAATCTTCTTTCATTATGTATTTGATGATAACTTTCTGTTCTTTTTTTTTCTCGGGTTTGACTCCTGTCTGATATGTATAATTTGGTTTTGATATGTCTATTCTGAGCTTCAGTTTGATTCCCTACTAACTCCTAGCCATATTTTAGCATTTGTAATTGTAGTACTAAATTATGACTTTCTTACTCTTATCCTGTCAAAAAAGGTTGTTAGGTTTTCTATATGAATGAAAGTGAAAAAAGGAAACAGTGACTGAAGGTGATTGGTCATGAAACAATTATGCAATTATGTCTTAAGTATTGATTTTTGACAGTTTCTCTTGCAATGGATTAACACCAAATTCGTTCAATTCAACCGATTTAAATGTATTTGGAGAGATACTTTTTGTGTTACATGATTGGGAATTAATGGTATGACTTCTTATTACTTGTTAATATCTACATGAGAAATCAGAAAAATGCTGAAGGCTTAATTTTGGAGGACAAATTTTCTTTGCTACAGACTGACACCTTCTATATGATAGTTTTCCTTTCCTCTGTTGAGATCAATTTTCCTTGTATAATTGCAGGACAAAACTTAGTCTTACTAGGTGGAGTGCTGACTGGAGAAATGCTACTGCCTTGTACGAACAAGCTGGTGTGCAGCTCATGTTGTTTTATCTCTTTAGGTGTCATATGACTTTTTCTATTAGTTTTCTTTGTTTCTAGTTGCTTAACACTCAGCGCTCTACTTCCATTGAAGCCATTGCATTCAGATTTTCTAAAGACTATGAGAGAGCAAAAACGGCATTCGAAATGGCATCTAAGGGGCAGGAAATCCTCTCATCGTATCCTTTTGTCAATACAAAGAAGTATATTGATATTCATTCTGCATACCATGAATTGTAAAAATTTTCTGTAGCTTAATACTTGAGAAGTGCAATGAATCATATGCAACAAGTAAACTGTGTTCAAAAGTATACATGGCGGATTACTGTTTTCTATGCATAATTATCTCAGTGTTATATTTCTTTTTGTGGAAAAAAGAAATTTGCGAACATCCAACATATAAAGTTTATTTTAGTCTTCATGACACTCTATTTTTCTAGTTTGAAAGTAACTGAGAGTCGCTTGTAAACATGGATTGATATTTGGGATTCATGTTTCAAAAATAAATATTATTCATCAGTTCGTATCTTTCCTTTACAAGATTGGCAGACCCTGGGATGCTGCAAAGCATATGGAGTCCGCTGCTGCCTTAGCAAAAGATCTTGGTAAATGGAACGAGGTTTCTGATCTTTATAGAAAAGCTTCGGAGTTGTATTCTGAGTGTGGGAGATCGCAGCCAGCATCTGATGCTCTTGCAAGGGGTGCCCGGTAAAAATAATTTCTCTACGTATCTGAGCATTAGTATTAATGCCTTCAATTCAAAAAAGGGAAAAAACATTGCTAGGACATTACGTTCAACAAACAGCACTGCATATAACCTGCTCTTTCCATCAATAGTTTATTCCCATTTTCTGTTAAGTTTTGAAATCATCATTAATAGAGATGTTGGCTTTTAGTGCTCTGGAAGAGCCTTCCCCAGAGGATGCCGTCAGGTTATATGCAGACGCATGTTCTCTTCTTGAAGATGATGGAAAGGATCAGATGGCTTTTGAGTTATATCAAGCTGCGACAAACGTTTACATTAAGCTTGAGAGGTGATTATGCATTATTTTAGGACTTTTCTAATAGGCACTTTATGCCATTATATATTATTTGTCGGTAAGTGTTTCATCTTATGTGGTTAGCAATAGGGCTTCAATCTTTGCCTTGTTAATTGTAAGTATGTTTTACGGCCTTCTACAATCAATGTACCTCTATTTTCTTCTGAATATCAGTGGAGTTAAACGATTGCTTTTGTACTAGACACAATAAATGTAAATTTCTTGTCAGATTTTCTGTAAAAGCATTGGGTTTTATATTTACTGGCTGTGGTTTCTAGGTATACTGATGCTGCAACTTTCTTACTGAGATGGGGTTTGGCTGCTGATGGTTGTAATGCTGTCAACAGTCAATGCAAGGTACCGTTTTTAACTATTAATATGGGGTTCTTACTTTCTTGTCACATTTTCCCCTCGTCAAGAGCCTTTAGGCCAACGGCATAAATTCTTTCATCTGCTGCAAATGTGGGTTACATAAACTTGGGTGGGCCATTTTTGGGCAAAACTAGTTCATTTAGTTTGGCAGGACTAATCTACAAGCAGTTATCACCCTCTTAAGCATCACAAAAGTTTTAACAGGTATAGGTTGTACACATTTGTCACTGAATACAATTCATAGGATGTTCTTACGGAGCAAAAAAAAATCATAGGATGTTCTTGAGTTAGGCATCTTTCAATTTGGGCAAAGAAAATATCTGTTGAGTTCAGTGACTTGTCTGAAATAGTCATTCTCTATGCAAATTTGTTGCTTAACTGCAGTTGGTCATCCTTTAGTATGCTTTAGATTTTTTATTGGTTAATCTGCTCTGTATTTTTTCAACTTAGAATGGTGGGACAAATGCTGGGAAAATGGAAGTTCTTTAGTTCTATTCAACAACCTTATGGAATTTTCTTTCCCTCTCTTCCGCACCGCCCCTAATTACTGTCTACTACTACCTGCAGGCATATCTGAGTGCAATCATAGTTTACCTTTATGCTCATGATTTTGTGCAAGCCCAAAAATGCTACAATGACTGCTGCCAGTGAGTAGTTATCTTTCATGGTAATGTATATATGTACTGCTTGTTTGTGTCATTTTATTAAAGTTTCCATACTGGAAGATTCTTCAGTTCTGTACAGAGGGTGGAACCACTCCATATTCTTACCCTCATTATGATGGACAAAGTCTTCATTTTTTCCTTTATTTTTGCGAATTTGATTCTTTCAATTAGGAAATTAAATTTTGATACCCACAGTGAAGGGCCAAAAGAAACAATTGATTTTCATCATCATCGTACGCCTTATCCCAGCTATCTAGGGTTCGGCGGCATGGATGATATACCACGTTTGACTCTTATCAGAATCAAAATGGTACAAAATCCATACAAAGAAACATAGTGGCAAGTTTTATGCCGGAATGCCTTTCCTGATGCAACCCTTTTAGAGGGGACAATGATAAGAAGATTCAACGCCATCATAGCAATCATACACCTTTCCAATTACGTGGATTGGCTTCATGACTTGATGGTTGCACATGAAATATTAATATAGCCATCTTCCATCGCTGATAACAATGAAAACCAGTATTCTTTTACATGGGAGCATGGCACACCAATTGATTTTGATGCCAAAATTTAATCAGTTCCTTAAAATAGCATAGTGATTAATGAAGGTGCACACAACATCATTACTTTTAAAACTTGTAAGCAAGTGTATCCACCACAAACTTTTATTCAATGAATTGTGAGTTGTCAATTGAATTGTTATTTTCTTATGTCACTTAAAGTCCTTGGTAGCAAAGTTAACTTTTGTTAAGCTGAACTAATTACATATTTGTCCACGGAAATATCTTTGGCAGGATTGAAGCTTTTGCCAACAGTGACCAGGGACGTTGTGCTAGCAAACTTTTGTCTGCTTATATGGAAGGAAATGTTGAAGAGATCAAGCGACTTGCACAGCTGAGCCCAATTTCCCATCTTGATCATATGGTAATTTTAATGTCCGACTTAAAATGATAGTAAAGTATAATTATTTAGTGTATCTTATGTCAAGTTCTCTTGAGTATATGTTCTGTGCATGTGGCTGCAGATTATTAGACTTGCTAGGAAGCTACCTACAGGTGATTTGAGCTGTGTCAAGATAGATGAGACGAATGCTGTTGAAGGAGAGCCCTTAGATGAGAATGATCTCACTTAGATTTTTTAGTGGATAAATTCTCTTGATGGTGTGTGGTAGTTGGAATATGCTTGTAAAGACTAAATACGAATGTTTTAATGAAATATGAATTGTGTTTACTGGTTGTCAAAATGCTTATGAACGGATATACAATATACAATGCTTTTGTATAACTTGGTTCCTCCAAATTAGGATTGCAATAAAAAAATCAAGCATACAGCACACATAAGACTTAAATAATGGAATTCTAAAGTCCTGGGCATTTTCATGTTGCTCAAGTACAAGGGCAGTGCCTACCTCCTATTTGAGTCATAAATTTCACTGCATTCTCTTCTGGGAAAACACAAGTACAAGGGCAGTGCCTACCTCCTATTGGAGTCATAAATGTCACTGCATTCTCTTTGGGAAATATAAAACCAGAGGAAGTATCTGAAAATGTTTGACAAACATTGCCATTTGAAAAAGAGATTATGATGCACCTCCCCGTTTCACTCCACAGTCTTATACGTGCAGTTGGTCTATATGTAGATCGATCCTGTTTCAGGACTTCTTCTCAATTGGTTTAGAGTCCATCTAGCCTGACCCATTTTCAATATCAGATTAAAGGCCAAGGCCCATGTGGGCATGGGGCCCTGGTATTGAAAATGGGTCGCCAAAACATTTCCCATTGGTTTAAGCCAATTAATGTTTGAGAATGGTGAGTACTCCATCACCAGTAACCAGAGCCAGGACCATACACGGGTGACCATGGTATTGGATGTCCATGTATGTAGCCATGTGCCATGTTAGGTTACTATGTACCATGCTAGGACCCCATTGTACCATCTTCATAAAGCAGATCCAAAACCAAGACTACGTTCTTTCTCAGAAAGAAAAGGCTTAGCTCTATTTACGCAAGAAAAATTGAAGGTCAAGGACTGGTCATAGAGCCCCGTCAGGCTAGACTCATCCTAGCATGGTACATAGAAGCTCCATGATTAGAGTCAATGCGCATAAATAATACATAGGGACCTAGCATGGTATATAGAGGCCTAACATAGTACATAATTACTAGGTGAGTATGCTAGCAATGTACGGGTGTACCGTGTTAGGCTTCTACTAGGACCCCCCTATGTATTATGGTCATGGAGGGCTAGATAACTCTAAACAGTGGAATTCATGGTGGAGACGAGTTTTATTCTTTTTGAGTAACATAGAGGTTCTGCGAATTGCTACATAGATCAGTCCCTATCTGAAATTTAGATTGAAAACACTGCAGCGTAGACTGAATTTTATGCATACGTCAAAGATATGATGAAAGTGCAAAAATGCACCATCACACTACAATGAAGAAGCAAAATTCGCAACAGCTTTATCACACTGGCGGCTTTATAGCTCGCTATGGCTCGTCAGAGAATGTCTGAAGAGTTGCTGGGTCTGCAGTCTATTGCTCTAACAGTATGCAGTCAAGCTGCCGTGCAACATCTAAACTTTTAGAATGAGGCTGAGTAATCCCTCACCTTAAGCTCCGGTACATTCCCTTTCACACTTTCGCTAGATAAACAGACAGAAATTCTGGGGTCCTTGAAGGTGGAATTTCATAGTATGTTAGCTTCTGCTTACATCCATTATTTTAGCTCTATGCAGAAAGTGTCAGCCATCGAATCACTAAGTACATCCAATGCAATCCTATATCGTCAGTTCTTCACCCATTAAAAGCCCAAGACTGCATATTAACTAACCAGTTAGAGAGGCTGCAGGCTGTACACAATGCCGAAAGAGATGTTATTACTTATTCCTAGTCCAGATCTATTAACAGATTGACTGATCGTGATCGAGTCAATTGCTTCCCAACATATCACAAGATAGGAGAACTAATAATAACACAACAACTGCTTCATTGCATAGTCGACTGACTTGAGGAGAGAACGCCAAAGTAAAGTCCAATTGGGTACGTTTTGATAGAAGAGAGGGCAGGTTTATTCAAACTTGTTCCACTTGAGATTCCCCTTTGGAATTTTGCTGAATACACCCGTATTCACCTTCTTGTATTGGTTCTGGAACTGTCCAAATAGATTTTCCAAGAAGCTGTCAACTTGATCTTCATACTTCTCATACAACACTGGCAGGGTGTGGGCAGCAACAAAACCTGGACCAATTAACAAAACACCAGCATTAGTCATTTTCTAGGAATTAGAACAATTTCTGTACAAGGATTTTTAAATAGTTTTTCGAGAAATATATGTAGCCAGCAGCATGAAAAAATATTTCTCTGAAGTTAAGCATAATCCTTTTTCCTGGAAAGTTAAAAATAAAAGTTTAGTAACTCACCAATATATATGACAGTGAGAAAATTACACCAGCTGCCAATAATGGCAGCAGCGCTCAAGCTTCCAACAACCTGAGAAGAGACGAAGCATTTCAATCTTCATAACATTAATCAATAATTTAAGGCTTCCGGACGCAATTCAGTTTGAAGAATCCAAGAAAGAAAACAAATTTCTGATGTGATAACCTTAAGGACAAACTAAATATATTGCTACTTCGTTTCCTAACAGCTCGAGCTTTCGGAAGACAACAATTATCCAACACAGTATCATAACCCAGTTGTGGGTTCAAGTCCTGTTGAATGAGGGTGTGCGCCTCCTACGCGTGTTTACATGCAAACTTGATAGATGCTTGCACGCAGAAGATTGTTGGAATATGAAGTAAACATACTGCTAATCCATTTCTTAACATATCGAGCTTTTGGGGAACATACGGATATCTAATGCATTTTCCATATTTGACGAAACATTTATTTCCTTTACGTAATCACTATATGGAAGATGTAATTCTATAAGCAGACGAAGGTAAATTGTTACATGTTCCAAAATTTATAAAAGGAAGGCGGTTGATTGCTGGTCATATATAATTAACCCAGACTTACAGCAAGAAACTGTTTTATGTTTCCTCCAGTTGCAACATCCTGAAGGAACTCCAAGAATCGATTGACTTCATTGCCAGCATTTACAGCAATTTTGACAAAAAGCTCATTTGGCAAAATAAACCGAGGCACTTCCGATCGAGACCTGTCAATAGAACCATTCATGGAGACAAGCCTTTCAATTTTAAAAAAAGTTATTGATTTTCTGCAGCCTCATTTGGATGAGAACTTGTATATGCCAATGATTTTGTCTTACCTATTAAGCAACCCTGAAGCATTTGACCAAACAAACTGGACAAGCATGCCTATAGCTAGTGCCATGCATGCAAATGTCAAGAGATTATAGTTAAGCCATTCAAGTAAGATCCAAACGGCTGTTGCACCCACCAAGACGCCTGATGAGATCTTTTTGTTCCTCCATAGTAACACATCAGCAGCTAATCCAAGGTAATGAGAAAGGAATTTAGTAAAGGGTTATGACCAATAAAGGAGAGCATAATCATGACTGCATTATACTGAATTTTGGAACTCACATTTCCCACCACCCAAAAGCTTATGAACGGGCTTCTGGCGCCCAAATAGTCGATTTCTCTGGGACGGTACAGAACTACCTTCCCCCAAAAAACTCATTGGTCTTTGCTTCTCGACATTATCAGATAATTTTTCAACTACATTATTCAGAAGATTCCCAGCAATGGGATTCTCAGAGATTCTCTCAGCAAATGATTCCACCATGTTGTTAATAAGATTCCCAGTTGCGGTGTGCTCAGGCATTTTCGTTTTCTTCAAGAAATTAGCAAAATATCATTAACAAATTACAAGTACAACAACCATTGATCAATGAGCAATGCACTTTTTATTTTCTGACCTTCTATATGCGATTTTTATGAATGTGTTAAAAAGAATAAGCATTAATCATGAGAAGTCTAAAATTCATGTTTCTGGATGGTGATCATATATGTGCACAGACATGAGATAAGTTTGTCACTGAGGCATAATATTTCCCAACCGCTTTTGAAGCACCTAACATCAGGACAATATGCAGAAGAATGATGAGGTTGAACATTTTAATCCCGCACATGGATATATCACACCTAAAGCTGTTAATGAAAGACTTTACATGTCAACTAGGATATCCAAACAAGTAGAGGATCAGACAACTTTGTCACCATTCTGTTTAACACCATTCAAGAAGAATCAAAGTTTATCTCTGGAAACCGGTTTTGTACAATAAATTTGTCTTTCTTGCTTGATCAATTCCGCTTATTTGAAGAAGTACGAAGAAAATGAGGAAAAAGTTAACAAGTTGGCCACTTAGTAAAGGCTTTTATACGATGTACAAACTAATAAACACTTTTATGCTCTTTATCATATGTAAGAACTTTAGCCTGCAAAAAGTCAACACCGGCTAACTTTCATTCCTACAAAAATATTGGGAACGATGAAGACACATAAAAACATCTGCATGAGGTGACAAGAGCTCCTTACAGTAAAAAAAAACATGAAAAAGAATTACAAGATAACAACCTAAAACAACAATTTGCGCTCCTAATTAAAGTTAAGATGCCACAAGTGCGTTGATCTACGGGAGACTTTACTTGGATCAATTGGAGAACACAAAAAATAAGCTCCAAAAAAGAGAAAAAAAGAAAAAAGAGTCTAGAAACAAACTCCTCTTGTGCTTCAACCGCTATTGAGATAACTGTTAATGAACCCAATACCAATAAAAACATAACATCTGAAAGCATACCATACCGTAGACTCTGCAAACATAATCAATCCGATCTAATCCCATAAAAGAAGCATGAAGAGAATATAAAATTCCATGCTAACTAAAAACAAAAGCAGAATGAAAATGATCATGCATAGATGTGGCAAATTAACTGCAAGGCAATAAGAGCTCAATCGACAGAACATCATACCTTAAGGAGGACTAGAATAAAGAAAGAGCAAAAGCTGGGAGATGGAAGACTAACCAGTCGAATCAATCAATGATAAAAACCAGAAGAGAAGGACAGTTGCGGGCAACGACCAGAAGAGTATTGGGGCAGCAAGTGAGTGATATCAATGAGTGAGAAGATGGCAAATAAAGGGCCGAAGGCTGGTAGCTGGGGCTGTCTGTAGACGTTGTTGATAATGTTGTGTTTATGTACACTCGGAGGAGTTCAATAAGAGCAACAACGGCTAAGTAGCTCGCCACAAATTAACGGTTTTACTTGATTAAAAAACAATATAAGTTAAGCCGTGTATCCATCCAAAGATTCTGAACTGATCAAAACCGTGGATTCAATCTTGGACAGGCCCTCAGATGGAGCCTGTGGGTACGACAATCTGTGCTTCTCCTTTTTTTCCTTTTTCTATAGTACTGAATGGCAGTACGTTTTTTTTTTTTTGAGTCACGCTGACAATGGGTGCGTTTGAAAACTGATAGTGATCGGTAAAAAAAAAATCAGGCTGAAAATAATCAAGGTGATTTGTAGGTGATTTTTCTGATTGTGGAAAATCCGTTTGGGAACATGAAATTAATCATATTTTCAGTCTTTCACTATCAGCCTAACTCTTGATTGGTGACTTACGTTTGGGAACCTAAAAAAAAATCAGACCTGATTTGTGTTTGGCAAAGCCGGTGAAAAATTTCTTTTTTTGACGGCGTTGGTGGTGGGTGGGGCCGACGGCGATGGTGGTGGTGGGTGGCCGGTGGCTGGCAACGGCGGCGGTGGTAGTCTGCGGCGATGGTGGCCAACAGCAGGTGGTCGGTGGCCGGCAATGGAGGTCTTCAATTTTTTTTTACAATATCGCCGATATATCGGTTTTGTCATTTAAAAAAAATATTTTTGAAAAAAATAATTAGGAATTTAAAAAAAAACAAATTTTCCGTTTGTTTTCATCTTAATATGCATTTTTATGTATATTTTAAAATATATACTTTGTCTAAATTAGTATAACTTATTTTAAAAGTTAAATTGTAAAAATATATGATAAAAATTAATTTTTGACCACCGATATTTTTTTACAAATATCTCCGATATTTTATCTTTCAGGTCGACCGATATTTTACCGATATCCAATACAAAATTCCTTGGCTTAAACTTGTGTTTATTTGCCCACAAGAGATTCCCCCAGGTTTGAGAGCTTTTTACGTGTGACCTGGCGCCAACTACGGATTTCTCATATTACCCGGAATCACTTTCTTTCTTCCATATGACCTAGAAAGTACAAAAAATGCCCTTAGGTTTAGGTATAAGCACCCACTCTCCGTTTTTCCATATTACCAGGAATGGGAGCGACTACCCGGAGAAGCTCGCGTTAGTCGGAGAAGAAGGCGTTCCATCCGGCCTCTCCGCCCATATCATCGCCGGCGCCGGCGCCGTAGAACTCCGGAAAGGTCATCTTCGCGGCAAAAAGCGAGAAAACGAGCGGGAAAGACCGGGTATTGGAAAACAACTTCAACGGAGGCAGCGTACATCGAAAAACCCGTAGGTGAAGTTCAAATACGACGATTTTTATCATGAAAGTTAGTTCCAGAGAAGAAAGTTGAAAACTTAGCAAGTTTTCAACTATTTTTATAGTCGTGTATTCGACAACACGACTGTAATAATAGTCATGTTTGATAAAACACGACTCATAGACTTTGCTTTTCACTCATATACGGTTTTCAATATATCGTGTCTGATGGTTTTTTAACTTATTTCGGTATTTTAATGGCAGGTACGGATGGAGAAGATAGTTCTTTACTTACACTACGATGGAGTTTTTACAAATTCTGATAAGTACGTGGGCGGGAAACGGAAGCTCTTGCCTATAGATACACGAGTAAAGTACTTGAAACTGTTGCAGCAAGTGGAAGAAAGATTACCGCTTAAGTCTACATCTGGTACATTAACTTTGTCATATCATGTTGACTCTGAATCCACATACCTCCTTGAAGACGATAAAGACGTAGAGTTAATATTTATACTTCACAAAAGCAAGCAAGGCACAAATGGACTACTCCGCCTGTACGTGGAGTGGACTTCTACGGGCAATAACATGGAGACTTCGACTCTCAATAAGGAAATAAATGCCAATGCAAATAAGGAGGAGGAGAGGCTACCAGAGGCAGAAGTGAGGCCGGCCAGTAAGACACCGCTGGAGAGGCCGTCCAGCTCGGGCAATAAGACACCCGCATCAGCAGTCGAAGGAGGAAGAGATGGAGATTATGCGAGGTGAGACTTCTAAAGTGCGGATACAGGCAAGTCGTGTGCTATTATAGTCGACTATAATAGTACACGACTAAAAATTTTGTCGCGCCGTATGCAACACGACTATATACATAGTCATGTTTCATAATACACGACTACAAATGAATTCGTGTTGCATAAGACACGACTTCACTACGTGCTATCATTTTCTCAAGTCCATTCATACATCTTTTTTCACGCATATTGGGAGATGGAGAAGAAGCTGAAGATGAAGATGAAGATTCCAGTCCAGATGAAGAAGAATTGTTAGATGAAGATGAATTACCGTGGTCTACAGATGAGTGGGATCTTGTCTTCCTCATCCGCGCGTTTGATGGGAGCTAAAATGATATTTTACTTATTCGTGTCAGTAGTAGCAGAACGATAAAAAACATAGTCATGTTGTATGAAACACGATAAACTACATAGTCGTGTATCATGAAACACGACAGATATAATAGTCGTGTACCATGTGGCACGAGAAAATAAATAATCGTCTACAACTTACATTTACCCCATTTCGTCGAATTGAGATGTGACTTCCTTGCCAGCTCCTTTGTCCGCATACCAATCGGAGTTTTCTTCATATGCTTCTTGTCACGGGGCCGCTTCTTTGGCTCCATATGATGCTCCGATGACTTCTTTGGCTCCATTTGTGGCCACTTCTTTGGCTCCTTCGTCGGCTCTTCAGTCATCTCCGGCTTCGGATACTCAAAGATCTGACCTTCTAACAGCATTGACGCTGAGGCGGCAGAGGCCTTCATAGAGTGAAGAACCTCTCGCATAGGTCCGACACTCCTTCCCATCTCCTCATACGAAGACAAAGCTATCTCAAGTAGTGACTGTATGCCCTGAAGCGCACCCTCCAATCGCCCCATTGCAGTTGTAGTGGACTGGGCAGCCGTCCTCGAGAAAGGGGGTGCAGGTTGGTTGGGAGTCCTCTTGATTTCCGGCCTCTCCGGACTCTGCCGTCGTGGAGGAGGGGCCACTGAAGTTGGCGAAGCAAGGAGAGATGCCTCTCCGGCCATGGGGCTGATTACGTCGACGAGTTCGTCCCATACTTCAAGATTGTCGAACACTCCCGTCCAATAGTCGGCCATACGGTGCTTCTTCTGTGCACCTTTCTTCACCTCTGTAATGAGGGCCCCACTTCCTGACCGCCTTTTGGCCCGTGGGCTGGTAGGGCCCACGACAGGATGGAAGATTATCGTGTGCTCGAAAAACCAACTGCATAGTAAACAGATGAAAACATTATTACAAGGCGCGGTTGCCTTAGTCTACTATAACTTGTACACGAATTGAACTATGGTCGTGTCGTAAACAACACGATTATATACCTAGTCGTGTTTCATCATACACGACTATAAATATAGTGGTATTGTATAAGACAAGTTTGTCGATCGAAGACTATGAATTCTACATACCTGAAGGACATATGCGGCGCCATTTAGGTATCCACCGCCCAGGTACCCTCTTTGCAATCTCGCACCCACTAGTCTGCTGGTGTGGGTTATACTAGAAACCAACATCTTATGCATAGCCCCAACCCAATTGTATGACCTCAATCTTGGGAGGTCGTCAATGTAACGGTACAAAGAGGGATAACTGCTCTAGTGCTGTGTGGAAACAGCACCGTGCAGAAGAGGAGGCAGATGATCATCCTCGCCATGTCCTCCTCTTCCATCTTCAGTTCGCCCGCGCTAAGCTTGTCTATGATTTCCTCAATATGTGGAATTTCCGCTCTCCTCGCGGCGAAGTGCTTTCTGAAGAATTGACCTTCCGGTCGGCGTGTCAAGGAGGGGAGGACCTCAACTCTTTCGCCCTTTGTGGGCAATCCGGTGATAAGCGCAACTTCTTGCTCTGTGAAATGTAGCGTCCTGCCCTTGATATTGAAGACCTTTGCCGACTCATCCCAGTACCTGACCAAATGGTCGAGGAGGTTCCGAGATACAACTACGTCCTCACCTTAAAAAATGACAGCGAAACCAGCATCTTTGATCACTTGGGCACATCTTTGGTGATGCTGTAGGAGGGCCGCATACTTTTTCATCGCTCCCGGTTGACAAAACGTCCGAAGGGCCAGTCGCGCATTATATGTTCTCTTTACTGGTCGGTCCATCGGAGCCTTCCTCTTCCTGCCCCTCTGATTTCGCTGTCGAGGTGCCAAGACAAAATCATGATCCTCCTCCTCTTCCGATAGTATTTCCTCCTTAGACTCATCTCTTTTTTTATCCATCTGCAAGGAGTAAGGTAGAGTGGTCAGTAGAAAAGTCATGTCGGTGAAACATGAAAATATAAAAGTCGTGTTGTCGCGTATACGACTAAATAGAAAGTCGTGTATTTTACAGACACGACTTTATAGTTCATAGTAAAAATTTAAAATCCAAATGTTGGACCTTATGAAACTAAAATCAGTAAAGATTGTTGTAACTTACCGCGGTTTAGTCGTGTGTATGTGTGTATTTCCTCGCATGTGCCTTTCACACTCTTCCTCGCCGTCAACTGAAGCTCAATCGGTCAATCCGCCGGTTGCATACAAGCGGAGGGAGCCGCGGGGGAACTCAGAAGGTTATTGATCCGAAATACCGACGTATACGCTTCAAATCGCCGCCTTTGTGCACTCTCCCTCAGTCGTGTCGTCGAAATCCAGCAGGGGGGCAGCTCGATATCGAGATGGGGGACGCGAAAAGGCTCGTCAAAATCCGTGTATTCCGCCAGTTGAATTGCCGCTCGAACTCGCCGGTCGCCGGTGAAGTCGCTGATGTATATTGCCGGAGAACCTTGTATTTTTTCGTGTTGTACACAACACGCCTCTTCGCACAGTATTAGCACGAAAAAACAGAAGAAAGGGCATTTTGGGTACTTCATGTCCAGATTCCAGATATGAGATTTCACGGGAAAAACCTGGTAATATGGGAATATCAAAGTTGGCGCCAGGTAATATGGAAAAAACTCCAGGTTTGATGATCTTCAGTCTCCCGTTTGGTGGAGAAGCCCCGAGTTCGAACGTGGACCAATGAACTGGGAATCTTAGAACGTCGGGATTTAGGGGTGGGTTTAATAGTCTATAAATTTAATTTTTATTGATGGGATCAGCCCATTAATTGTAGACGTGTGTTGGCATCTGCTTCGCTCAGTGAAGCAACTTTGCCTCCGTTAATGTCAATATCACGATGCAACCAGGCTTTCTTCATAGCCTTCCTCTCGAGGGCTTTTTACATATTACCTGGCGCCAAGTTTGGTTTTATCATATTACCTGGTTTTTCTCGTGACTTCTCATATGACCTAGAATCGGTACCTAGAGTACTGAAAATACCCTTCTTTTACGTTTTTTATGCATTTTGTATCCGAAATGCTTCATTCTTCCCAAAATTAACGATTTACAGGATCATCAAGTTGGGGAAGAAGATATTCCGGCAAAGATCCATCCATAATCGCAGTTCAAACCATCGCCGGCGCCGTCCAACCCGAAAAAAAAAATTTCATGCCAAAAAACTGTAAAAACAGCGGGAAAGACGAAAAAAAAATCTATGATGAATGGATTTTGATGTAAGAGCAGTGGGAAAGCCCTCCCAACTACAAAAATTAAGATCTACATGTAAAGAAACACATATAAAGATTACCCATTGGTGTTCAACTGCTCCTGGACATGAAATAAAAGGATAAAGATGGGCAAAAACGTGAAATATTCGTCGGAGAGCGAGAAGTTCCATTTATATATTTTTCTGTGATACTAATGAGGTGGAAGAGGAGGAAAAATAAGGAAGAACGAAAAAAAAAATGGGCAAAAACGGATAAAAAATGAGCAAGTTATGACATTTTGAAGATTGTCATTTATCGTGTTGTCGACGACACGACTTGATTCAAGTCGTGTACTATGCAACACGACTTGAATCCAAGTCGTATTATATGCAACACGACTTGGATTCAAGTCGTGTTGCATAGTACATGACTTGAATCAAGTCGTGTCGTCGACAACACGATAAATGACAATCTTCAAAATGTCATAACTTGCTCATTTTTTATCCGTTTTTGCCCTTTTTTTTTTTCGTTCTTCCTTATTTTTCCTCCTCTTCCACCTCATTAGTATCACAGAAAGATATATAAATGGAACTTGTCGCTCGCCGACAAGTATTTTACGTTTTTGCCCATTTTTATCATTTCACTTTCTTATTTCTTATTATTTTTTCTTCTTTTTCCATCCTATATCTTTCTATGATACTAATGAGGTGGAAGAGGAGGAAAAATAAGGAAGAACAAAAAAAAAGGGGTAAAAACGGATAAAAAATGAGCAAGTTATGACATTTTGAAGATTGACATTTTGAAGATTGTCGACGACACGACTTGATTCAAGTCGTGTACTATGCAACACGACTTGAATCCAAGTCGTGTTATATGCAACACGACTTAATAGTACACGACTTGAATCAAGTCGTGTCGTCGACAGCACGATAAATGACAATCTTCAAAATGTCATAACTTGCTCATTTTTTATCCGTTTTTGCCCATATTTTTTTTTGTTCTTCCTTATTTTTCCTCCTCTTCCACCTCATTAGTATCACAGAAAGATATATAAATGAAACTTGTCGCTCGCCGACAAGTATTTTACGTTTTTGCCCATTTTTATCATTTCACTTTCTTCTTTCTTATTATTTTTTCTTCTTTTTCCATCCTATATCTTTCTATGATACTAATGAGGTGGAAGAGGAGGAAAAATAAGAAAGAACGAAAAAAAATGGGCAAAAACGGATAAAAAATGAGCAAGTTATGACATTTTGAAGATTGTCATTTATCGTGTTGTCGACGACACAACTTGAATCAAGTCGTGTACTATGCAACACGACTTGAATCAAGTCGTGTCGTCGACAACACGATAAATGACAATCTTCAAAATGTCATAACTTGCTCATTTTTTATCCGTTTTTGCCCATTTTTTTTTCGTTCTTCCTTATTTTTCCTCCTCTTCCACCTCATTAGTATCACAGAAAGATATATAAATGGAACTTGTCGCTCGCCGACAAGTATTTCACGTTTTTGCCCATTTTTATCATTTCACTTTCTTCTTTCTTATTATTTTTTCTTCTTTTTCCATCCTATATCTTTCTATGATACTAATGAGGTGGAAGATGAGGAAAAATAAAAAAGAACGAAAAAAAATAGGCAAAAACGGATAAAAAATGAGCAAGTTATGACATTTTGAAGATTGTCATTTATCGTGTTGTCGACGACACAACTTGATTCAAGTCGTGTATTGTGATACTAATGAGGTGGAAGAGGAGGAAAAATACAACACGACTTGAATCCAAGTCGTATTATATGCAACACGACTTGGATTCAAGTCGTGTTGCATAGTACACGATAAATAACAATCTTCAAAATGTCATAACTTGCTCATTTTTTGTCCGTTTTTGCCCATTTTTTTTTCGTTCTTCCTTATTTTTCCTCCTCTTCCACCTCATTAGTATCATAGAAAGATATATAAATGGAACTTGTCGCTCTCCGACGAGTATTTCACGTTTTTGCCCATCTTTATCCTTTTATTTCATGTCCAGGAGCAGTCGAACACTAATTGGTAATCTTTATATGTGTTTCTTTACATGTAGATCTTAATTTTTGTAGTTGGGAGGGCTTTCCCACTGCTCTTACATCTAAATCCATTCATCATAGATTTTTTTTCGTCTTTCCCGCTGTTTTTACAGTTTTTTGGCATGAAATTTTTTTTTTCGGGTTGGACGGCGCCGGCGATGGTTTGAACTGCGATTATGGATGGATCTTTGCCGGAATATCTTCTTCCCCAACTTGATGATCCTGTAAATCGTTAATTTTGGGAAGAATGAAGCATTTCGGATACAAAATGCATAAAAAAACGTAAAAGAAGGGCATTTTCGGTACTCTAGGTGCCGATTCCAGGTCATATGAGAAGTCACAAGAAAAACCAGGTAATATGATAAAACCATACTTGGCGCCAGGTAATATGTAAAAAGCCCTCCTCTCGAGGAGATTAGGGAGGAGAACACTGTTCGCTGCAACCATGCAACAAATGCCAAACATCCTTTGAGTTCTGATAAGGACACATTTTATTGCTCGGTTACGAGCCCAAATTCAAGTCTTCCAGAGTTTTTGCTAAATTCATTCATGGGCGACAACTAGAGCGCGAATTATTTAGCGGAAAAAAATAAACATAAAGATAGAGTTGAAAACCTTGCATGTAGTCATGTTGAAAAATTTGCAGCGAAGAAATGACAAAAGAGAGTGAAGCTCGAGGCCTTATGCTATGGGTAGTTTTAAAATGGAAAATGTTTTGCTGACCAAATTTGGGGACCAGATTGCAGGACCCCAGGCCACATAGGCCTGGGGATCTGCAATTGTGCATCCCCATGTAAATACATGGGGATGCACAATTGCAGATCCCCAGGCCTATGTGGCCTGGGGTCCTGCAATCTGGTCCCCAAATTCGGTCATGCTAGACGCTCTCTTTTAAAATAACCGTTGTTTCCCAATAGCTTAAGATATTAGGGTAATAAACTATTATAATTTTTGTTATATAACTCAACTCAACACTCCCTCCTATGCGCAAGCATTCATCACAGCTCAACACATGGTCATAATAAGATGAGAAAGGGACATACAATGGCCAATGTTTATTACTACTATGATAGACCAAATATTGAACATTGAATCACTGAATCAATACATGCCATCATAAGGCCTAACCCACAAGAAGAGCAGTTCCAGCTACAAAAAATGTGGCAAAGGCGAATTTGGAGCCACGTGTACCAATCAGAAGGACAAAAACCTTATCCAATGAAAGAACCTCATCTATCCACAATCCACCTCCGCAATCCAGAATCCAAAACCACCCATTTTTCTTCACTCATCAGCAAAAGAAAAAGACGCGTCCAATCCAAACGCTTCTCTTTTTTCCACATCCAAAGCTACCAAGTGATAGACTAGGAAGACAGAGCACTCGTGATTAGCACCAACAATAGAGAAAGAAGGAGCGATAGATGGCTTCAACTGCCTGCTTCCTTCACCACCATGCACCCTCTAGTGGCACTAGGACCCCATCACTGAGGCGAGCTCCAGTTCTCAGACCTTCCCAGTTGGTGATCAGAGCTCATCAGAAGCAAGATGAAGACAGCAATGCTGTTGTCTCCCGTCGATTGGCCCTCACCATTCTTGTTGGGGCTGCAGCTGTTGGAACCAAAGTCTCTCCTGCAGATGCTGCCTACGGCGAAGCCGGTAAAGAAAATTCTCCGATATTCTACTCCAGTACAGTTTAGCCATTAAACAGCCATTAGCTTAGCTCATCTGTTCAAACTGTAACACAGCTAATGTTTTTGGGAAGCCAAAGACCAACACCGACTACTTGCCAGTCACCGGTGACGGGTTCAAGCTATTGGTACCCGCAAAGTGGAACCCCAGCAGGGAGGTGGAGTACCCGGGTCAGATCCTGAGGTACGAAGACAACTTTGACTCTAACAGCAATGTCGCTGTTATGATCACCCCCACAGACAAGAAATCCATCAAGGACTTTGGTGCCCCCGAGGAATTTCTTGCTCAGGTGATTCACTTTGAATCTTTGGTCTCAACTTCTTAGGTTCCTCAGTTTCTCTCCTTATGAAGGCACATTCATATTTGTCTCCATGTAGCACTACATTTTTGTTTTCGACAATCATATGTACCACTGTATGCTAAATAAAAAACATCCAGATACAGCTCAAGGATGCTTCACAATAGGCGCAGAGAATAAGAGGAAGCAGATATGTCTAATATTTTGCTGTATTAATGTGCAGACTGACTATTTGCTCGGAAAGCAAGCTTACTCTGGTAAAACCGCATCCGAGGTACGTGGAGATAATAACGAAATTTCAGTGTTTTTTTTCAATACCATAATACCTAAGTCTCAACAATAACGATCCAAATTATCAGTTGCAACTGCTGACAAGAGCTTGTAAAACAAGAAGATACTTTATACAACCATATCTATATCTGTGAACCTCCTTGATGTTCATCAAGGACTAAAGTTTGTGAATGTTAAAACAGGGTGGTTTTGATCCTGATGCTGTGGCAACGGCAAACATACTTGAGACCTCGGTCACTGAAGTCGGAGGGAAACCCTACTACTACATCACAGTATTGACAAGGACGGCTGATGGAGATGAAGGTGGCAAACACCAACTCATCACAGCCACAGTTTCAGGCGGGAAGCTTTACATTTGCAAGGCCCAGGCCGGAGACAAGAGATGGTTCAAGGGAGCCAGGAAGTTTGTAGAAAGCACTGCAGCTTCCTTCAATGTTGCATAAACAAAAGATCTGCCCGATGTAAATGAGCAAAATGGTATTGGGGTTGTCAAGAACTCTATTACTATAAAAGATGCACTTACTGTGGACGATATGTTTTGAGGAACTCTAAAACCATAAAAGGCCTTTTGCCAAATAGTAAAATACTGAAAAGTACTTTATTTCTGCATAGGCTGAATACTACTCCATGACATATCCAGCCACTCAAAGCATCACATGCATGTAGAAGTGCATGCCAGTTACCCGCATAACCACATCCCATCGTAAGCCATTCATTATCACCAAAGGCCTGCCACAAAAAGCAAAACAGAGAAGAGAAAGAGAAAAAAGATTTGCAAGGGTGAAAGATGAGGCATGAAACATAGGAAAAGTGATTCAGTCAACTGTTCAATAGAAGGAAAAGATACAAAGAAAAAAGGCGACCTATAGTGGCATAAGATATGGAATTTGCCATCACAGAGTGTAGAAAGGAAGTTGCAGGAATGGTGGCTATATATTAGTGAAGCCATAACAAATCCAATGTTCATCTTCACGTATGCCTATTTTATTTCAGCTGGTGCAACCTTTCTTAAATTATTTGAATCAAAATCGAAACAGGGAAGGCTATTAAAAAAGAACTTTGTAATGGAACTAGCTATAGTAATATTCTATAGAAGGTTAAAGAAGTATAAAATGCACGTAGGCACCTTGTGTCACTTGTCAATATCAAATGATATTAAGCAACATATTACAAATTTAAAAAATAAGGCAGGTTAGTTTTTCAAAAATCCTGTTTCTTTTCCGGCCTTGCTCCTAGAAAAGAAGCTCATATAATATGTTAAATTGCTATCGCTAACTTGTCACACTGAGTTTGGTTGCTAAAACCGGCACTGCACCTGTTGCCTAGACTATGATTCTAGGAAACCATGTCATATAAACAATGAGCCACCAAATACAGATGCAGGATTATAGCTGCAATGACTAATTTCTTATACTCCTGTAGGCCAAAAAATTTAAATTTGATAGCGGCAAAATATATAAACACATTTACCACATACGTATTATGTGATACACATAAAATATCTCAACAAAGCAGAGATGTTAATTGTCTTTAAACCCAAATGCACACCAGGCTATGCTCTCACAGCTTTACTAAATTAATGTATAACATACTGCATGCAGCTTTAAAGTATAACAAGCTATAAACATTGGCAAACTGAAAACATAGGGCTATGTGCTAAACCATTCAAAACATGCATCATACACCATGCCACTTTTTCACATGAGCGAGCATAAATCACAAAATCCACCTAGCAAGATAGTGTTGAGCTCAAGACATTGTGTTATAACGGACAAATCATTCAAAAGAAGAGTACACTTCTAACATTGAAAAGGACTAGAAAGAAAAAAGAGAATGGTAATCCACTTTGGAATTAAGAAATGTCAACAAGAATGAAGAATGGACAGAAAAGAATTAAACGTGCCAATAAGTTTAGGAAAACTATATCTAAACTGATGTGGACAGTCTTGCTCAGCCGGAAGTCTCGGCCTTCATCTTCTCTGCAAATGAGAATTTAATTCAGATATGAACTGCCAACGAAAACAGGGCAACAATACATACAAAAGAATAATTCAAGAAAATATGAATACAAAGCACAACCAAATCTAATCAACAAAGTACAAAAACGTCCATTTCGAAACAGAGTCAGAAACCAGTTCGCAATATACTGTATCACCAGCCAAGTTACAGTACTCCATACAAGAACAGATAAGATCAGGATCATCACGAGGTAAAAGAACCCCAATCTATTATAATCTATTCTAGATGACTCTGCATCTTATCTCCAACTTAAAACTAGTGTGGCATATTTCACATGACTCTATCATCTCATCTCTAACTTAAGGTAGTGTGGCATTTAAAGATAAGCTGAAAAAACTGCACTGAAGAAATGCCATTTTATATTACATGATTCTGTCATCTCGTCTCTAACTTAAGACGAGTGTGGCATATTTTACATTACTCTACTATCTCGTCTCTAACTTAAGATGAACGTGGCATTCAAAGAATTTTACAAGCTAAAAAAATTGCACTAAGAAAAACGCCATTTAGCATTGAGTGTCCCCATCTGTGATCTATCTCAAACACATTTTGCAAAATTTGAAAAGTTCTATCCTACATTTTGTGACTTGAATGAATGATATCGAACTCAAGTCAACCTGGAAAAGCTACCATGACATGTAAACCACTTACGTTTAGATTTGATCCCTTTTAATGATTCAAGTCAAGTCACCAATGCGTCAACCAACAATGTCGTAGAAGAGAAGAAGCAAAAAAACATTCATTGAAGGACAGCGCGATAAAAGATTCATGACGTACCATGAGAAGAGCCGGCAGCAAGCATCCTATCTATGTTATCAAGGCGCCGCTGTATGGACGTCAAAACTAAATTCAACGATGAAACTCGATTCCGAACCCCAGAAATTTTGGTCGCCTGTTGCATTATGAATGGCACCGGCGCATCTTCCAGCAGTTTATCAAGTTCTGAATGCAGGCAGATTCAACATGAGTATACAGACATCACAAAGCCAAATTCAAGCTCCCAAAACCCTAAAAATGTACCACGCGTGAGACGATCAAGGGAGCAAGAGAGCTCATTCTGAGACTTCATCGTCGCCTCCGCACTCCGGTCGAAATCCCCAATCACGCCTCCCACAAGCGACGAAATTGCCCCTGCCAGCGCCTCCGAACCTTCTTCTACCGCCTTCTCCTCCGCCGAGCGGGCGGCGCCGCCCTCTGACGCTTCCGTACCAAATTCGTTGGACATGGCCGGAAACTGTCTATCGGGGATACATTCTCGGCGTAATCTGCAATTCTACATTTAAGAGAGAACTTGAATTTGAGCCCATCCCAAATTTGGGCCCATGACCGCTTGTCGGCCCACATTTCTTCTCAAAACTCATATCACGTGCTTATCACGTGCCCCAGCTGGTCTGTGGTCACCCGGAAGGGAAGGAACGAGGGAAGAAAGAGCTGAACAGCAGCGGACGGTAGTCCACCGGACCACCAAACCCTAACTCTCCCTCCCCCGCAGCAAGCAAAGATTTTCCCACCAAAATTCTCCTTCCATTTTGAATCTCCCAAGTTCGAATTTGGAAGGATACTGGACGATGCCAATTGGGATTCGAACCCTAAGATGCTCCTTTTTGTGTTGCTGGAGATTTGGTAGTATTTCTATTCGTTTTCTAAGCTACTACCATTCCGAATATCTGAATTGAATGATTTCTGGCTCTTAAATGTTGTTGTTGTTTCTTGCTATACCTCTCCTTCAACTTCCATATGTCGTTGATAAGTACGAGTTTGGTTCTGAATTGAAAAATGCGCAGAATTGGTTTCCGTCCGTGTGAATTGAAGGATGCAGTGATGTTCAGTGAGCTCAGTTTATTGGCTGGTAAGCTTTTAACCTTCCAGCTCACTTTTTTATGTGTAATGACCAAGTAATTGTAGTTCTACATCGGGCCAATTGTTTTGTTACTACTGCTGCTTTAAAATGCAGTATGAATTACGACTTAGCTGATCGAGTTGTATAATCCACTCAGCAAGAAGAGCTGTGTCGTTTGGCTGTGATGATGCATACTTCTTTAGTGGAGTGCTAATGTTTGAAACTGCTGAAATTTTATGTCTACCTCGTTGGTTCGATTGCTGCCCTTTTTCTTAGGTGGCAGTCTCACAGACCTTGCTATCTGAAAGTATGTTAGCAGAATTTTTGCTTGCTTTTTGGTGATGATGTTAATTGAAATTGATCTTACTGATAGAGTTGAATTCCCAGGTGAGTTTCTGAATGGCTATGTCACATGAAGTACAAATGTCAATTGAGATTGATTTTTGCTTGCTTTCTGAATGTTATCCTTTAACATGAAGTGTGGTGGTTCCCATGTTGATTCACTCAAGGATTGCAATCTTGTTATTGCAAATACTAGATCTATGTCTTTCTTGTTGTAGGCTGTCTTCTCTTACGTGTACAAATTATTACTCTCCAGACTGGTTTCTCTCAGAACAAAATGAATGTACATGTGTATAGAGCATGTTTTTCTTTTCTTTCTTTGTATCATGTTTATGGTGGTACAACTACATATCCTCAAGTAACGCACCCCCTCCATCCCTCCATCCCGTATTAATAGTTGGAAAATGTGATTTTTTAGTAAATGGTGGGATCCACAGCTAAGACAATGGAAGAGAATGGTGAAGAAAGCTTCTGAGATGTTTTTTAAGTACCCTGCCACTTAAACTGAGCCAAATGGAGCTATTATTTGTGGGACAAATTTTTTTTCCAGATGGAGCTGTTAGTATGGGTTGGAGTATGTGCTTGAGCCATTTTGTAGAATGTTTTTGCGGTAGATTAATATATTTTATTTTGGAGTTTAATTATTGCCAATTCAGCTTTAGTTAGGCTGGTTGGATCTCTCTCCGTATGGCAGAGGTCCTAGGTTCAATCCCATTGGCATACAGTGTGTAAGGGTGCATGAGTTTTACCTATAAAATACACATAAACATATATATATATATATATATATATATGTATATGTATATGTATATGTATATATGTATACTCATATGTATTCTCATTTAGTAAAACTTCTTAAGTGCTGGTACGTGGTAGTCCTCTCCATTGTTATAATTTTTTAAATGTCTCTGGCTATTTCAGACTAAATACTCATAGAAGGTTGCAATGGACAGCAACCTAGACCAGGAGAACTACTTGGTGGGGTGCCATATCTCTGCTCTTGATGGGCATACAGAAGGTCAAAATGAAGCAGCAGACGTTGCACTCCATGTGGGTCGAGATCCTACTGCTGTAGAAAGTTCTAAAGGGCATCTAGACCAAGATGATGTAAATCATTGTTCACTCCCACTAGATATTGACCACCACACTGTTGCCGGTGTGAATGTATCAGTTTTAGAAAACTCAGAGGAAGTTCCATTTATTGAACCATATGAAGGAATGGAATTTGAATCTGAAGAAGCTGCTAGGCTTTTCTATAATGCATATGCCATGCATTCTGGTTTCGGAAGCCGTGTCAGCAGAAATAGGCGCTCAAGGAAAGATGGAGAAAATATAGCTCGCAACTTTGTATGTTCTAAAGAGGGATATCGTGCGAATAGACATGGAAACACAGATGGCCGAACTAGGCGGCAACGAGCTGTCACAAGGGAAGGGTGTGGGGCAATGATCACTATAAAAAAAGTGAGTAATGGGAAGTGGGCCGTGACCAAATTTGTAAGGGAGCATAATCATCCACTATTAAGTCCAAGTGAAGTAAGGGCTCTTCGATCACACAAGATAACTTTGGAATTAAAAAAAGCAAGTACAGAACCTCATACAAATGAGGATACTGAAACTGCAGAAGTTTTAGATGAAGTTGCCGCAGATGAATCGAGTGGTATTTTGGAACCTTATGAGGGTATGGAGCTTGAATCTGAGGAGGCTGCTAGGATATTATATAATACCTATGCGAGGAAGACAGGTTTTAGGAGCCGTATAAGTAAAAATCGTCGTTCCAGAAAAGACGGTGAAGTGATTGCTCGGAAGTTCGTGTGTTGTAAAGAAGGTTTTCGTGCAAAACAACATGAAAATAAAAAAGACAGAATTTATCGGCCTCGAGCAATTACAAGGTTGGGTTGTGAGGCAATGATCATGGTAAAAAAACAAAGCAGTGGGAAATGGATTGTTGCAAAATTTGTGAAGGAGCATAATCACGCACTATTAGATCCAAGTAAACTTGTTTTCCCTAGATCACATAAAAATGCTGATGTATCAAGGAAAATGATCGAAACTTTAGACAGTGATGTTGGTATGAGTGAAATGGAAGTCGTTTCTAGTGGGTTAGAAGGGCAAAATAATTGTGATTTGATTATGAATGGTTTTAATAACCATGTTGAAATAATCCGGAAGCGAAAGAGGAGCCCAGATAGAAGCATTCAATACTTTCTGGATTACTTAAGATGCATGCAGTCAGAGAATCCAGCATTCTTTTATGCTACTCAACTTGATGAGGAAGAGTCACTATGTTGCATCTTCTGGGCTGATGCTCGGTCGAGGTTGGCATACAATTATTTTGGTGATGTTGTCTATTTCAGTTCAATACATAGGACAGCTAATCGTGAAGTACCATTTGGTTCATTTACAGGCCTGAACCACCATCAGCAGCCGACATTATTTGGCTGTGTGATGCTTTTCAAACTAGTGGAATCATCCTTTGTTTGGATCTTTAAGACATGGCTGGAAGCAATGTCTGGACGTCATCCAGTCACATTGATAACAAATCAAGATGAAGCCATAGAAGTCGCTATCTCACATGTTTTCCCCAAAACCCATCACTGTATTCCCCCGTGGCAAATCTTGAATGAAGCTCAAGAGCATTTAGTTGATATTCACCCTTGTCTGCTTGATGAGTTCCAGAAATGCATCTGCCTGACCGAGACGATTCATGACTTTGAATCTGACTGGAAGTCCTTTGCAAGCAAGTATGATCTGAAAGATAATGAATGGCTTCAGGCATTGTATAATGCTCGCCAGAGATGGGTACCTGTCTACCTGCAAGACACATTTTTTGCACAAATACCCACCTGTAAACAGGGCAAAGGCATAGACTCGTTTTTTGATGGATTTATTGATGCAAGCTCGACTTTGCAAGAATTTGTTGCAGAATATGAAAGAGCTGTGTCTAGCTGGCATGAAAAGGAACATGAAGAGGATGTTCAAACAGTACGTACTAAACCAGCCTTGAAGTCAAGATTACCAATTGAAAAACAGATGGCAGATATATATACAAGAACAGTGTTTTTGCACTTTCAAGAAGAAGTATATGAAAGTCTTGGTTATGTGGCAACCAAAATTAAGGAAGAAGGGGCAGCACAGACTTATAAGGTTTCATGCTATGAAGAACAAAGGAGAGCTTGCACTGTTACATGTAATATGTCTGAGAGGAGGGTTACCTGCAGCTGTTTGATGTTTGAGTTTTCAGGAATTCTTTGTAGGCATGCATTGATAGTCCTCACTGCAGCAGACATTGTCTCAGTTCCAGCATATTACATCTTAGAACGGTGGAGCAGAAATGCCAAGAGTGGGGTTGGGTTGGAGAGACGAGGTGTTGCGATGCAAACTAACTGCCGAAAATCTCTAAACTTGCGTTACAGTGATTTATGTAAGCAGGCAATTAGATGTGCGGAGGTGGGGGCCACATCTGTGCAAGATTACGATGTGGCAGTGCGGGCCTTAAGAGAAGCTTTAGATAAGATCAATGCTTCTAAGAAAAAGGTTGGCAGGATCACACAGTTTGACAGTTCAGTCAATAATATTTGCCAGGATGATGGTATCAACAGAGAAAGCGATGTGGATATTACACCAAATAGCATATCTCTGTGTGATCCCCAACAGTCCAGGGCAAGAGGACGACCACGGAATTCGAGTTCGAAATCTGTTCTGGAGAGGACTCATAAGAGTATCAAATGCACTCTATGCAGGGAGAACGGACACGATAAGTCCATGTGTCCAAGACTAAGGTCGATTGAGTATGGATATCTTTTGTACTATACATCTTTTGTGTTGTTTGATTTAGATTATTACATTGATAGACTTTGACTTTGTCTCTTCACTGTTCAGAGAACCTTTTGTCAATGCTGGAGGCATGATTCTTGGTTAGTTCTCGTGTATGAGATTGTTCTCGGAAAAGGATTTAGCAATTAACTAAACATTTGCTTGCTACTATTTTATCTTTAGATATGGGACCAACTGATCTACATGGCCATGGTGTGATTGGTGGAGAACAACCTGGATTTTCAGATGGAATATTGTAAGTAATGTATCTTTTCTCCAGTTTAATTTGGGCTCCTTATTTTGCTAGCCATTTCCTGGTTTCGCAAGGACATGCATATTACATCGTCATAATCTAGTAATTAGATGTCTATGATGGAAAAAAAACTTTGCTGGCAAAAGAAAAGCCAAACTACATAAAAAATACAATATTGAATATTTTTCAACAGCGGACTATATTCTCTTCTTTGAAACAATGTATTTACAGATGCCTTTCATTGGGTGACCACTTTGAATCACATGTTACTCCTGGAATTCCTAATTTTGGACCAAACAATTTCTTTTTCAGGTATGTTTCTGTCTGATTTTAAGTTTTTGTATTCTGTGCTGGTTGATGGTTTCAGTTTCTGGAAATGACTTGTGCCTTCTCTAGATGACTAATCCTGCTAACTCAAGGCCTCTCAACGTTAATGAGGTATGTACCTATGTAAGATACACTTTTACCTGAAACTCTACAACTTCGTATATTGATTCCTTTCCTGGACCTTCACATAGTGGCTCTTGATAATGTAAATCACCCTGTATCTTCCCCTTCTCTCCCTTTGCATTGGCTGAGGGGACTTCTTGTGTATGATAATGATAATCAACCTCAATGAGGAAATCTAGTTTTCTGTATTTTGTTTCTTTTTCTACCTATCTTGTGCAGTTATTCGAGGCACAGTTGTCAGCCATATTAATTGTATTTATGTATATTTTCTTTGTTTCACCAATGATGCGAAGGGAAGTTTTCTATTTTACTCGTACATACTACACACTGGTTTGATATGTAACGAAAAGCTTCTCTATAGCTCCCTGATTCAGAAGGCTATATAAGCGAAGAAAACTGAATTAAGGATGCCTTGATAAATTTGATACACTAGTACTAGTATAGATTACGAAGCGTACTCCTTTAGTTCATGCAGGTGTTAGTACTGAGCTCAAAGTGATGCCCCATGCATTCTTTAAAAAAAACAAGATAAATCAAAATTGGTGCTAGGTGCAATGATGAACTATCTGTCAATAACTCAATATCCGCAGGTTTTTTTAAAGGTTTCCGTTAAGGCTTCCAGTCAAAGTTTAGTTTTTTTTTGGTGGAAAGAATTCCTCTGGCTGCGGCCAGCCTGAAGGCAAAACCCCCTTAAACAAGGACTTTTAAGGCAGTAGTTCATAAACTATGTGCTTTTAGATAAATATAAAAACTACGCGCTTCATATTAACAATTTGTGCATTTAAAGTGAATCAAATGAATTATACTTCTATGTCCTGCAACCAAATGCTTTTGAGGAAAGATACCTCTCCACGCCTTGGTTATGTGTATTCAGTTAATATTCACACCATTCATAGAATATTTTTGTTCACCATCCCCTCGTTGGCCATCTGATCAGGACTCCGGAGAACTAAGAAGATGACACACACTGGGGGGGTTCGAATTTATTCAATATAATTGTACCCTGGTGGATCCCCGCTTGGGAGTTGTTCAATACTCCATCCGTCCCACATAAATTGTTTGGAATAGAACCCAAAGTTGTTCATTTCTGATTTCCAATCAAGACCATTAGTACGGGACAGAGGGAGTCTCTCAGTTCTCTCAATCGGGAGTTGTACAACATTGAAACTTGAAACGATTTATGTATCACATATTCCCTCGTTAATTGCATTAACGATCAACGATAGCTGAGTGCTTGATGGGCTTAGGTTATGGGCTTATGAGAGAGGGCGGGTGGGCTTCGGCCCAAATATATGGCCTTGTGGAAAGAGAGAAACCGACATCTTAGGGTTTAGTCCTACGTATAAATTGACAAAAGGCAGGGTTTGATTCCGGAAGGCGCAGGAGTCGGTGTCTAGAGCAGAAAAAAGAAGAAAGCCATGAGAGCCAAGGTCTGACTTTTGACCTGTATTCTCAAATTCTTTCCTACTTTTTTTGTTTTTGATCTGTTTCGTATGGTGTTCCAAATCTCTCCTCTTTTTTTTTTGTGCCTTCTAATGGAAATTGAAATTTCCTTGCGGTAACATATGCTGCTACGATGTGACTGCCCGCCCTGATTTGTAATAGATTCCCTTATCTCTGCGCAATAGCTTTGCTTTCAGATGTTTAATCTGACGGGAAATCTGTTTTGTGGTGAGAGATCTATGTCTTACTATATATACTGCGTTGCGTGTTTAGAATAGATTTCGCATGATCATAAAAATGCAAGTGCAGAGGAGATTGTTCAATATTCCCTCTGGGCAGTTTTAATTGATTGCGTCTATTAAAAAAGATCGGAGGGAGTACCTAACAAGAATTACACTTTTACAGCGTTCATTATGCCTGTAATCCTGAGATGTGCTCTGATGCACTAATTGTGTGTGTTATATTTTTCAATCCCTAATAAGAATTTTACAATGTTCGTTATGCCATTAGTCCTGAGATATGCTCTGATGTGCTAATGGCATTTTTGTGAACTAATCTGGCTTTACCTTTTTAAACGATTTAAGAGCTTGTTCTGCCTTCCCTGGTGTGTGCCTTTTAGGAAGTTGATAATATAATACATGGAGTCACTTAGATAATTGAGCTGACTACAAATGATCATATCTATGGTATCTTGATTTCTTATAACCCACTATGAGCTGAGCAGTCATGGAAGGCTGCTCTGTTGATTGGATGTTGAATGCTAGAGCTGTTAACTTAATATTCTATGCTCTCTTATGTTGTGTGAAATTATTCTGTGCATTTTAATTTATTAGATCTAATATAATTAGTTGTGATTGTTAATGTTCTGCAGTGGAAGAAGAAGCGCATGAGGAGACTGAAGAGGAAGCGACGAAAGATGAGGCAGCGATCCAAGTAGAAACTTAGCTAGCAGTGGAAGAAGATTTATCTTTGGACGATTCCTCTTCATCAATGGACAATGGAAACTAGACGTTCCAGGATCTCGTGCTGGAGAGGAGGTTGTGTTCAAAGGAAACTGCTTCTATTGCATTTGACATTTTTGGCAGTTGTGTTTTTAATGTACTTGATGCTAGGTTGAAGTATTTTATGTAGACTTTTGGGAAGATCAGTCTTATACGAAGATACCCTGCAACCATTTTGTTTGTACGAATGCATGGGGTTATGTTTTTTGACATATGGTTTGCATGGCTGACAGTGAGCTTATATCGTAGCAATGCTTAGTTGCCAAATTTAAAAATGGTTATATGTAATATTTCTACACTTTGTTTAGCGTTGCATGATTGAGTGCTCCATTTGTTAACACTATATGGTTTACAGTTTGGTTAGCGTTGTATGGCCAGAGAATTCTTGATGTGGTACATGGGCGTAGAACTGATAGATAAGTACACTGTTTTTTGTCCAAGTGTTTATTCTTACATCTTGGGGCAGATTCAATCTAATTAGAGTAACGTTTAAATGATGGTGGTGGTCTGTTGGTGATCTCAAATCTGGTTCTTGAATTTGAACTAATAAAGCATGGTACACCCATCGAAATGGAATGTGAAGAGGAAGAATCGTTGAGAAAAAAGATTTTTAGATCAACTGGCAATGGAGAGTATGACCCGAGGATGACCTACTTCTTATTTAGGGTCTGTTTGGTAGAGGATTTATAGAGTGGAAAATTTGAATTTTAGGGAGATCTCAAGCAAAGTTCTGGTAGTTAAATTGCACCGATCTAGCCTCATACTTTCCTCGAGTCTGTGTTCGTATCTTTCTCAGTGACGTCGTAGGTGCACTGATTTTTTGCCTTCAAAAGAAAAATATCTCTCACAGTGATCGCAACATCCAGGTGAGTGCGAATGCTGTCCTGATATTATTAGTAAGTGCTCATATATTTTCCTTCTCGCCAAAAACAGTGAGGACCTATATGCCTTTTACTATGGATGCTCCAGGTAGCATATTCGAAGCGAGCAGGCAAACATGCTCCACCCTGTATAGATGGGTGGCACGCGATTGGAATCGAGCGGCTTTAAAGAACACGTATATACAGGGTCCCGTCTTTAAAAAAACTGTCAATTCTCTATTGTGATCTTGTAATGCGAATCCCAATTAGGAAACTGAAAGTACGAAACCATGAACCTCCGTAAACCAAATACAAAAATGAAGTTTTCCATAAAATGAGTAATTTCGCTGTGTACAACCAATTGAAAAAATCTACTGCTTCAAAGGATAACCGAAGTTAAAAAGAAATTATTTTCCTGGTTTACTTCACACATATGGTATGAAGCATGTAACCTCCGATCCATGGACGGATGAAGAGGAACGTCATCTTACATGTTCATGAGTATGCAAAGAAAGATGCTCTCTACATTTACAGTGAATAGATCAAAAAAATTTCTCCGTGTTCCTGGAAACTAATTGAGATGCTCTGGACATACTATTCGACAGAGGGAGTAATTAACACCTTAGTGCATGTGGGGTCTGGAGACTCTGGACAATGCCAAAAAAAATGTGGGCTCTGTTAAAAACGGAAAAGGACAAACCCTGTGCCCTAAAACTCGTGTTCCATGATTAAAACTCGTGTTCCATGACGGTCAAACCTTGAGCACGAGAAAAAAGACAGGTTATAGGGCACGGAATTTTAAATCACTCGATAAAAAACAGTCAGAGTCTAGCATAGTAACATGTTAGTTCGTGAATGGCTATGCGAAACCCACTGATAAATTTCTCAGACAACTGGATTCCTTTAATTTGACTATGCAGATTAGTCAGTATGTAATGTAGCGGCCTCTATACAGATTTAAGCCTTTGCCATTTCACTGAGCATGAACAATCCCTATAAGGGGACGACAGGACGCAAGACAAGGCCTTACGCATGCTTTCCACGAACACTTGCAAAGGTGACAACGTGTCGGAAAGGAAGGAGGCAATATGGCGAAGAGCAAAGATGACATGAACTATGGGACGGCCCCGGCAAAGCTGTCTGAGGACGAGGCACTTGGCAATCCCCTTGTAGGAGGCAAAATTGCAGACTCAGAGCCGGTCGTTCTCGATAGCTGGGTCTAGATCAAGCTCAGACGTGTAAGACATTAATATGGATTTGTCCTATATTAGTTGTCATATTTTGAGAGGAATCGGCCTTTCCTTATGTGTGTGAACTTGAGGAGATAGTTAGGCTTCCGTGAGCCCACACCTAGATAGAAGAGACACTTTTGTTGTTTGTAACCGTTTTGGAAGAACGGTCATAAAAAGGGAATTATTCGGAATATATTATCCGAATTGAAAATACTCAAATTAGAAATAATTAATTTAAAAATTACCAAATTAGAAACTACTTGATGGGTTGTAACTCCCCAATTATGGGGATCCATGATGAAGAAATAAAGAGGGACGTTAATGTTCACGTCCCCCCACCTTTGGGTGTTCTTCTTCTTCTCTAAGAGACCATCTTCTCCATCTTTTAGAAGGAAGAGCTTTTACTTTATGTGAGATTTGATTTGGGAGATCATATTAAAAGAAAAGCTTCGGAGAATCGCAAAGAAGTGAAATTGCTAACTCGTGGAGTATAGTGATTCATATATTCACACACGAACGGTTGCAAATAAAGTGATATCTGACATATTATGGGTCCGTTTGGTTATGACTTTTAGAAGTAGTGAAGTTGGATTTTCAAAATGAAGTAGAATTGGTGTTTGGTTCGGAATTTAAGTAATGATGGTATGTGGTGTAATTTTCAAAAACTGACAGGGGCTGTTTTAAATCATGATGGCTCTGTTTCTGTTGTTATTTTTTTAAAAGTACCATTGTCAGTTTTCAGAAATTACATCAACTGCCATTGCAAGAAGCTCATATGACTTCTTTGGGGAAATCTCCTCCTGAGGAGATTTCCCCAAAGAAGCTGGATTCTAAAAGAATCCAGCTTCTTTGGGCCAACCAAACGGGCCCTATAATTCTCTACGAAGAACGGAAGAACTTGGACACAAAGGCCGCAGGTTAGTAGTATGTGTTCCTGTATTTTTGTAGATTGCTCATGATATAAATAATCGTTCGTTTATATTGCTAAAATACTTGTACTCTATTGTGTATTTGTGTTTATGAGTGCAAGGTTATTCCTCGTGCAAACAGAATTTGTGAGAATTTGACACATACACGACGCTAGATCTGCTTCCGCTGCGGCTCGATTACCCTACAAGAGGATGAGCAGTCCCACGCTGGAGAAGGAGGAGCTTCCGAGCAGGGTCAGAAAGAGAAAGAGCACACACAGCCTGGGGTGCCCAACACTACTATGGCGCGAGATGCCAGTGCCAACACTAGTACTGCATAGTAAAAAACAGGAACATTATAAAACGAGTTAGCTGTTAATTGTCCAGCTTCTTTACTTTGTCCTTTGACTCCTTTCCCATTGCTCTACACTCCTAATAGCGAAGCAAACAACTTCTTAGCCGCAGCAGACTCGTGTAATTAGAGGTTTTCTGTTTTTCTTTTGGTCATGCATCCTCATTACACCATGCCAATGAATAAATTAGTGTATAGTTACATGGAGTAAGGAACAAAATTTATGCTTCCACCAGATACAAACTTGTGAATCACATCTAATAAAATCAACTAACTCGATATCAACTTCTTATTGGGAATATGTACAAAGAAAATTTCTTATTTTGGGTGCCAAGGAGGGCCATTAAAGGTTTTTGTATAGAAACTCTAACTAGAAAATAATTAGTTGAAATCTGTCTTCACATCTTACAACAAATCCGACCTTAGCTCAGTTGGTAGAGCGGAGGACTGTAGTGCTGTAGCAGAAATCCTTAGGTCGCTGGTTCGAATCCGGCAGGTCGGAACTCATTTTTTTACTCCTTTCCTTATTTTTCCCAAAAACGAAATAGTTGGCAATGGGCCCCAGGCCCCCCAACAAACCTTTAATTCTGGATTCCAATCCTGAATCCTGTGATGGCCTCCTCTCTTATCCAGTGTCATCTTATACAAGATTGCCACATGGAAAGTGGCAGAAATATTAGGAGGCTTCGGCTTTCCTGTGTCGACTACATGCAAGCTTTTTCATAATTCATCCAACACCGGAGTCTACTTCCTCTATCTAACCTGACAATGGTGAATGCGTTAGTGCACGATTCTTCATTGACTCGGCTCTCCTTTCCACACCTGAGAAGCTTCCCGGCGAGAAGAAAGAAGTACTTTGGTCTCGTGAGGGCCATGTCCACTATCGTCCCTGGTTCCCGTCTTCTCGAAGCGGCCAAACTTACAGTAATTAAGCTCCTTACCCATTTATACACTTTCACATGTCCCTCCGTCTGTTTAATATATATAGCCATATCCGTAGTTAATTCCAGATGTTTACACTACTCAGTTTCATCAACCTTCACGTGTTCATCCCATGGTGTCTCATCTTTTATTTTTTTAACAAAAAAAAACAATTATGTTGAAAACCATGCTTATGTATTTAGATGGTCCATCTGTGTTTTTTCTTTTTACCCCTAGGATTGTGTACCTGTAAAAATTAAAGTACTTAGTGCCTAATTTATGCGCCAATTGGTCATTGGTGCATATCTCAGAAAGGAGAAAATATAGACAAGTAGTGATTCTTTCTTCAAGAGTAGTTTTTTTTGGGTCATGGAAGATGTAGCATCAAGGCCATATGGGGACTATATATCAATGCTGCCTACTTAAATTAGAAATTGTAAATTGCATTAATTTTCCTTGTAATGTCAACCCGTCCGTACATCCCTTCCCTCTTCGTAACAGTTGGAAAAAGTTGTTCAACTTTAGAAGTCTTAAAAGATGTCTAAATTAATCTAAGAGTAATGAAAAGTCATTTTACAATCAGACATTTAAGTCTGTAAAAGAATTAGCTAGCCCTTGACTGAACCAGTGTGTTCACATGGAAGATATACTTTGATTTATTCTTTTTGCAGGTAAATACTTACATAAAAAATGGGATGGTTGTGGGATTGGGATCTGGTCGTGCTTCTGATCTGGTTATACAGTACTTGGGGCGTCAACTACGAGAAGGCAAGCTGAAAGACATTGTTGGCATTCCAACGTAAGTCTTTCTTTCTTGGTGATCCATCACTCGAGTTACATGGCGCATTGTTATGAATCCATTCAAATTGCCTAGGCTGTAATCACATGTAATGTTCTGTTTTGCAGGTCCATTTCAAGTGCAAGTGAAGCAGCAAAAGCAGGAATCCCACTTGAGCAGTATCCAAGTAATCTTCAAGTGTGCATGAATCCTTACTGTCCAAATAGTTGCTTGCATTTGTATTTGGTTTTGTCAGTATTGTATGTGGTACTTGTATCTTGTTTCCTTGATGGTCCTAGTCATTACCTGTGACCATCCGTTTAGATATTTTTGGCCGGAGTTATATCATGTAGATGGCTCTACTTATTTGTGCAACTTTCTGCTTTATAGATCGACTTTACCTTTGACGATGCTGATATCATAGAAGAGGGAACACTTGTTTCTGTCATTGGTCGCAGGAAATTGCAGGGTGGGGAATCCATAATCCAGGAGAAGGTGAAGTGCTACAACTCTTTATCTGTTTTTTGGACAGACACTCTTCTTAGAAGTTATCTTGCTGTATCATGATAGTACTTGATGATGCATACCTCTCATGTTGAACCGACTAACAGGTTTATGTTGTTTCATTTTGTAGTGTGCATTAATGGAAGCGAAGAAGGTTGCATTTATTGTAACCGAGAAGCAGTACTCTAAAGATCTGGACGGTGCCATCCCAGTGTTAGTTAATACTGTTAGTTATCCAACATTGCTTTATGGCTTATCTCGCATTCTTGTAAAAAAGGATCGAAATTGCTAAATTGTCTATTTTCTGGTATGATCACAAAACACCTCCGAGTTTTTTTGTGCTTGGCACATAAGTGGCTAGTTCTGAAAGAAAAGAGTTTTACTGGAACTTTTAAGTTCAAACCCGAGGCAATTTTAAAAGCCACATAATTTGGGTTGTTAAGAGTATTTCGAGCAATAAAACATAAATAGAGGTAAAATGTGTAAACTGCATATTCATGTCGCCTTCTTACAGTCTCATAGTTGTTGACGCAGCTGCATAGCCTGCATTACATCTTCCAGTGTTGTTCCCTTATTTGTAATTTATTCAGGGTAATTGGATGGAGACAGCAGAAGAAATAGATGACCTTTTCTTAGGAGATGCTGAGGTTCGTTCCTCTCATTATAACAATAATGAGTATTATGATCATTTTGGAGAAGAAGTGCTGATAAAAATAGTCACCTACTTTGATTTTCATTTTTAGGATAAAATGTGAAGCAACCTCGAATATGAGTGACTTACTGGCTCTATCTTCGATTTTTGTTCTATTTGTAATTCAGGTTTGGCGGAGACCATCACTTGGATATGCAGGTCCCACAGGTGGTGACTTCCCTCTGGTTACTAGGGAAGGACATAATGTTCTAGATATCATATTTACATCACCTATAGTAGACCTCGGTGAGTTAATGCTGTTAAGAAACCTCTTGATTTCTATTAATTTCTTTGGCAACATGTATAACGAGCTTTTAGAAATCTAGGGCTCTTGTGTATGATGAGCTTCTTACAACTTTCATCTCTCCACAGCTGAAGTAGCTGAAAGACTGGGTAGAATTAACGGTGTCGTTGACCATGGCGTGGTTTGTGGCATCCCGTAAGTATTTCAATTCCGAATAGATCCATATATTGATTTATTTCTAGGAGAGGTTTGAGCATTTTGATGATCAGTATTAATTCCCTCCCTCTAATATTATCTGTAAACCAAAATGAACCAAAATCAGTTCATTTTGTTTTTCTAATGCAGGCAGGTAAATTTGGATGAGGGGAGTAGTTTTTTCTTTGAAACCACTTGTGCTTTTTTTATGACAAAATACTTGTCCTTATATCTAATTTGGTGCCAACATTCTCCAGCTGTTTGGCTGTTATTGCCTCTGAAGATGGGGTGCAAACTGTTGACAACTCGTCCCAAAGTGTACTCGGGGGGGATTTGATTTCTGAGCAGATTCAAAGTTAAGTATCCTCCATTTTCCTAGTATTTTCCAGATGGTAAGTATATTTATTGCCTTCGACATTAGGCACTCGGATAAAACAAGACCTCCACCAAGTAACTAATTACGTGGTACGCTACAAGAGTTGAATGAGATTGTATTTCAGAGTGGAGTGTTTGAATTTACAGAGGTTATCATTGTAATGTATTTGGAAGCATTTCTGTTTAATTGACATACACCATATGTGCATTAATTTATCATCAATAGTTCCAAAAATTATATATCTAGCAGTGTCTCTTCTGGTAACAAAATATCTGTCTGCTTTAAAATGGGTAACATGAGAAGTCTTAGAATTCTCAGAATAAAAAGAAAGCTATCAGTCTGCTTTAGGGATATATTGTTACTTGGTCTGTTTACAACATTGGGGTTTGAGATCAATGCAGCCAAAAAAGTTGATATTAAATATTCAACTACTTGATATGATTGAAGAGTGCAGCAAAAATTCTGAGTTTGAATTTGCTGTTCGCCATCATCTATGTGATAAATGTAGCAATGGTTGGTGTCAGTATATGCTCAAGTTCCTAGCAAACTAAAAGAAATATCATCTCTTCGTCCATAGGGCAGTGTCCTTCCATGTTGCTCTTTGGCCTGCTTGGCTTGAGTGCATGAGGCACAAAAAAACGTGAATAATTTCACCATTTGTTCTAGCATTTCATGAACTTCACGGGATCAACGGTTCAGGCACACCTTCTGATCCATCCAGTGTCGTACTTGTTCCATTGATAAAGTAACGGCCCGTGAGTATTGCAGTGGCCAAGAGGAAAAATCCTGCGAAGGAGATGAACTGGGCAAAGATAGATAGTCTGGTAATTTCCTGCAATTATAATTCAAGAAGAAATTTAACTGGCATAATCAACATTAACTCCAAGCAGGTTATTGTTGACTTGATTATCTTCTGAACACAACTAGCTAAAGAAAAGGGAGTTCGGTTTTTCTTAAGTGTTTCATACGGTTTCATATGATGCCCACCATGCAGGGGCAGAGCCAGGATTCTGACCCCAGTGGAGGCAAAGCCCATGAGAAACATAGCCAAACTCCTTTTGGATATTTTGCAAATGGCTAGCAGGGCAGTCCCTTTGTGAAATCTTATGTTTCTGCCCCTCCTGACGAGTGTTTCAAGACTGAATTGTGGGGACAATTAACCCTACTAGCCTCCTCTACCTGGCTCTGCACCTCCGCCACTGCTGCCGTAAGGTTATATTTTGATGCATTATGAAGTTATTCAAATGCTGCTTGTTTAACGCATACATGGTGGCTTCAAGCCTTTTTTTGTTTTTTTTTATACTAAGCCTATCAACTTTGAAGCAATAGGAGAGATATACTCACCAGAACAGCCTGAAGTAAGGTCTCAAGCAGAAGACCAGCAAAATTGTTTACGGAAAAGAGGAGGATAAATTGTCTGTTGGAGATTAACCGGCCACACCTAGCACTAACTAGGCAGGCCAGTGACCAATAAATCCCAGAGCTTAGAACGTACAACAGGTAAGCAGCCCAGATTTTTCCTGGTATTCCCATAAGTATACATAGTATGCTCATGATTGCTGATCCGCATAAATAGACGAACATGCCAGAGTCAGTGGCAAACTTCTCTAGATAGACAGCAAAGAAAGATCCAAGGCTACCAGCTGCTTGAGACGCTGCAAGAATATGTCCATTTAACTTTGACTTTGAATCAACCGCATCAAAAAGATTTGTACCATAGTTTTGCATCAAATTGAAACCGGCATATGCCACTGCCCACCTGCAAGCCAAATTTCACTAAAAGATACTAGATACCTAATGATGAGACAAGTAATTAAAGATATAGGTGAATTAATTTGAAATTTCCTACTTGCATACACTTGCAATACAGATATAGCTTTCACGTCTTAGTGTTGACAAAGGAAAGAGATGGACTAACCAGAGTGATAGAATTTGTAAATCCTTTCCATGCCATGTTGTCTTAAGAATTTTAATCCACCCCTGTGAACAGATATTCTGACAGTCTCAGTCAAACAATCAAGCACATAAGTGAAAAAGTCAGACAATTATTAAATGTCATTATATATCACGTGCAACCTGGTATACGTCATTACATCTTCATATGTGAAGGGAATCAAATCTCAGTTCAGAAATTGCTTTGAAGAAAAGCAAAACATCACTATTGCAGACTAATTTTAGTAGAACCCTAGCTGGTGCATTGCACTTATAGAAGGTAAATTAGAGTTGGCTAAGTGCATCAATGCACTGCTAATGTAACATATTGTCCTTAGCATGATGAACATTTTGCAAGACATGCATTTCATAATTCATAATAAGGCAGTTGCATCTTTATTTCCGTTTGTTAGTTCATCTTCAAGTTGTATAGATATGACATTGGAATTGAAAACCAAAGCTTGAAATGAAAGGGAAAAAAAGTCACACCGGAAGAGTAATACAAGAAGATTACCTCGCCTTGGTTATGATAACTTGTTACAAATGGATGCAGCAAGGCGGAAGGATGATCCTTGGGGAACAAAAATGTCATCAAACAGCAGATCGCTAACTGAGCGCACAAGAAGAATCATATATGACACATGAAAATAGATGAGCAAACAGAAAGCCCCTTGGACTAAGATTTAGTGTGATGGCCATGCTTGCAATTTATACGCACCGAAGTGAGAGTAAGAACAAAAAGAGTGACATACGAAATTTGATCAAGTGCAAAATATTGGCCTGCCAAAAGAAGAATAGACATTAAGCCTGAGGGAAACAAATAGCTATTTTTCATAAAAAAAGTAAGTATTATTAATTGATTGCAAAATTGGTGGTCACTGGTAAAAGTAAGTATCATGTTGACAATACTCAACCAAAGACCCGCTTGAGGGCAATAAACTATTTACGAAGTAAAGGGAGGACATACTCAATTCAGAAGCAATCATGAAGGCCAATAGTGAAGCTGTTGTAGTTAAGCTTGTCTGCAAGATCAATCCATAGTCGTTACCATTAGCTGAGCAGGCACCACAAATACACACAAAGATTTAAAAGTTCATATGTAAATATCATAATGACATTATAAGTCTAATCTTACTAAAATATGCAAACAGGATTGTTATGAACAGTCACTAGAGTATTAAACCAAATCAGGAAGCGTCGGGAATTCATATGGATCCCCTAGCATCTCCTCATCATAGCATCATCTACAACTCATCCTAGCCAGGGTTTCCGCTGGATGCATAATCTTATACTCCCAAATACTCGCAACTGATCAGCCAAAACCCTGAAAAAGCAACACAAACAAGGGCTGCCTACAATATGGCCTTTCTTTTGGGCCATCTTTTCTACATGTTAGATGTGGCATTGTGGCTTGAGTTCATTATATTACAACCAACTGAATGATGGAAGTAAAGCAAACATGGAGAACAGCCACGTGCATATTTGCAATTAGCCACATATTGTCTCATAATCATAATTATAATCATAATCAAGTAGCGCATTTTTCCAACTATTGGGGGTCGGCGACACGGATCTTACTCCTCCATTCAAGCCTGTTTTGGGCTACCACTTTTGTAAGAGATAGTAAAGTCAAATCCTTTCTTATTAACTCCATCCAAGTTCTCTTAGGTCTCCCTCTCCCTCTTTTAGCATCGTTTACATGTATCCCTTCTAATCTTCTCAGAGGGGCATCTAAAGGATACCAACGCAACCTACATCCCCTCAGCTTCTCCCCTAACCAACGCAACCTACATTCCCTCAGCTTCTCCCCTAAAGGAGCTACTCCTAGGCTCTCACGAATATATTCATTTCTAATCCTATCTCTCCTAGTTATCCTACTCATCCACCTTAACATTCTTATTTCAGCGACATTCAACTTATCTATATGACTCCTCTTTGGTGCCCAGTACTTCGCTCTATAGAGTATTGCAGGCCTAATGGTCGTCCTATAGAGCTTGCCTTTAAGTCTTTTTGGAACCCACTTATCACACAACACTCCCGAGGCTGCCCTCCACTTTACCCACCCCGCATTAATCCTATGCACTACATCACTATCAATATCCCCTTCTTTATGGATAATGGATCCTAAGTAACGGAATTGATCACACCTTGGCACTTGTTGCCCATCTATTTCAACTAAGGCTCTATCTATAGTTCTACCTTCCTTAAAATTAAATTCCATGCACTCTGTCTTAGCCTCATATTGTCTACATAGCAAAAAATAAATTTGCTCTCTTTCTATGGTTCATTGATAGCGAAGCACAGTTAGAGTACCAATTTTTGATAGTCTTCTTCCGGTGCAAGAAGAAAAATATAGGAAGAGAAAGCCAATCGCGTGGCCGTTCCAAAGCCATATATGACCTGCACAACCACAGGGAACATAAGAAGGCAATATGTTATCCTTGACAAATCATACAAAAAGAGCCTCTTTATATTTGATGAAGCAAATCACTAGCACCATACTGATGAATAGTTACTTTATCGGTTGGTATATTAGGATTAAAAGAAAAAAGAGAACAACTAGAAAAATAGCAAAACAAATAAAAGTAGTATAGCATGTTAATAAGTAGTATCACATGTTACATGAAAACAATGTGATACAGACTTTCATATGGAAAAGAAACGAAAAAATAAGCTAAAATCTTTACACAACATGTAAAATGAGAATATGCCTGAGACTATCATACGGTCAACACAGAGAAAAACCAGCTGAAATCATTACGCAAAGTGAGAAGACAAGTTACCTGCATTATTTGCATGCTGAGAAGAGAATGCCCAGCCCATACTATAAAATATGTAAAAAGCATTCCAAAAGCCCCTGAAATAAAATTCTCTCCAATTAACAGAAGTGGCAGTGCTTCACATAACACATTGCAGAAGTAAAAAATTCCGCATTATCAAATACCAACTTCAACATAATTTTGTATCAAATGCTTGCAGTTTCTAAGTTAATAAATGTGTCAAAAAAATTCCAAGTAATTCTTGTTCAGCGATAGAGTGCACTGTTTCAAAAAACTAGATAACACCAATCGTCCATTGTAGAGGCAATGTCAGTATCTGAAGATAAACAATTTAAGACGTACCTAGAACGATAACCCCCTTATGTGAGAGATACAAGCACGCTGGTGGCATGAGTAAGGTAAACACAAGTTGTGAGTAGACACTGTAAGGGTATATGTCAACTGTAACCTGGAAAAGCAAAATAAGCATATTATCAACTAACAAATAGAACATCACTCTGAATAATCAGCAAGAAAGAAGTAAGAAAAATGGAAAATGTATTGCCATGGTAAGCTTCCAAGTCCAACTATGTTGTCGTAGTCGGCCTAACTAGTCACTGATCATAAGAAGCCGTGATTTCTATAACTTTGATTCTCTGATTCATTTTTTTTATAACAATCCTCTAATTCATTTTCTTATTACTATAACTGTAAATAAAAACGATACCGGCAGAATTTGGTCAAATTGAGCTGAATCTCACTGTAATCGCAGTTGATTTGTTGCAGGTTATTAAAAATCATTGAATCCGGATGCAAAATCGTGTACCTGAAAATTGGAGAAGTGCTTGACGGAAGTGAGGTAGGGAACAAGGTAAGGTTCGATGGGGAGGAACTGCAACGAAAAGGAGTAGACGACAAGGACAAGCAGCAGATGAGGCGTGACCATCGAGCTTCTCTCCGGCAAGAAGCGACGGAGCCACTCCATTGCCACCTCCCTTCGCCCTTCGCCGGCAACAGAGCGATGCTCTCGTCTCGGCTCGTCTCTCCCTGTTCTCTTTCGTATACTCCTGGAGGATTAGATTTTTTTACCTACGTTTTCGTGATAGAACTACGTTAGGTTATCCACGCGATATCCCACGTGTGGGTGGAACCAACCTTGCGAATCGTACTGCTATTGATCAACGGGCAACGGCTAGTAAACATCCCGTGGTTGATTGGACGTAGATGTTGCATGATTCTTACGGGTCGTTTGGATCGTGAAAAATCTCAAATATATACTCCTAAAAATCCACCTGGTAACCAATTGAAACAGAGGTGTTTAAGCTGGTTAGTAGATAATCCAAAAAATTCACCTGATTGGTAGATTTTTGGGAGTGGATATTTAAGATTTTTCACGGTCCAAACGGCTTACTGTTTTTTTAATAGTGATCATGAAAGCACAAATGGTGTGTTTGGATGGACGTTTTAGCATAAAGTACAGGATTTTTGTAAAGAAAAGGGAAAAAAGTGGAAAGGTGTCTTTTTGTTGGGAAAGGAAATAAGAAAAGGATGTATAAGAAACGGATAGTGAAGGAAAATTGATCACAAAATGGCCACTATTGTTAAAAAAAAAGATTAGAAAATGGCCAAATTGATAATAAAAAAAAGTTGGCCGGCACAAAGCCTCATATTTGCAGCATATATATATCATTTGATTCTCATATTTTGATTTTTTATGCATATACATTTTCTCCAGCTTTCTACTGATCACTACATAAGTTTTTACTATAGGGTTGCCGAGCCGTAGCGGAAGCGAATTAATCGTCCGTTTGGTGTTGAATTCTTCCAAGATCTGTCTTCATTTGGAATTCCTTGCACTCACAAATAACAACAACGAAAGAGTACAAGATTATGAGCAATATATATACGAACTACAATTTATTTCATGCACAATCAAATTAAATACAAGAACGTGTACTACTAACTTGCGGCTTTTGTGCCAATGATTATACCATTCTTCGTAGAGAAATAAGAGTATGTCCGATATCACCTCTTAAACCATTCTTGTGTGGATCAATGATTTGTTATTTTTCACGATATAGCAATATCACCTTCGACTTTTCCCAATATATTGCTTGATTGAATCATCAAAATTAATCCCAATAGCAAGTAAAGGAGAGAAGGAACACATGAAGTAAAAGAGAGAAGAAAAAAACGTCCCCGACGTAAAAGAGAAGATGAGTACATGCCAAAGCCAGTGTCGTGAGTATTATTCACGTCTCTCTCGTCAGTTACCAATTGGGAAGTTATGGATATCTTAATAGGAAAAATTACGTTTTAGTCTAACTTGCTAAAATTTCTCTATTTTAGTCCCCAGGACTAAAGTGGTTAAACTTTAGCAAATTAGCATGGTCAATGACCAAAATGCCCATAACAGAGGGGCTAACAGCCCCTCACTCTCCTGCTAGACGGAGTTCATCCTCAACCCCTTCCCCTTTCTTCCTCATCCCCTTGTAGCAGTCATCCACCATTAGAGGAGCTCCAAAGACCTTCATCTGGCGGTTCATCCTCATCCCCTTCCCCATTCCCATCCCCATCCCCTTCCCCTTTCTTCCCCATCCCCTTGTAGCAGTCATCCACCATTAGAGGAGCTCCAAAAACCTTCATCTGGCAGTCCATCAATGCCCCACTAAAGTTCGACTCTTTTCTCTGGAGAGCTCAGATTTCTACTTCTTATCTCGCTTGTAACAGTCATCCACCATTAAAGGAGCTCCAAAGACCGTCATCTGGTGGCCCATCAACGCCCACTAAAGTCTGACCCTTTTCCTCTGGTGATATCAGATTTCCACTTCTCATCTTGCTTGTAGCAGTCATCTACCATTACCACTTCTCATCTTGCTTGTAGCAGTCATCTACCATTATAGGAGCTCCAAAGACCTTCATCCGGTGGTCCGACACGCCACTAAAGTCTGACCCTTTTCCTCTGGCGACCTCAGATTTCCACTACTCCTTGTATATGAGATGGCAAAAGTAATTGCAATGGATGCAGCCACCTCTAACAATAACATTTTGGGCATCCAAAGCGAAGATGATAATGTTGGACAAATCGGCAGAACCCAAACAGTGGTTGCAGATGAAGGTAGTGGACATATCGGCACAACTCATGCGGCAGAAAAATTAAAAATAAGTAGGAAAGCTACTATTTTTCTTGTTGTTTGATATATCTGGTAATTGCTGGAATGTCTAAGTAGCGATGATAGGTCGAATAGCTTAAGTTATGAATTGTAAAAGAGGTTGTGATAATATATAGATATGTTGTGATGATGAAGTTATGATTTCTAAAATAGGTTGTGGTCATGTGTAAATAGGTTGTGATGACTTGTAGATGTGTTGTGATGGAATGTTGTATTATCGCTTGGTGTGTTAGTTATAGACATGTTGTGATGGCATGTAACTTCGGCTGTGATGTCTATTAGTTTCAGTTGCGATGAATATTGTGATTCAGTTGTGTTGGCTTGGAATTTGGTTGTGATTGTTGTAATTAATGTTGTGATGATTGTTGGCATGAGTTGTGATAGCGCTGCTACGTAAGTTGTGACCTATGTTGTATTCTTCTGATTTATTTTGTAACTCTAGGATAAAGCAGACAAGCTTAAAATTTTGGTCTACTATTGGGGGTGGGTGTATTGAATCCAGCCCCGATGGAATTGTGATGATAGTTGGAGGTAAAAGCACAGCGTTGTCACTAGAAGAGAATGAAAATTTGAGTTCATTTGTGGAACAAATTATTGATGCCTTCAACGTTCCTCCCAAAAATTTGAGTGTAGCATACTTGTACCTTGATGTGTATGAGCTGACTTTCTTGATATCCGATAAGGGAATGGCTGACTTTAGAGAGTTATTCCGTGGAAGATTTTGTAAAGTGCTGGTGACCCATGATGGAGATCAACGACCATTCATGAGTTCTCAGGACAGTGTGTACGAGTGCAAGGTTAATCCTCTTCCCACCAGTGGTAGTAGTCAGTCAACACCACTATGCTCGAGAGTCTGGGATAACAATGTGGTGGGGGTTGGGTAGCATTTTAAAGACCAAGTTGAAGTGAGGAAGGCATTGAAACAACTCTCTATTGCCAAGAACTTCTATTTCAAGTATTTGAAGAACATGAAGCATCGGCTTATGGCGTCGTGTAGGGTTGAAGGTTGCCAGTGAAAAGTGAATGTGAGCTTGGAGCAAGCTTCAGGTTTGTTTGTGGTGAATGAGTATGAAAAGCTTCATACATGTGCTGGAGGGGTAAGGAAAAAGTATCACCCTCATTCTTCACAAAACTTAGTGTCGAAGCTTATTTCCAACAATTTAGATGCAGTCGTTGCAACGGCCTTGGGACCAATCGGACTTCGTGCATGCAACCAATCAACGTGGATTTAGAGTGCCGATGAACTTTATTTCTGTAATGAAGTTAACCGCTATGATGACATTCGGTAGAACTTGATTTTTTATGGCTTGTAATTATAATGTTTACATTACTTTATAGTTTGTAGAATGATTCATATCGTAAATGTCTATCGCAATGCAATCACAACCGCAACGCAACCTACTATCACAACATGCATAACTCACCATAGCTCAATCACAACGAATTAAGAAACTACTGAAAGTTACTATATGTGGCAGCAGTAGGCCTATCGTAATGCAATCACAACCTTAACACAACCTCCTATCACAACAAGCATAAGTCACCACAATTCAATCACAACGAACGATAAAGCTATAAGAAGTTATTGTATGTGGTAGCAGCAAGCCTATCTCAATGCAATCACAACTTCAACTCAACCTACTATCACAACATGCATAAATCACCACAACTCAATCACAATGAATTAAGAAGGTGTTGAAAGTTAGTGTACGTGGTAAACCTATCTCAATGTAATTACAACTTCAAGGCAACCCGCTATCACAACATGCATAAGTCACCGCAACTTAATCACAACAAATTAAGAAGACGTTGGAAGTTAGTATAAGTGGCAAGCATATCCCAATGCAACCACAACCTCAAGGCAATCCACTATCACAACATGCATAAGTCACCGCAACTCAATCAGAATGAATTAAGAAGGTATTGGAAGTTAGTGTACGTGGCAAACCTATCCCAATGCAATCACAACCTCAATGAAACTTGTTATCACAACATGCATAAGTCACTACAACTCAAAGTCATCTCAACAATGCACTCACAACCTCAAGACAACCCGCTATCACAACATACATAAGTCACCGCAACTCAATTATAACGAATTAAAAAGATGTTGGAAGTTAGTGTATATGGCAAGCCTATCTCAATACAATCACAACCTCAAGGCAATCCACTACAACATGCATAAGTCACCTCAACTCAATCATAATGAATTAAGAAAGTTTTGAAAGTTAGTGTACGTGGTAAACCTATCCCAATGCAATCACAATTTCAAGGCAACCTGCTATTACAGTATGCATAAGTCACCGCAACTCAATCACAATGAATTAAGAAAGTGTTAGAAGTTAGTGTACGTGGCAAACTTATCCTAATGCAATCACAACCTCAAGGCAACCCGCTATCACAATATGCATAAGTCACCACAACTCAATGCCATCACAACAACGCAATCACAACCTCAAGGCAACCCGCTATCACAACATACACAAGTCACCGCAACTCAATCATAACGAATTAAGAAGATGTTGGAAATTAGTGTATGTGGCATGCCTATCCGAATGCAATCACAACTACAAGGCATAAATCATCATAACAATGCCTCATAACCTCAAAGCAACCCGCTATCACAACATATATAAGTCACCACAATAATGCATAAGTCATCACAACAATAAAATCACAACTTTAAGGCAACCAGCTATCACAACATGCATAAATCACCACAACTCAATGACAATGAATTAAGAAGGTGTTAGAAGTTAGTGTATGTGGCAAGTCTATCCCAATGCAATCACAACCTCAAGGAAACCTGTTATTACAACATGCATAAGTCAGCGCAACTTAATCACAACGAATTAAGAAGGTGTTGGAAGTTATTGTATGTGGCAAATCTATCCCAATGCAATCACAACCTTATGGCAACCCGTTATCACAACATGCATAAGTCACCGCAACTCAATCACAACGAATTAAGAAGGTGTTGAAAGTTAGTGTATATGGCAAACTTATCCCAATACAATCACAACATGTATAAGTCACCACAACTCAATCACAATGAATTAAGAAGGTGTTAGAAGTTAGTGTATGTGGCAAGCCTATCCCAATGCAAACACAACCTCAAGACAACCTGCTATCACAACATGTATAAGCCATCACAACTCAATCACAACGAACTAAAAAGATGTTGGAAGTTAGTGTATGTGGCAAGCATATCCAAATCAAATTACAACATCAAGGCAATCCGCTATCACAACATGCACAAGTCACCACAACTCAGTCACAATGAATTAAAAATGTGTTGGAAGTCAAGTCTATCCCAATGCAATCACAACCTCAAGGCAACCTGCTATCACAACATGCATAAGTCACCACAACTCAATCACAACGAATTAAGAAGATATTGGAAGTTAATTTATGTGGCAAGCCTATCCTAATGCAATCACAACCTCAAGGAAACCCGTTATCACAATATGCATAAGTCACCACAACTCAATCACAATGAATTAAGAATGTGTTGAAAGTTAGAGCATGTGGCAATACAATCACAACCTCAAGGCAACCCGCTCTCACAACATGTATAAGTCACCACAACTCATTCACAACGAACTAAGAAGATGTTGGAAGTTAGTGTATGTGGCAAGCATATCCAAATCAAATTACAACATCAAGGCAACCCGCTATCATAACATGCATAAGTCAATCACAACGCGATATACGATATCTAACACAACCATATCAGCTTATTCACATATTGGACACAACCACCATCACAACCTAGAGATATATCATCACAACTCAAGATGAGATCTAACACAACCTACAAGTATATCATCACAACTCAATGTTCGACATAGATATATAATCTATCATAACCTCTATCACAACCTACAGTTACACTATCACAACCTACATTTTGACATAGATCACAACCGAAAGAAAGATCATCATAACCTCTATCACAACCTACAGTTACACCATCACAACCTACATTTATACCATCACAACACAATATATGATATATAACAACCATCACAACCTATAAATATAGCATCACAACTCAATGTCCGACTCTACATATAATCCATCACAACATTAAAAAGGTTATCACAACCTATATTTACACTATCACAACATTAATAGGGATATCACCACAATATACGTAAAGACAATGTACAATGATCATCATAATATGGCATCACAACATTCCTATCAACACATACATACATATTCACAGCATGAACTGTAAGAAATAATCACATAACTACAATATAATTAGCCACAACTTATAATGGTGAACACAAGGCATAAGATATAACGTACCTATAAGACAACTCCACAACCAAACAAATTGTATCGATCTTTCCTCTCTTCCCTATCCTCATCGGCGTTACTAACGTCATTCCAAAGCGCATTGTAGACATCCCTAGCCCAGGGATATGCATCAAAGGTAGCAAGGTTGGACTCATCCATCATTGTCCAAAACTTGCCGTCAAGCACATCCCCTGGCCTGGGTTGGAGGAACACAACAATGCAGTACAACAAGGCTAACCTTGCCCTATCATTTACCTTCAACTTCTTATTGTCAAACTTTCCCTTTATCATCTTTGTGGTAATCCTACTTACTCTGACCCCAAGGAACATCCTCTCCTAGAAGGTGGGGGCCTTTGTGCGCTGCGATGATTTCCTTCAAACTACAAATCTATCGTGCAGTGGCAACTACATTATCATACTCACATCTATCGGCTTCACAGTGGCTGACCGCTTGCCAATTCTGAATGTTAAGCCACTTTCCCTCCTGACCAGCATGTGGCCAATTAGACGATGACAAACCATTGTGTCTGGCATCTCGAAGAAGACTTTGAAACAATTTTTCATTAGTTGCTCGTGCACCCCTCCCTTCAAATCCGGGATGAGGTTGAGCACTTTTGAAGTTGAGCATCTGCACTCAACTCTACCAATCTTCAAAATATAATGCAATGTAATATTAAGTACACATGAAGCACAACTAAATGTATTTAGGGAATAAACACAACTTCATTGCAACTATAACACAATTTCAACACAACCATCATATAACCGATGCATCCCAACCCTACGAAAGGACTATCACAACGTCACCAAAATCCATCAGAGCTGATGACCAACACGAGGTCCTCAACTTTTCCATCACAAGTTGTACACAACTGTTATACGTTTCCATCCCAACCATAAATGCATTCATGAAAATAGTTGAACATACAGACACCTCGCAAGTTATCACAACCTATTAATGTAACATCCGAAAAATTAGTAAGTATCTTAAAACTGAAATTTGACCCTCTTAATGATTGATTTGACCGTGTGATACTTTGTTTAAATTAAATCTGGTGAGAAGAGCTTTCCAACGACACCAATTTTGTGTGATTTGGAGTTCGGAGTAAAAAGATATGGGAAATTAAATAAACTCGATCGATCGCGCTGAAAACGATCGATCGGTTTACGGAGCACGATCGATCGGCTTCGATCGGATACGATCGGCGCCATCGCGCGATTGGTAATCAGGGCAGGACGATCGATCGCCGTATTGCCCGATCGATCGCCAGTTGCGGTTTGGCGAATCCTAACCTAATTTTGAGGCGGATTTGTTTGGGAAAGATGTCATATCCTAACTAAACTTATATTACACGTTCCTAGGGTGATTTAGGGACTCTCCCATTGGTGGAAAGGGCCCAAGATATGGTAGAATTGATTGGGCAAAGATCTTCTAAAAACTCTATATAAACCCATAGAGTCTAGGCTTGTGCTTTTGAAAACTAAACCCTAGAACGTCCAGAGGCTTTCCCCTCTCCTTCCCACGTTCATCCCTCTCTTAGAAGACCTCTTCTAGTGGGAATTGCTCAAGAGCTTGGATCGGGAAGCTTTGAAGGAAGCGGAGGAGACGAACATCGCGTAGAAAGGCGACGTCTTTTGGTGATAAAGAGTAGGATGGTTTTTCCCTCTCTTCTTATTCTTTTCTCACATTATATGATGAGTATTCTTACTGATTTTCTTGGAGTATTGCTTTGAATCTTGCGGGATTAATGATTTATGTCTTGTCTTTCCATGTGTATTGCGATACATGCATATATGCCTTCATGCTTCATGTCTAGATGGTAAATCACATCAAAGATGGATGCTTTATTAATTATTACAGAAGATAAAAGTTCTGATATTGTTCTGATTATGATGTCTAATGATTGAGTCTTATGCTTTATTGATCGATTTGCTTAAATCGACTTAATTGAAAGATATTTGGTCTAAGGTTGTGTTATATGGAGAGAAACATGATAAAAAGGGAATCTTTTGGTAATTCTAGTTAATTCCAGGATCTGTAATTGATCTAGGAGGGGAGTATTATCATCTATCATGAGTATAATATCATCTATAAGTGGTACGGTATAAGTTAATTAAAGTTTAATCAAGTTTCTCACTTTCGGCCAGAACTGTTTCTGCACGGACAGTCGACAGTGCATAATTCATAACTAATTCATATGATATCAGAAAAATATAAAACCGGTGGGGTTAGAAACTAGACTCATAAGGGTACTCTCAGTAAAAATTTCAGAAGATAATATTAACTGTACAGAGTCTGAGAGCCGCCGGAAGTGGACTGTTATGCAAAAGACAGTGAGCAGAATCCAAGTGAAAACACTAAGTACTTAAGTAAAACCATTTAATAAGATGTGAAGATGATATGACGTGCTAGTAACTAATACTAGACTATATTCTTATGATTATCACAGTAAGGTTGGGTTATGGTTAATATGATAGATGGGTGATACCTATGTTAAGAATACCGTAATCGTGTATTTGAAGATAAAGCGTTTGTGTCGGTTTGAGGTTCCATTTGGAATCCAAATCATCTGGGACTCATTAATACCTTGTCTCTGATTTATATATTTCAATAAGACCTATATGATTTCCATCTAGGGCTGAGCATGAACGTATGTATGGATTGTGTTATTCTCTTTGTGTGACATTCCCACTTATACTCTGTATGTGAGTCTGTTCCGGTGATTGACACCTTATGTGGTTAGAGCGTTGCGGCCTCTATTTCTTTGAATTATTATTCATCATGATTATTTGATTGATTCCTCCACTAGAGGTCTTGCGGGATTTCTCCGGAAGTGGATTCATAGTATGCTCAAATTATGCCATTGCTTGATCTTGCGGGGTCACTAATATTCGTGGTACTGCGGTTCCACACTGCCCAAAAAGAGGCAACATACGTACGTTAGATTGTTGACATTACGGAAGGTCATCAGTCTCCGCCCATCGTGCCCGTAAGCACTGGTGGGGCCAGCATCCTAGACGCATGGCAGGGTTCCAAAAAGAGGACCCCTAGGGTGGTTCTGGTATAGTCACTTGCGGGTGATCGGTTCAGCGAGCAGAAATTGTACTCCTTTCACTTTTAATGTCTGGAGCTTTTTAATATGATTATCATTCTCTCCTTACTCATATGTGTAGTAGGAGCCTTATTGTTGTTTTTCATACTTGCGGGTTGGAATTATTATCGACTAACCTTTCAGGTGTATAAATCCTTGGTTTAGTCCGGATGTTGCGGCATCTTCATAAACCTTTGTTATTCTTATCCTATTCATATTGTTTGTCCTTATTCAGTGGGTTTTTACATCCTACTGAGTGTTTCTATGAAATACTCATGCATCCTCTGATGCAGGCGCAAATGGAATTTGAGATCAAAAAGTTGCAGTAGTGAAGCGGTCGCAGGAGCCGTGAAGACTTAGAGTTTATATTATTTGCTTTGCTTATTTGATGCTTATGACATTTAATGGCAATTGTGTGCCATAGATTTATAGGTTTATTTGATTTGACTTTCTTAAATGGATTATCAATATTATTAAGTAAATTTCCATTCCATAGTATTCATTAATGTTTGTATGTGTATTGCACTGATTATGGGCATGACCGATTACACATCCTTTTGAGATGATCGTAATTGGTGGTTAATTCGACAGTTCGGTCTCGCGCCCGAGATTCTCTACCTCCAAATGTATATCATTGATTGGCTTCCGCACTCCGTTCGAGGTATGGGATTTCGGGGCGTGACAGCGTGGTATCGGAGCCCTCAAACTCAGTCTAATACAGTACGGACATTGCTGAATTATGAAATGGAATAGTCGAACTTGATAGAAAGAATGTGGGTATCTAGAAGAACTTACTATGTGAGAGTAGATTCATAGATAGAACCTGAAACCTTATTTTAGAAGACTAATGATGACGTTTCTTGTGTAGGTTTAAATGGCTAGAACAAGAAGTGGTAGGATCTATGAGAAAGACAAGCAGGAAGCCGTTAGGCAGTGGCTTGAGGACTGGAAAAAGAAAGACATAGGGAGTGGAACCAAAGATGACCCATTACAGATTGACATAGAGGAAGTCCAGAACCCAGCGGCTGATGTAGAACCCTTGCCTATAGACGACCCAGAGTGGGATCCTTACTTAGACTACATGCCAGGAGTGGAGATCGAAGGATATGAGCAAGAAGAGATTGAAATAGCATTTTACGATGGATCTCCTTCTATATTTGTGATGGTAGAGGCCAAGATTGTGAGAAGGCACCCTATCTACGTTCGGGCCAAGAATGATACTGCATTGTCTGACGCTCTGTACCATATGTTTAAATCTTTGGGTTACAGATGGCCATACATGACGATGTGGGAAATTCTGTGGCATACGCACTTGAGGCTTGCACCAACCTGGGTAGCTTTAGACATACTGGATGATTACCTCTGAAGGCAAGAGAGTAGGAAGGATGGCTAGGAGAAAGAGTTAGGATAGTTTTTAGTTTCAAAAATCTTTTTTAATAAAAACCCTGATTTATAAGGGATCTCAGTGTAGGAATCTTCTTATTAATGAATAAAAGAATTATTTGCTTTAATGCTTGCCTTGTAATTGTTTTATTTTATGCATGTTTTGTGTCTTGCGTGAGCGGTACTAGGAGTCAAAGGAATGAGAGGTGAATTACAAATTGAGCTATATGTAAGATTTCTAATTCATCTCCTTTCTTTGACTGTAGATACGCGAGAATGGTGAACTCTGGAAATCGTGGACGTCGAACCAATGCGAATCCAAATCCTTCACAGGATGAGGGAGCCAGTCAGAATATGTCTGATATGGTTAGGCAATTGGCGGCTGAATTGCGAAACGGTGGAAGTAGTAATGATAATGCTAAGGCGCCAACACTCGAACGATTTAAGAGGGCTGGACCTCAGTTTTCTGGTGAGGATGACCCAGAAAAGGCTGAGCGCTGGTTGGTTGAAGTGGAACGGCTGTTCAAGGGTATGAAGGTACCCGAGGCGGATCGGGTGATTTATGCTACTTTCCTGTTTGTTGGTGAGGCGGTATTTTGGTGGGAGTCCGCCGAGCGCAATAATTTTACTGCGAATCAGGAGATTTCTTGGGAAGAATTTAAGGAGGTGTTCAACGTCAAGTACTTTCCTTCCCATATTCAGCGACGCAAGGAGAAAGAATTCTTGGAGTTAGTGCAGGGATCGATGACTGTGCTACAGTATGAGACGAAGTTTGAACAACTTCAACGATTTGCTACTAATGCTTGCCCTAATGAATTGATTAAAGCACAACGTTTTGTGGATGGGCTGAAGGACGGCATAAGGTCAAGGGTATTGGTTTCTCAACCAACGACTGTAGCAAAGGCAGTCGAGTTAGCTTCTATTTTGGAGGATGATTTTAAAAGAACCTTGGAAAGGAGAAACAATCAGGTCAAAGCTCAAGAGAGTAAGCTGAGACGTTCTGGGGAGAAGCGTTTTAACAATAATGTTAATCGTGGGAATCAGCGACCATTTAAGCAGCAAAGGCAGCAGCAACAGAACCGGATGAATGGTGCACCACGTCAACAATTTCGAGGCAATGACAATGGTAACATGAATGGAGGTCGTTGCAGGATTTGTGGGCAGGATTCGCATAGAGGGAAGCCGTGCCCTACGGATCCTCGAAGATGCTTCGTGTGCAATGAGGTTGGGCATATCTCTCCTAATTGCCCTAATCGTGAAAAGAAGACCGGGGCTGATATGAATAAGAAGACTCAGGCGAGGATTTTTGCTCTATCATCAGAAGATGCGCGTGGGTCGGATGAGGTTATTGAAGGTACTCTTCTTATCCTCAATCGTTTTGCTAGAGTGTTAATAGACCCGGGAGCTTCGCGATCTTTTATTTCTTCGGTGTTCGCTTTAAGTCTAGATAAGTCATTGTCTAGACTGAGTGATGATTTGATGATTTCTACTCCTATGGGAGATTCGGTTATAGCAACCGAATATATTGAAAACTCTCCTGTGCTGATAGAAGATAGAATTTTGCTTGCTAATCTTGTGCTGATTGATATGTGTGATTTTGATGTAATCTTGGGAATGGATTGGTTATCAAAATATAATGCACTAGTGGATTGTACTAAAAAGAGAGTTTATTTTAAAATTCCTGGAGAGAAAGAACTATTGTTTCAGGGAATCCGGGATAGAAAAGGAGATTGTTTGATATCAGCTGTTAAAGCTCAGAAATTGTTGGCTAAAGGTTGTAGAGCCTATTTAGCTAATGTGACACCTGTTGAGATGCCTACCCCGAGAGTAGAGGACATTGAGGTAGTGAGGGATTTTCCCGAAGTCTTTCCTGATGAGTTACCTGGTTTGCCACCAAAGAGAGAAATTGATTTTACGATTGAATTGATACCGGGAACAGCACCTATTTCCAAAGCACCATATAGAATGGCGCCGGCTGAGTTGAAAGAATTGAAGGTGCAATTACAAGAGTTGTTAGATAAGAGGTTTATTCGGCCTAGTGTTTCCCCTTGGGGCGCACCAGTATTATTTGTAAAGAAGAAAGATGGGTCGATGAGATTGTGTATCGATTATCGTATGCTGAACCAAGTCACGGTGAAGAATAAATATCCCTTGCCTAGAATAGATGATTTGTTTGATCAGTTACAATCAGCAAAAGTATTTTCAAGAATTGATTTGAGATCGGGATACCATCAGTTAAGAATCAAGGAGGAGGATATATCCAAGACAGCATTCAGGACCAGGTATGGACACTACGAATTCCTGGTAATGCCTTTTGGTTTGACTAATGCGCCAGCAGCTTTTATGGACATGATGAACAGAATTTTTGTGGACTTATTAGACCGGATTGTGATAGTCTTCGTGGACGATATTTTGGTATATTCAACAAGTTGGGAAGAACACAGAACTCACTTGACTCTTGTGTTACAGATATTGAAGGATAATCAATTATATGCTAAGCTGAATAAGTGTGAATTTTGGTTGAACAAGGTGAATTTTCTTGGACATGTTATATCAGAAGATGGAGTATCAGTTGATCCAATGAAGGTAGAGGCAGTGTTAGAATGGGAACAACCAAAGAATGTGACGGAGATTCGAAGTTTCTTGGGATTGGCAGGTTACTATAGAAGATTCATTGAAGGATTTTCAAGTCTAGCTTTGCCAATGACGAAATTGACCAGAAAGGGAGTGAAGTTTATATGGAATGATGAATGTGATAAAAGTTTCAAGGAATTGAAGAAAAGATTAACATCGGCACCGATCTTGACTTTACCGTCGGGAACTGGAGGATTCGTTATATACAGTGATGCTTCGAAGAGTGGACTCGGGTGTGTACTAATGCAGCACGGACATGTTGTGGCGTATGCATCGAGACAACTGAAAATTCATGAGCAGAATTATCCAACACACGACTTGGAATTAGCAGCAGTGGTTTTTGCTTTAAAAATTTGGAGACATTACTTGTATGGAGAAACTTTTGAAGTATATACAGATCATAAAAGTTTGAAGTATATATTTTCCCAGAAGGACCTGAATATGAGACAGAGAAGGTGGTTAGAGTACCTGAAGGATTATGATTTTTCCATTCATTACCATCCAGGCAAGGCGAATGTGGTAGCAGATGCATTAAGCAGAAAGACTGGGATAGTTGCTCACTTGTTAGTACAAGAGTGGAAACTGATGCAGAAAATGGGAGAATGTCATTTGGAATGGCCGACTTCAAGGAGGATATCATTCATTGGGAACCTTTCTATAAGATCAGTGGTGGTTGATAAAATCCTCGAAGCGCAAAAGGAGAACCCGCAAATACAGAAATTATTGGACAGGACGGATTTTGAAAAAGGAGCAGACGGAAGTATTCGATTCCGAGGAAGATTGGTAGTACCTAAAGACATGGAATTAAGACAGGAAATTCTGCGTGAAGCACATCACTCTCAGTTTAACATTCATCCTGGAGGTACGAAGATGTATCAAGATTTAAAGAGGACAGTTTGGTGGAATGGGATGAAAAGAGATATTGGCAAGTTTGTATCGAGATGCTTAACTTGTCAACAAGTAAAGGCTGAACATCAAAGACCGGCTGGAATGTTGCAACCATTGGAGATTCCACAGTGGAAATGGGAGCATGTGACGATGGATTTTGTTGTGGCATTGCCAAAGACTCAGAGACAGCGAGATGCGATTTGGGTTATAGTGGATCGACTCACAAAGTCAGCACACTTTCTTCCGATTAGATGGAAACAAAACCCGGAAAGTTTGGCAGAATTATACATAAGAGAAATCGTTAGACTACACGGTACGCCGTTATCTATTGTGTCTGACCGAGACCCTCGTTTTACATCGAGAACATGGAAGAGTATACAAGAGGCATTGGGAACCAAGTTAAATTTTAGTACAGCATTTCATCCACAGAGTGATGGACAATCAGA